>JAJEJO010005126.1:17422-47152 GCA_020662805.1 Glaucomys volans | reverse complement strand
CTCGCCCCTGCCTCGCCCCTGCCTCGCCCCTGCCTCGCCCCTGCCTCCAGCCTCAGGAGAGCACGCCCACAGTGATGTGGCTGTGAGGTGCGTTCTCATGAGACTCCTGGAGTCCACCTGGGCAGCAGGCACGCGACAGTGCCACCCATCCCCTGCTGGCAGGAGCAGGGCGCCTCCGTTTCGCCCTGGCCTGTGGACTCTGCTCGGGGCCTTGCAGACTCGGCTCCTGGTTTGCCAAAGGGATGCGTTGGTTGGGGTCCCGGAGGGACAGAAGCTGCAGAAGGAAGCCCGCGCCGAGCCGTGGTTCTGCTTGTGCAGCCTGTGGTTTCTCACGCGCGTCTCCAGGCGGAGGCCTCGCGGTGGACACCTCTGCTCCACAGGGTCACCGGGGACCCAGGCTCCCCCCTGCCTTGCCCGCCAGCTCAGCAGCAAGACTCCCGGGAGCGAGGGCGAGGGCTGCCGTCACCTCTGCTTGTTCCCCGGCGTTGGATTCAGTCACAAGGTCACTCTCTGCTGCCAGGTGGAATCCTCATGGGGGGCAGGTGTGTGTCCTGCTCAAAAGTGGGGCTCCGCTCCGTAGAGGACAGGACAGCGGGAAGCTACCTCGCCCTCCGCACAGGGGCCATCTCTACCTTGCTGGGTGGTCGAGAAGCTCACATGAGCTCCCTTCCGCCCAGAGCGGGCTCATGCCAGACCCTTAATCACTTAGTTGTCATCTGTCACGATTGTCACAGCAGCAGGGGGCGGGGCTCTGGACCCCGAGGCCAGTTGACCGGGCTGGGTCCTTCGGGAGGGGGGGCCCATTCTTCTTCTGGGCCTGGGCTTCCTCACCTCCCAGGCCCCCGAGTGGGGCTGACCTGCCCTGGGCCACACTTGCCTGTGAGTACCCTGGCCCTGGTCCCGGAGCCCAGAAAATCTATTTTCAAGCCCGCGTTGGCAGGTGTGGGTGGACTCCAGACTTGGCTGAGAGAGGGCACTCATGGGACCCAGGCTCACCTGTTGGGAGGCCGGGGAGGCGCTCGGAGCTCACCTGCTTCAGTGAAACTCCACCCACAGGGGCATCCGTTCATAGGGCGGGAGAAGGGGGACACTCCAGGGAGGAGGAATGTGGTGATGAGCACCGAGTCCCCCTCCTACATTCTGAATTCTACTCCTTTCTTTGCCTCAGAGCTGCTGTGTGACCTTGAGCATTTATCTGCACCTCTCTGTTTTCTCTTTCCACACTTAACTAGTTTTCTAAAGTAACCCACTAGCAGGTGTCCATCCACTTCAACCGATCTGGGTTTTTTCCTAAGTTTATTTGGGAGAGAAAAATTCATATTTGAGTTTGATGTTGGACATAATCCAGTCTCAGGAAAGAGGTCTGGGTTCTTATTTATCCTAGCAGAGTTTACTGAGCATCTAGTGTGTGTGAGGCCAGTGCCCTGGGTTCAAGGAGCTCATGGTTGGAGGGCACAGAGAAGAGAGCAGGCAGGCGGGTGACGGCTGTGAAGGTCTGACGAGTGGTGCAGGGGGAGGCGGATCTCGGGCCTGGTGCTGCCCAAACACTTTAAAAGGCTGTGGCTCTGTCGGTCCTGACAGGGGCTGGTGTTCAGTCTTCACTGCCTGCCGGACTCTGGGCCGAGGGATGTTCAAGCACCAGGCCCACGTCTGGGCACCAGCAGAGCTGCGTCCCCCTGGGAGGCTCTGAGGGAGTCCTCCTCCCAAGCTCCCGTGGGTGGTGGGCAGCATTGGCTGCGGTGGGTGCAGGTGGGGAGGGCAGGCTTCGCTCCTGGACTCCTGGGATGGCTTTCGTCACTGTGACCTCACCCCCGACAAGAACGACTTGAGGGCTCACAGTTTGAGATGGTCCCCTGATTCCATGGCGGAGGGCCTGGCCTCGGCTCACGGCAGCCGGGAGGCGGGCAGGGAGAAGACCACCCTCCAGCGACGGCCCCAGGGACCTTCCTCTGACTCCCCCCCACCTCCACTCGGTTACCAGGGGACCAATCCAGGGTGAGGTCAGCGGGCTCGTGGCCCCGTCACTGCCTGAGGCGCAGGCTGGCCCTGCTGCGTGGGGCGCAGGCTGGCCCCACAGGAGCCTGAGGACCGTGCAGACCGAGCCCTCCCAGGTCCATCCAGGTGCTCTCCTGGGTCCTGGTTCGGGCCTCCCGGGTCACCCGGAGCAGCCACGGCAGGCCCTCCTGGTGCCGGGAATCACCTGCCGCAGGGAGGGAGGGGCAGGGGGCCGGCCAGAGCCCGGGGAGCCCAGTGTCCCAAGGGGCCGACCGGCAGGTGGAGGATCCTCGGAATCAGGGATCATGTGACCTCCGGCCGAGGGGACCGGGCTGCAGCCAGGAGGGTCCAAAAGCAGACGGTGCCCCTGCAGCCCCTGCCTGGCAGCTGGACCCGCGAGGAGAGGGGTGGCCGCAGTCTTGGCCTGCAGGCCGGCATCCGGAGGAAGACCAGCCCGGGCCCAACCTGGAGCCCGGAGCTGCCAGGGTGAGCTGGATTCTGCGATGGGCCAAGGACGTCCCTTGATCGCAACTCTGGGGACACAGAATGCAGAGGCTACGGTGACCCCCGAGTCGGGCAGTTCTGGGCACTTGGCATTTGCTGCCTTTGCTGATCCTCTCAGCACAGCGAGGTCCACATTTCGATGACCCTGTCCCCGTCCATCTCAGCCCGACGAAGGCTCCAGCCGTCTCCGTGGCCTGGGCCAGGGAGCGTTTTGGGCCACCGGCCAGAGCTCCCGTCATGTGCTCACCGCCAAGGAGGTGATTGAAGGTTCTGGTCCCAGTGATTTTTTCCTTCAAAAACACATTTCTCTGCCGTAGAAAATATTTTATTTATTTATTTATAATTTCTTTTTTTATTCACAGTTCATATAATCTTACATATACATAGGGTAATACTGTCTGTCTCAGTCTACTATTTTTCCTGCCCCCATCCCCTCCCGTCCCATTTTCCTCCACACCATCCATACTTCCTCCATTCTTTCCTGTCCCCTCCATGACCCTCCCCCCCGTTAGGTATCAGCATCCACTGATCAGAGAAAACATTCGGCCTTTGGTTTTTTTGGGCTTGGCTTATTACACTTAGCATGATATTCTCCAACTCCACCCATTTACCAGCAAATGCCATAATTTTATTCTTTTTTATGGCTGAGTAATATTCCATTGTGTATATATACCACCGTTTCTTTATCCATTCTTCAACTGAAGGAAATCTAGGTTGGTTCCACAATCTAGCTATTGTGAATTGAGCAGCTATGAACATAGATGTGGCTGCATCCCTATACTTTGCCCTCACTCATACTTCAGTTCTGAAAGTGCCTGTTTGCTTCATCCTGCCACAAAGGATGTGGGAAATAAGTATAAGGAGCGGATCTTGAAGGCAGCTGGAGGACCGTGGGGCAGGGTGGTTAGAGCATGACCTGAGGACCAGACCAGAGTCTGTGCTGTGTGACCTCAGGAAAGCCACTTTGCCTCTCTGTGCCTCAGTGCCTCATCAGGTGTAAAAGGGATGATAATCAGGTCATTGTGAGAGCTAAATGACTCAATGCAATAAAGCAAATCTCTCCAAAGCAGAGCTCAGCAAACTTCTGTAAAGGACAAGATGGAAAATATTTTCAACTTTGTGGCCATACAGTCTATTACCACTGATCAACTCTAGTGTTCCCTTCTCAACAAAGCAAAAAAAGTCACTCCTCAGAATTTAGAGGCCAGCAGATGTCAAAGTGTTTTCCGTCAGCGTTGGGAAGGACAGGTTCAGGGATGGGCGGGTTTTAAGGTGTTGGCCACATACACTAGGACTCTGAGAGGGGGCCTGCTTAAGAAAAAACAAAGCTGTTTTCTTGGGGGTGATGGCAATAAGCTGGAGCTCTAGCCGCCCCCTGCTTCCAGGAGGTGAACTCCGTGAGTTCAGCGAAGTCCCAGAATGCATGAGACTCTCAGCTCCGGGCCTTTGCACGTGCTCTGGTCCACCTAGAATTCCTCGAATCCCCTGCAGGCCGCACAGGGTGCTGGAATAAAGTCCCACAGACGGGGCGCCTTAAACCACAGAGGCTCATTTTCCCACAGCGCTAGAGGCTGGAAGTCCAAGGTCCAGGTGCCGCTGGGGTGGAGTCTGGTGAGCCCTCTCCCCTGCCTGCGGACGGCCTCCTTGCCGTGGCCTCACGTGGCCTTTACTCTGCCCACCTGCACGCCCGCCGCCTGCGCTCTTCCTCGTGGACTCCAGTCCTGTGGGATCGGGGCTCTACCTCTGTGGCCTCTTCGCACCCCTGTGCGTCGCCTGTTAGAGCTTTAACCTGAATTTAGAAAGGTCACGGTTCAGCTCCTAACACCGGGTGACCCTCAAACTTGGCGTCACCCTCTCCAGGAGCCCTGGTGGCCTCTCTAAGCGGCCAGGTAACCTTGCTGGGTGCAGAACGTCCCTCCGCGACGGTCCCAGAGACTCCCTGTCCTCCCGCGTCCTCCCCCGTCCTCCCCCGTCCTCCCAGGCTGTGCGCTCTGGAGTGGCCTGAGATCCTTCCGCCCTGCGCACACCAGCGCCTGGCGGGGAGGCAGCCGGGTGCCCGTGTGTGCCCAGCACCTCACTAGGAGGCCCGTCCAGCGCGGTGGCCACCAGCTGCACACGGCCTCGGAGCCGTGAAACAGGTGAGTCCAGGTGAGGCGGGCTGGGGGCTCCAAGTGCCAGGTGGCTTTTAAAGACGCGGTGGTAGGAAAGCCAGAATGCACCAGCCCGCTAAGGATCTAGAAGCATCGGTTGCATGTGGAAATGGGACTGTTCGGTACGTGCTGGGCTCTGCGAAATATTTTGTTTTATTTTTTAATACCTTTGAGGGAAACTTGTTGGCAGGAACCTCCTTCTCCGGGGCTAGACAGACCCTTATTTAATTCATTCATTTATTTCTATGCGGTGCTGAGGATCGAACCCAGTGCCTCCCTCGTGCCAGGCAAGCGCTCTGACACTGAGCCCCAGCCCAGCCCTGCGGGATATTTGATTAAGGTTAATTTCACAGGTTTTCAGTTTTTAGCACATGGCCGGGGACAAATGTAAATTCACGGGTGTGACTCGAGTGGTCCCCTTGTTGGCAGCTTCTGGTTGGCTACTTCCTGCGCCCCGTGAGTGAGTGAGCGGAGCTGCAGAGGCCGCGGGAGACTTGCTCAAGATGACAGGGCTCTGCGGGGCAGGCGTGGGGGCACCCGGCTCCCGTCCTGGCACCATCCTCACTCCCGCTCCGTGTCCTTGCTTGGTGTGCGTCTAGGAGCCGTCCAGCAGGTCCCGTGGAGTGGCGAGGTCGAGAGGTTGGGTCTTGCCAAGCTGCTTGTCCTGGTCCTGTGACTGCAGAGACCAGCGTTTGCTGGGGCTCCCCTCTGGCTTCTGGGCAGTGCCCATGGGTGCTTCCCAGGTGTTTCCTGAACTCCAAGTCTGGGAGGAACGGAAAACCAGTCCCGTGCTCCTTCCTGGGTCCCCCGATGTTCCCAGCAGGCCCACCTTCTCTCCACTTTCTGGAGACGGCTAGAACTCTCTACACCATGCCGGGTTTCCCCTGGGCTCCGTGGCAGGAGAAGGGGTGCACATCTCTGCCTACTGCCTCCCTGGCAGCCAGTGTCACCTGTCCTGGAAGCTGTGACACACACACACCCCCTGGGTTCCACTGGCCGGAATGGATTCAATGGCCACGTGGGGTCCCAGGGAGGCGGAATGCGGTCTCTGATGCTGGTGGCTGTGGGCCCACATAGAAACTGAGGCTCTTCATTGTGGGTCAGTGGAGACAGGGGCCGCCACTGTCCCTGTCCCAGGAAGGAGCAAGTCCTACAGGCAAGTGGGTGTCCTCTGGCACCCTCCCACCACCTCCCCCTGGGCTGTGGTGGTCTGATGGTCACCTCCTCCCGACACGGCACACAGACTCTCCTTTTCTTCTTCCAGGACTTCAGTCTCTAGGGTTTTCAGTCTTGGCACTTCTGACACCTGGGCCATTTGTTCTCTGGCGTGGGAATTGTCCTGTGCACCGTGGGCTTTTTAGCAGCATCTCTGTTCTCTTTCACTAGATGCCAGTCAACTCCCCGCCTCCTCAATGGGAACAAACAAAACCGTTCCGCAGGCATTGCCAAGCGTCCCCTGTGGGCCAAATCATTCCGGGGTCAGAACCACTAGTCAGCTCAGACTTCAGCCGTGCCTCCACGGGCGTACTTGCAAAGCCTTCTCGAGTCATCTGGGTCCTCAGCCGAGTCTTCCTTGCACGTGGGCTCAGAACTCGCCTGGTGTTCTGCTGCGGATCAGCAGAGTGGGTAGGAAAGCATTCCTACGGCCAGACTCCCTGGATTCGGATTCCAGTCTTGCCCTCACTGATTCTCCAACCAAGTAAATCACGTACCCTGAGTCTTGGCTTCTGCATCTGGAGAGGGGAGAGTCATTTCAGTACCTGTCGCAGGGTTCGTTGGGGATGAGATGCAAAGTCTGCACGGTGCTCACAGAGTCCCAGGCGCTTTGTAAGTGCTCAATAAATAAGTGCCATAGAAAGGATGCTCTGTCCTCTGCCATGACATGGATGACCCTTGAGGACAGTGCGTTGAGGAGGCCAGCCAGGTGCAGACGGCCAGCGCTGTGTGATCCTACTCGTGGCCTCCGCTGACCAAGTGGCCTCGTAGCAGTAGTCCTGATGCACCGTATCCAGCCCCACGGATCCCACACATCAAGTGTCAGTTAAACTCGAATCAAAGCCAGAGCCATTATTTTTGCTGCTGCTATTATTTAATTACTCTTGCTGCTACTTGGTACCGAGTGTTGAGAATCCTCAAACTTGAAGAAGTTTCTGTTCTTTTTAAACTTGTCCCCCTCTCCCCCAGCCCAGTGGCAAACCCCACTCCCCCATCACTAATTAGCAAACCGCAGCTCACCTCCCAAGCTGGTTCCCCCGCAGGAGGAGAGTCTTGGGGGAGAGGAAAGGTGCCCCTTTGGAACCGGGCTGATGGTTACATCCTTTAAAGGGATCAAATTATGAATCATCAAAGGAGACTCGCTGGCAGTGGGGGGGCTCTAGGCTCCTGCTTGCAGACGGGCCACTTATTAATTTGCATGTCACTGTTCTCAGGCACTTAGGGCTGGGGGATGATGGCTGCACTGTCACATGTGGAGATGGAACAATTGGAGCGGGATAAATCAGCTCATGGGTGGAAACCACCTTGCCCGGGTCTGGACTTGCTGATCCCTGCAGAGGCTCTCTGCTCTGCACCAGATGGAGGGAGGGGCGTCCCTGTCATGGCGATCGTGTGGGTCACCTGCGGAGTGTTACATGTCTCTCCAGGGCCAGTGAATGGGACCTTATTTGGAAAAAGGGTCTTTGCAGATGTAATTAAATTAAGGATTGTGTTTTCTGGTGCTGGAGACTGAACCCGGGGCTCAGCATGTGCTGGGCAAGCGCTTCACCACTGAGCTGCATCCCCAGCCCTAAATGAAGGATCTTGAGATGAGATCATCCTGGATCACCAGGGTGACATCTAAATCCAATGGTGGCATCCTTAAAGAAGAGAAGACACAGAGGAGGGTATGTGTGACGATGGCCACAGAGGCCGCGGTGACGCACTGATAAGCCAGGGAACGCTGGGGTTGTGGCAGTCCCCGGAAGCTGGGAGAGTGACGGGGAACATCTGCCGAGGAGCTCTAGAGGGAACCAACCTGCTGACACCTTTGCTTCAGACTTCAGGTCTCAGAACCGAGGCAATCAGTTCATGTTGTAATTCACCCGGTTTCTGGCAATTTGTTACAGCAGCTGCAAGAAACTAATACAAGACCCCATGTGGAGGGGGTTTATTCCTTTTATATAAACCTACTTCCGGCTCTACCTGGGGTTGCAGTGCTGCTGACCTTCAGGGGTTAGGTGCATGTTTAACTGTATAGGAAACCGAGAGGCAAGTCCGTCAATCACCATCACTTTGCAGATGGGGAACTTGAAGTGTACAGAGAGGTTGGGTAAGGTGTCTGGGGTCACACAGCTACGAGGTGGCAAAGCCAGGATTTGAACCCAGGTGGTCTGGCATCCAAGTTCATGCTCACAACCACTTTAAAAATGCTGCCTCTCACCCCTGGGGCTCTCAGTGGTGGGGGATTTTACAAGATTACCTGGGCTCTCACTGTTCTCTTTGCTCAGGCTTTTCCTGTGGAGGATCCAGGTTCTCTTCCTTGCCCCACCCAATCCCAGCCTCCACTGGGGTGGGGCGTTGTCTCCATCCCATCTCTGATCCCTTCTCCCTGTGCCCGAGGTCTGTCTCGCAGAGGGAAGTGGGAAGAAGTGACCATGGCCTCACATTGAGGCTGACAACCTGGACTCCATCTGCACCTTGGCGTCTGTCCAGCTCCTCCTTCTCTTGGTGGGCTTCCTGGGAAGGAGGAGACCGAGCCCCCAGCCCACCCCCATGGTGCCACATGTTTCAGGAGCACAGCACCCAGCCTGGAATTGGAGCCCAGGGCCTCGTGCATGCTTGGTGCGACCAGAGCTCAGTGCTCAAAGCCATGCCAGGCAGTTCTGACGTCATCTCAGGGACAAGGAGGGCTCAGGAGTGGTTTTAGGCAAAATCGTGATATTACATTCATTTTTTGAAAAGCTCCTCTGGAAGTAGCCTAGGAAGGGCAGGTTAGGGCGGGGAGTGGGGTTCTTAGGAGAAGTGGACCCTAGGGGGTGGGGGTGGACTAGGCTGGGGTCTGGGCGATGGAGGGAGAGGGCTGGAGTTGGGGGGAGCCAGGAGGCAGAGGGAGCTGGCTGGGTAGGTGTGAGAGGTGGGGGGTCGGGGACATCCTGGAAGCTGTGTTTCTGTTTAGAACAGGAAGCAAAGGGGCGCAGCTTCTGGGAGGGCAGGCAGTGGCTCTCTGCGCTCAGCTCCTCCCTCTGAGCGCAGTTTAGGAACTGGCCGAGCAAGGCGGGGGGGCGGCAAGCTCTTTCCATGAAGGACTGATCATTTCGCAGTCCCTCACTCGCTGTTGCAGGGCTGAGCCGCTGTGGGTCCAGGTGAACGGAGGGCCACGCTGGGTTCTGAACACACTAACCCTTTGATTGACACACGGAATACGTAAAACGGAACACGCCCCTTGAGTGGGAGGCGGCTGCTCTGTGTCCCCACCTGCTGACCCCGGACAGCACTCAGGGGGACGAAGCCAGCCCAGAGGGCATGATCGTGGGGTTCCGTGTGTGTGTGTGTGTGTGTGTGTGTGTGTGTAATGTCCCCCCAGAAGCAGCAGGGAGGGAGCCGGGGCTGTGGGGAACCCTGGGAGGGGTCTCCTTTGGGGGCAGTGAAAGTGTGTGGAGCTGGGAGTCTGGGGTGGGGTATGGCTGCAAAACCCTGGTGTCCTGAAAGCTACTGAGTTACATGCTTCAAAGTGAATCAATTCATATTTTGTGAATTGCGAAATCTCAGTACAAAAAAACAAGCAAACTCTCACAAAAATAAAACCCGGCAGGGCTGGATGGGACCCGCAGTTTGCTGACTCTTGAATTTGCTTATCTTGAAGGGATCGTGCGATCGGATGTTTTGTGGAATTTCTAAGACGTTTCCCCTTCTCTTCCTTTCCCATCTCTGTGGACTCGGACGTGGGGACTTGTGCCACTATTTTGCAGAGAACTAAAGGGCCTGGGCATCTACCGTTAAAAAAAGGTAAAAAGAAATAGGTAGAATTAATTTTTCCTGTTATCACTATTTATTTATTTAGTTAAGACCAAGTGAAACTCTGACATATTTTGCCAATTTTACTTTATGGGCTCGATTTCAGTTCTTATTTATATGATCATCCCAAAATTTGCAGGAGGTTATTTTGAGATAGAAAAAGAAACACAGAGAAACAGAAGTCGAGGACTACGTCTACCCAGTCTTTAGCACCTTCTGTATACAGCTTATCACCTTCTGTATGCTGCCTGTAATGCTGCACCCATTCTTCCTGTTGGGAAGCCTGAGCTGGATCTTGTTCTGTTTCACCTTTGCTGAGGCGAGACCATCTTTTATGACATATTGTGTTTAAGGTGATTGATCCAAGAAATTGTCATTTCAGCATGTGTTAAAATTACTAAGGAGAGGTCTCGGCCCCCTTTTTCTCTGCATTCTGTCGCATATCTTATTCGGATGGCCTGCTGCATTGGAGACTGGCCACTCAGGTGCTTGGGGCCCAGTGTGGCTCGGAGCTGCCGTGGAGCATAGAGTGGGTCCACATTCCAGCATGTGCCCATGTCCCTTCTCCATCTGGCACATGCTTACTGGGGGACCAGGGGGTCTTCACTTGCACATGTCCATAACGATTCTATCCAGAAATCAGTCAACTCCGGCTTTGACCCCCTTGTGGGAAGCGCTCCTTCTATGGAGTCCAGGCTGGTTCCCTGGAAGACCGTGCCCATGTCCTCATCCATCCCTCTGCGCTGAGTGAGTCTGTGTCCTTTCTCCCCGACAGCCCTCAGCCCTCGGGGGCTCTGAGGGGCTGGTGTGTGATCCTCCCCTGCTACAGCCTGTAGCTCAGCTCAGCGAAACTTACCGAGGTGGGATGGTGCCGGGCTGCCCCGGGACAAGGTCTACCAAGACCCTCAGACCACGTCCTTCTCCAAGACCCAAATGAGCGTCCCGTTGATGGAAGCTTTTCAGGGAAGCACTGTCCAGGGCAGAGTCCAGGCCCTTCCAATTGTCTGCAACTCCAGAGCGGCCGTCTCTAGAGCCTCCTGGAATCTTCCTCCTCCGCCTGTGGACAGATCTTGAGTCACTTCTCCCTCCAGTCGGGAGGGTCCTTTGTCTGGAGGGTGATGTGGCTGATGCACGGATAGTTTCCAGAGCAGAAAAGGAGGCGGGAGTCTTCCCACAAGGGCGACCGCAGTGCTCGCACGTGCCCCTCCAGGTCTCTGGAAGCCCCTGGACAGCTGCTCCTTCTCCTTGATAAAGATGGGGAATCGTGGCTGGGAGATGAGAGGCAGCTTGTCCAGGGCCCCGCCTGGCTCCTCACCCTTCCCCTTCTCCCTCTCCTCCACCTTCCACCTCCTCAGCCCGGCCCTCCCTCCTTTCCTTCTCCTCCCTCCTCTTTGGTCCCTTCCTCTCTCCCTCCCCTTTCCTCCTCTTTCTTCTCTTCTCAGACATGAGTCCCTGCAGGGCACCCAGGGACCCAGCACGACTTCCCACTGTAAGAAACGCCTGTAGGCAGGCCGCAGGTCAGGTGACCGGCTCCCACCTTCTTCCTGGTGTCTCACTCCTGTGGCAGTCACCTGGGGAATGACGGTGGCCGCAGTGGAGTGGAGCCTGCATGGACCTCATTGATCTCAGCCCTGGGCACCTGCTGACCCCTGGCCTGGACCTCAGGATCCCCTCGTCCCTGAGGGGAATGTTCTTCTCTGGAAAAGGGATGCGATGGGAGAAGAAGGAAGAAAGAAATCTGCAGGGAGGTTTTCTGTTGGGACTGAGCAAGGAGATTTTGGGCAGGCGCTTTGGGAATGGTCAGTACCATCGGTGACACTGGTGGCTGCTCTCAGGCTACAGCACGTGAAATTGGTGACATCAGACTGTTTTCAACCATCAAAAATGGCAATTCCAATATGCCTCAGTCCCTCTTCAGCTGCAGGGGGTGTGTTCCGAGATCCCCGGGGCAGCCCGGGACTACCGATCCTACCAGACCCTACGTTCCTGGTGGCTTTTCCTATCCGCACACGCCTGTGGTGAAGGTTGATTGACAGGTTAGGCACAGTGAGAGGCTAACATGGTAAAGAGAACAATCACAACAATACACTGTGGTAAAAGTCGTTTAACATTGATGAGTCATTTCTGGAATTTTCCATTAAAAATAATTTCGGACCGAGATCGATGGCAGGTCACTGGAACTGCAGAGAATGACACTGGAACTGTGGCTGAGAGGGTCGCTGTGGCCCAAACCCGGCTCTTGCCATCCACTGGCACAGCATGACGACCAAGTCTCCCAGCCAGTGGTGACGCGTCACTTAATGTAGTGATTGCCCTCTGAGCAGAACGTTGAAAGCGTGGGGGATCTAGACGTGAAGGCAGGATCCAGAGTGTCCTGACATGGGCACCCAAGACCATTTGTTCTAGGTGGTCACGGAACCGGGCATGAAATAACTTGGAGCGCCTTGGTGGGAAATCCATCCCTCTCAATTTCCTCTTGATCCTCTGACTACTCCAAGTCTCCATTTGGATACTGTTTGACTCTTGATGATTTCCTGTGTGAAGAGGGGTGAGCTGGGTGTGGTGGTGCATGCCTGTCATCCCAGTGGCTCAGGAGGCTGAGGCAGGAGGATTACAATTTCAAGGCCAGCCTCAGCCACTTAGCAAGGCCCCCCAAACTTACAGAGACCGTCTCAAAATAAAAAAATAAGAAGGGCTGGGGATGTGGCTAAATGGTGAAGTGGCCCTGAGTTAAATCCCCAGTAACTGCATCCCCTACGAAAAGAAAAAAAAAGAGGTGGGGTGGGGAATAAGCAGGCCTCAGACTCAGCCTTCTGCACATCAGTATCTAGGTTTTTATTGTATTTATTTCAAGAATTGTTTGGGATCAGGGATTAAACCCATGGTCACTTAACCACTGAACCACATCCTCAGCCCTTTTTTATTTATTTTGAGACAATTTAGGGTCTCAAACAAGTTACAGAGGCTGGCCTTGAACTTGTGATCCTCCTGCCTCAGCCTCCCTAGTCGCTGGGATCACAGGTGTGCATCCATTGTATTTATTTTATAGCTGATTATGGAAAACAATGTCAATATTTCATTAATGGTGGTATCTGCCTTTGTGGGAAAAGCTGTTTAGGTCAAAAAAATAAATTTAACATAAAGAAAAATACTGAGTAAGTACAGCCACGGCCAAAATGAGGAAGGTGATCTGAAGGGCCCCATGGGGGGATCCCAGCCTAATTGAAGGGGAGAGTCTGTGTGTATGCCGGGTGGCACGGACCTCATTTTTTTTTTTTTTTTTTGGTACTGGGGATTGAACCCAGGGACACTCCACCACTGAGTCACATCCCCAGCCCTATTTTGTATTTTATTTAGAGACAGGGTCTCACTGAGTTGCTTAGGACCTCGCTAAGTTGCTGAGGCTGGCTTTGAACTCGAGATCCTCCTGCCTCAGCCTCCGGAGTCACTGGGATTACAGGTGTGCGCCACCACGCCCTGCTCACGTTTACTTCTGTTACGGCAGAGGAAGTCCCTGCGAGGCGAGTGTTTATGAGCCAAAGTAAATCATTCTGAACAGCAAGCAGCGGTGCAAAGTTAAAATCCCTCCGCAATTACAGGGCGGAGCCGCCATCTGCTGTGAAAAATCCCTGGGAAGAACAAAGCGGCAAGAAGGTCACTTCAAAACAGCATGCAGGCTGTGCATCCCCAACCCGAGGCCAATGTCCTCTTTGGGTGGGCAGCGGCCAGCCAGATGACCTTGCCCTGACTCTGAACTGAGCTCCTGGGGCTCCCCTGGCCCTTGGCAACCGCGCTTAGTGAGGGAAACCCAGGAGGAGGAGCGGGTGCCCCTCTGGAGGGGTCGGCGTTCCATCTGCCGCGTGGCGGGTGCTGCTGAACCCCGCGTCGCAGCAGAAGCGGAGCCTGTTCTTTTGCAGAGAAACCTTGAGGGTCAAGGAATTTGGAAAAGCCCAACTTCCTTCAAGAAGATGGGGTTCTCCTGTGATCCAGGACTTCCTCTGCGAGTCCACCAGCCGGGACCCCCAAAATATCACTAAGGTGGAGGTTAACTGAAGGCAGCTGTTCTGGATGAAAGGAAGCCAGAGGCAGACGACTAAGGAAACTGGGGACCTGGGGTCGGATTCCGGATGAAGGGAAAGGCAGGTGGCCCAGAGGACAGGCAGGGACAGGCGGGAAGGTGTGAACAGGACCACGGGGACAGTGCCATCTTCTGACGAACCTCTGGGAGGGATCATTGTCCATCACACAGCGGATGATGTCAGAGAATGGATTTGTTCTTGGGAAATAAATGCTGAAGAATTCAGAGATGAAATATCATGATGCTTTAAGTTATTTTTAAACAATTCCGTGAAAAAGAAAACTGAGATAAGCAAATATGGCCAAGTGCTAACAACAGGAAAATCTGGATGTTTTATTATTGTATTATTTTAACTTTTCCAGAGGATGAACATTTTTAAAATAAAGAGCTTCGAAAAATGTCCCAGCTGCTCAAATGGGCTGCAGCGGGGAGGGAGCCAGATCCGTTTTGCGTCGTTTTCCGTCCTCCGACAGAAATTGGAATTGGCAGTGTATGTGTATCCATCAGCCTCCTCAGAGGCCCTGGTTTTAATGAATGATTTATTTTTAGCACATTATCAGTGTGAACAAGGCTCTTAGGGAAAAAGATTTTCTGTGAGTTTCCAAGGCATTAAGGGACCATAGAGGCTCTCTTTGTACCATGGATTTCCTTCTCTGCTGGGTGCTGGCCAAGTTGACCCTGCTTCTCTGCTCTCCCCTGTCCCCAGGTGTCCCAGGCCCATAACACCTCCTCCTTGTATCAAGCAATGACTCAGAGAGTCTCAATAGTATTGGCAAATAAATAGCACACATACTGATGTCTCTAGTCCTCTACCCACGGAAGACATCACTAGTCGATTTTCACACAATGCTCTGTACAGCCATCACTAATCAATTGCAGAGAAAGTCAGTTGACATCCTGGACCATGTTTTTTTATTTTATTTTATTTTTACCCTTCCAGTTTTCCAGCAAAGCAAGGGTTAATCTGAATACCTATAAACCTGGCATAAAAGATGTCCTGATCCTCGTGGTAACTCATCCCTTCCCAGTGCCTGCTTCTACCAACTCTCTGGAATGAGATTTCATCTTGCCTGAAATCTTCGTTGTGGCTTGGATATCAGGTGGCCCCCAAAGCTCCCGTGTTAATGCCGGAATGTTCCAGAGGTGAAATGATTGGGCTGCAAGAGCTGTGACCTAATCAGTCCATCCTTCTTTGAATGACTGAGAGGTAACTGCAGGCAGGTGGGGCATGGCTGGAGGAGGGGGTCACTGGGGACGCGTCTTCCCTGTGGCCTCTTAGCCCCTGCTCTGCTCCCCGACCCCTCGTGAGCTGAGCTCCTGGGCCCTTTCCCATGCCGTGCTGCCTCACCTCGGGCCCTAGGGCAGTGGAATCCCCGGCTATGAACTGAGACTTCTGAAACCGTGCGCCCCAAATGAGCTTTTGCTCCTCCAAGTCACTCTCCTCAGCTGTCGTGGTCACAGCGATGACAAGCTGACTGAAACCATCCCAACCCCTTGTAAGCCCTCGGTTGGACCCCACAGGTCCTGCCACATGCTCATAGGAAGCTGGCCTCCCACGTGGGGACTGTGGCCGCTCCTCTAGGTGCTGTGAGCTCCGTGCTGGGTACAACACCCTGGGGACGCCTCTCCTCTCTCCTGACATTTCCTTACGGGGAAGGAAGTCCTGGAAATGCACGTACCACGAGGTGAAGCCACCCGAGGGCATCGACAAACCCCGGCTCCTGGTGGTCTGGAACCTGCGTGGCGAGACTGGGGTGCCAACACGGCTGGGTTTGGGTGAGGAGTCTTCCTGCTGGTAGGTGGCACCTTCTTCCCTATCCCTAGGTTCCACATTAGTGGGTTCAACCAACATCAGATGCAAAATATTTGGAAAAGTAATTGTGCCTGTACTGACACGTACAGGTTTTTTCTTGTGATTATTTCCTAAACAATAGGCCAGCTGCTTCCGTGGCGTTGAGTAGCGTTAGGGATCACAGCCCTCTAGAGATGGTCTGAGTGTGCATCCGGGGCCCTGGCTGTGTGCACAGGCTGCACCCTTCTCCCTGAGGACTTGAGCACCCCACCCTGGGAGTCCCAGAACCCGCTCCCTTGGTACCTCGAGGGAGGGAGAGGGAGGCAGCAGGAAGCCCTCGGGTGTCTCTTGTAAGAGCACTAAGGCCACGTGGTGGCCCCACCCTCATGACCTGATTACCTCCAGATGTCACCCCACGCCGGGGTGAAGGTTTCACCATCTGGCTTTCTTCAGCTCACAGACATGCAGTCCACATCCAGGGCAGTCACAAAATGCTGCATGTCCCAATTTTGCCAGCTGTTCGACCTTGGGCACATTGCTAAGCCTCTCTGTGCTTCCACCTCTACCGATACCAATGGCGCGTCCTTCCCAGGGTTCTTGGGGAGACAGAGTTGATGTCTGGTGCTCAGAATGGTGCTTGGCACACAGAAGGCACTATTTAGGTATCTGTCCTTCAAACATCAACTACGAGAGATTGGGCTCCTAGATGCTGTAATTGGTAAGTTCCTTTTGTGTCTAGACAGTGTTTCTCCAGCTGCAATTGGTGGCCATTCTTTGAGGTCATGGTGGAGAGCTGGGCACTCTCCCTTCCCATCTCTGTGAGTGGATGGAAGTACAGATGTGTTCCGGGCTTGGTTCGCAATGTTCACGGGCTGGAATCTGCAGAAGGCTGGGCTGGTGTGTGCCGCCGGTGGTGCCCACGACAGGGTCCACTGCTCATTCTTATGTGGCTGATCCTGGCAGCCAAAAGGGTAGGGGACACCATGGCAGATGGAGTAGAGGAGATGCCAGAGGAGAGGAATACCCAGAGAAATGCTGCACTGGGGGGACCTGAGTCCCCCGTCCAGAGCGAGCATCGTGGACTTACGAGGTCTTGGGGCTGGTGGAGGCTCAGGCATGTGGGAGCTTCGCGGAGGGTCCCAGGACGTTTCCAAAGCCCTGTTGTCTGCTGGGCCACTTTGCTTTCGTGTTCTGTGGTGCACACGACTCTCGGGGTCCTATTGCATTGTCCGAGGCTGGACCACCTCTGTAGTGTCTGAGGGGTGATCCCCCTTCCCTAGCCTGGTCCCCTCAGAGATGGGTGCTCACAGCCTCACCTGGGTCAGGGGAGCTGGGACAATGCTCTCCTGCTTGATTATCACCAGGTGCAGACAGGACACCTGCAGATTGACGAGGTCAGATGGAGAAGCACGTGTCTTTTCCACTTTCTGAAATGCCAGGTTCCTCCCCGAGGTGAGCGGCTATAAACATGGGTGTGGCTGTGTCACTGTAATATGCTGATTTTAAGTCCTTTGGGTATAAACCAAGGAGTGGGATAGCTGGGTCAAATGGTGGTTCCTTTCCAAGTTTTCTGAGGAATCTCCACACTGCTTTCCATAAACAATGAAGACAAAATATTTAATATTGAAAATAAAGTTGACCCTGCAGAGAAGAGGGTAAGAATCCATGAACTGAACTTCCAAGAATTATGGGATAACATGAAAAGACCAAATTTAAGAGTTATTGGGATAGAAGAAGGAGCAGAGATACAAACCAAGGGAACGCACAGTCTCTTCAATGACATATCAGAAAATTACCCAAACCTAAGAATGAAATGGAAAATCAAATACAGGAGGCTTTCAGGACCCCAAATGGACAAAACTCCAGCAGGCCCACGCCAAGACACTTTATAATGAGAAGGACTAACATGCAGAATGAGGATAAAATCTTGAAGGCCATGAGAGGAAAAAAGCAAATTACATCCAGGGGAGAGCCCATGAGGATCTCTGTGGATTTCTCAGCCCAGACCCTCAGCACTGGGAGGTCCTGGAACAACATAGTTCAAACTCTGAAAGAAAGTGGATGCCAACCAAGAATTTTATATCCAGCAAAATTAAGTTTCAGATTTGAAGATGAAATAAAAACCTCCCACGATAAACAAAAAGTAAAAGAGCTGGGCGCGGTGGCGCATGCCTGTAATCCCAGCACTTGGGAGGCTGAGGCAGGAGGATCGCGAGTCCAAAGCCAGCCTCAGCAACTTAAGCGAGGCCCTAAGCAACTCAGTGAGACCCTGTCTCTAAATAAAATACAAAATAGGGCTGGGGATGTGGCTCAGTGGTGGAGTGCTCCTGGGCTCAATCTCCAGGACCCCCCGCCAAAAAAGTTAAAAGAATTCACAACTAGAAAGCCTGCCCTGCGGAACGGCCTCGTCCCCTGGAGCCTTCCTCTGGCCCCACAGGCTGCCGCGAGGTCTCCTTTCTGATTTATTTTCCCATTGCACACCGGGTTCAGGTCCCACCTCTTCCTCTGCCTGGTGATTCGCATTTCGCATTGCTCCCTGGAGGTGCCTCTCTGCAGCTCCTGGGTGGCCTGGTGTGGACAGGGTGCATGCTTGATGTGAACTTGGCCTGCTGTGCTTCTGGCTTCGGCTGCTGAGAGCGCCTCCCACACACCCCTCTGGATCCTGCTGCCAGTGCAGCTGTGGGGTAGATTTTTCAGGACCGGAATGAGCACGTGGCGAGGGGCACTTGTAACCTGGCTGCGTGTGGCCAGCTCTGCCTGGTGAGCGTCGTGCCAGGTGGTGTCCGTGAGTGCCCATGTGGGTCACTCAGGGGCCTCTCCCCACAACAGGCTGCCAACCTTGGAGCGCCCACCCAGAAGACAGGAGCAGTGACCTTTCTGGAGCCTTTGCCTCCGCCCAATGCTCAGCTCTGTCCAGGGCAGTCAGGGACAATTTCAGTACCATCACGTCCCTCCCTTGCCCCAACCCTGCAGGCTCCCCACATCGAACTCCAGGTCCCTTAGCCTGGCCTTCGGATCCCTCCCAGTCTCAACCCTTCCTGCGTCTCTGACCTCATCTTGCTCCTCTCCCCCAGCTCACTAGTGCCGCCGTGTTCTCCTGGATCCTTCAGTCCCTGAAGTCACTCCTTCTGGGGGTCTTCGCATTAGCTGCTCCCCATGCTTGGACCCATCTCTCCATCTCCATGTGGCTGTAGTGTCTTCATATTCATGCTGGCTCCTCTCTCCAAAGAAGCCTTTTTCAAAGTCCTTCCCCACCCCATCCTGTTCTTATACTAATTTTTTTGGGGGGGGTATTTTTTGATTGAGTATAAGCTCCTTGAAAGCAAACTCATTTCTTGTCCTTTCATTCCAGAATTTGCAGTGCCTGGCATTTAATAGGTGCCACACAGATTGTTCACAGAATGAAAATGGGTGAAAAATGGGTGAAAAGCAAATATTTTGCTTACAAAGTGGTCTGCATGCCCGTTCATTCGCTGTCTCCCTCGGGGAGGTGTGTGAGTCAGTGTTCCATTACTGTGACAGAATACCTGAGGCAACTAACATATAAGGAGAAAAGGTTTACTTGGGATCACTGTGTCGGAGGTTTTAGTCCATGGTCGTTTGGTCCTGTCGCTTTGGGCCTGGGGTGAGGCAGGTCATCATGGTGCGGCAGAGAGGGTTGCTCACCTCCCAGCAGCCTCCGGGAAACAAAAAGAGACAAGGAGGGGCTGGGTGCCAGCGTTCCCTTCGACAGCACAGCCCAGTGACCTAACTTCCTCCCATGGGGCCCCACCCCCTAAATTCCACCCGCTTCCAGTAGCCCTAGAGGCTGACCACCAAGCCTCTAGCAGGGCCCTTGTGGGCAGTTCAGGTCCAGCCCAGCAGGAGCGCAGCTCCTTGGAGACAGGACCATTGCTGTGACCAGCGTTTTTACCTCTATGTACGAAAAACACACCTAATGTGCGCAACTTGATGAGTGTGGAGACGAGTGGATCCGCGAGGCCGTGACCATGACCACTGCCATGCACACACCCACCCCAGCCCAGAGCATCCTCCGCCCTTCCTGCTGTGGGTTGGTTTATTGCTGTTATTGTTTTGTGGTGAGAACACAACCCGAGATCCACCCCCACTCCGGTCTTGTCAGGTGTCCTTGCATCCCGACTGACACTGGGGCGCATTCCATTGCATAACTGAACCGGGACCACCTCTTAAAAGCCTTCCCCTTAAGCACCCTTCTTCCTGCTCTTAATGGGAGCGCATGGGAGGCCGCCTCAGGCTTTCTGAAGCCCAGGGCCCATACAATCGGGGCTTTCTTTAAATAATCAAATACAAGCTGGGCGTGGTGGCGCACGCCTGTAATCCAAGCGACTTGGGAGGCTGAGGCAGGAGGATCGCGAGTTCAAAGCTAGCCTCAGCAACTTAGCGAGGCCCTAAGCAACTCAGTGAGACCCTGTCTCTAAATAAAATACAAAGTAGGGCTGGGGATGTGGCTCAGTGGCCAAGTGTCCCTGAGTTCAATCCCTGGTTCAAAAAAAAAAATCAAATACAGAGTGACAAGTATCCCATCAGGCAGAGATCTGGGAAGGGACCGGTGTGAGAGAGGGACCCTGAAGCTCAAGCCTCGTTAGCATCTGGGAAAATCCATCTCTAGGGCTCATTAAACGTCTGCTGAATGAACAAATGAGTCAAAAGTGGATTTTAACCGTCTTATTTCACTGGTTTCATTTCTCCTGGGTGGAAACACAGTGAGCGGAGCCGCCCTGGATGGGATGAGCTGCCTCACTGTCTTCTTGCACGTAATTAGGGTTTTTTTTTTACCTTCCCAATTCAAGGTGGTTTCAACCTTGGGTTTGTCCTTGATGGAGAAGGAGAGTCGGTATCATGGCGCTTCAGGAGGCCACGCTCTTGTTCAACGCTGGCTGGCTGCTCTCTGGTGGACTGTCATCCTCTGCTTCTTTGATCCTTGTGACTTGGGTGGGTGGAGCCTGGTGTCAGCTGGGGGCACACCTGCAGGCCTGCCCACCCCAGCTCCTGGCACTGACTGGACGCAGCAGTCACCACTGCGTCCGTCCCTCCTTCACTCCTCCGAGGGGGAGTCCCATCATGACCTTTCTTTTAGAGATGGGAGTCTGGAAGCCCAGAGAGGCCAGGAACATTGTCCAGAGTCACCAGCAACAGGCGGGGAGCAGGGATTCAGCATGGCATGGCTCCTGCAGGGTCGTGCTCTGGTTCCATGTTCCCCCAAATGCATATGTCAATAATATTTGGAGGTGTGGCCTCCGGAGGTGTGAGGGATCTGCCCTTGTGAATGGGCTAACCCAGCCATGGACGAACAGGTGGGTGGGTGGCCTTGAGGGTGAGCCTGTTACACAGTTTGGCTCTCTTAAGAAAGTTCTAGTGCATTCTAGTCATACCTAACATGGGGCTTGGAGGGAATATAACGTGCTCCATTTCCGTCCCCACTGCTTCCTCTCTCCTCCCTCCTTCCATTCCCCTCCTCTATCTGCTGGTCTTCCTTCTGGTTATTTATTGTTCTCGAATTGGCACTTTATAGTCAGACGTGAAGGTGGAGTTCATGGAGGGGTGACCGTATGTGCACATAGCCACCTTGTCATTTCCGGTCCACGGTTCTTTCCCGGTCCCACCCGCTCCTGCCGAATCCCCTTCCTCTGCTCTGCTGATCTCCGCTCCTTGGGCTCCGCCACTCCTGCAGGCCCTCCTAGCCCTGAGATGCCCTGCACTGCCTCTAAGCTCTGCAGAGTCCCCACCAGCAAGACGACCCCCTGCCAATCTGGCCCCTTGACCTTGGACTTCCCAGTCTCCACAATCACAAGCTGAGTAAACCCTTTTATTTCATTTTCTTTTTGCAGTGCTAAGGATCAAATCCAGGGCCTTATGCCTGATAGGCAAGCACTCCTCCACTGAGCTACGTCCGCAACCCTAAATTTTTATTTTTAATAAACAACCCAGCCTTTGGTATTCAGGGAGAGCAGCAGACAAGGGACTGCGAGGGGTTGCAGCTTCATTAGTTCAGGCAGAGAGAAGACACTAGAGAGGCCTCGCCTCTCAATCTCAAGCCTTTGAACTTCGGGGGAGAATTTCTCTTTCTGAAGGAACTGCTAGCAGTTCTGGAAGCTTCTGGGATTGCTGTGTGGAGCCTGAGGAGGCTGCTGCCTGCCCAGCTGATGCCTGGCTGCCACAGTCTCCCAGGCGGCCTCTGAGGACTCGGTTCCCCCTGTAGTGAATGGGACCTTCGCCTTGACCTTTTGCATCTCCTCTCTAAAATGGGAGAGCAGGGGAGAGCTGAAGGTGGGGAGAAGAGCCCCGGGCATCAGAAGGATGATTTACAAACAGCGACATGCTGACGTGGACAGACATCCTCAGAGTTGAGTCCGGTTGCTCCCTGAGCTCCGGAGTCATCTGGGGAGGACGCTGCCTGGGGCGGGGAGGTGGCTGCTGCCCAGCACAGCTGTCCATGGAACCTTGGGCTCTTCTCCCAAGAAAGCCCAGGAGGCGAACCCTCACTCTCCTGAGGGGCCTCCAGCACACGCACAGGAACATAGATTAGGGTCCTCTGCAATCCGACAGAGGGGCCCCCGCCTTGCCTTGCTTGACCAGAATGGAGGTGAGGAGGAAGGGGAGGAGGAGGAGGGCGGCAGGATGCACAATTACCTGTTTTCTAGACAAAGAAACACACACAGAAACACATATTTCCAAAAGGGGGAAAAGGTTTTTTTGAACCATCAGGGCTGCATATCAAAGGGAGGTAAAGAAAATCGTCCTTTGAAAGTTCTGGGCTTCTTGTAATGAGATCAGATCAGCAGGGTTTGCCTCTTGGTTCTTTTTTTTTTTTTTTTTTGGTACAAGGGATTGAACTCATGGACACTGGGCCACTGAGCCACATCCCCAGCCCTATTTTGTATTTTATTTAGAGACAGGGTCTCACTGAGTTGCTTACGGCCTCGCTAAGTTGCTGAGGCTGGCTTTGAACCCGCGATCCTCCTGCCTCAGCCCCCCAAGTGCTGGGATTACAGGTGTGCGCCACTGTGCCCGGCACCTCTTGGTTCTGTCTTGAGCAAGTCAGGGAAACTCTCTGACCTTTGGTATCTTTGTCTGGGAAAGGTGAGCCATGGTGGTAACACCTGGTTTGCAGAGACGTGGTGAGGGTGCGGTCAGATACAACACATGCAGGCCTTTTATTCTTGCTCTCTGCATGTGTCCTGGTGGGTGAGGGATCCTGGATCAGCAGACTGGTCATGCCCACTGCAGGGTGGCCTTCAGGTTCCACCTGCTGCTGCTGCCGCTGGGTGCTCCGTGGTCAAGTTCAACTCCTCCTCATCCTGGGTCATGGTGTTTATGTTTATTTTTAGCAGGGGAGTATTATGGCAAAGGAAGAGAGGAGCTATTAATGAACAGTATTATTCAATAATGGGAGATAATAAGCAGTTGCTTTAATTGCATCGGGAGCTGTCATTTGAAGTTCATACTGGGATTCAAGCTCGATGCTTGAAGTATTTTTAAGTGGGAGCCTAGGTTTTCAAGTAGAAGGGGGGGAAAGAACAATTACCTAAAATTAACATCCCCTCAGTTTTGGCCGTCTCCAGGGCTCTCTGACGGCTCCTCTGTGGTCCCTGGGAACGAGTCGGTCTTCACTCAAGTGATGACAAGCTCCCACAAAGCAGTTCTTGGCGCAGGGAAGGCTGGGGGGCGAGCAGGAGCCTGACAGCTCTGGAGGCTGGGAGGTGTATGTGCCCCATGCCCCGGAGCCCTTGGCAACCCTGCCAAGCAGGCTTCACTGGGCCCGCTTTGTGGGTGGCAGTCACTGAGGCCCGGTGAGGGGACTTGGCCTACGGGCAGAGCCAGTGCCTAACTCTGCCCCCCTCCCCATCCTAACCCTGCTGCCTGCTGAGGCCCCGGGCAGGTGAGAGGACAGAGGCATCTGAGCCACCTGCTCTGGGGAAGGCAGAATTAGCATCTCCCTTGACCTTCACAACCCGAAGCACCTGGATGGGAGCCCAGGGACCAGGGTTCTGAGCCCCGACACCATTTCCTCAGGTCCCCCTCCTCTTCTGAACCTGTTTGCCCTTGCATGGAGCAACTGGGTAGAAGTCAGTGTTTCCCAAGGGTGGTGGCCTCCCGTCAGGGGCATGAGCTCTTACTGGGTGGTAAATAGGTACTCACTTAAGTGTGCCGTCCCCTTCCGGTTAGGATGAGTGGGACTGGCTTTCTAACCAGGGTAGTGACTTAATTTTATAAGAAATGCACCCAAACCCGTAAGAGTGTAGACCTAGAAAGAGATTTAAACACATACCAGCAGTGTTGGCAGATCCACAACGGTGAAGGTTTACGGAGTGCTTCCTGCGGGCCAGATGGGATTCCAAACACTTCCTATTCTTCAGCTCAGTGAGTTGGGTTTTGTTCCGAGTCCCATTTTACAACAGAGCTAACTTCAGTATCTTGCCCAGGCTGCAGGACCCGTAAGTGGAAGAGTCGTGATTTGAACCCAGACCCCTGACTCCAGAGTCTGCGTTGCTACGGTCTTAAGCTTGTGGTGCTGGGCTGCCCTCTGTGGGTTGCATGCAGAGAACTAACCAATCCTGATTCACCTGAGATGTTCTCGGCAGAAAGTCCTGCATGAAGGACACCCCCCAGCCCCAGGCACTGGGACAGTGATGACTTTGGTTACGTCTTCAGTCTTTTCCAATATCTTTGGAGTCTGCATTACTGCAAATGCCGGGGACACTAGCCAAGCGTATGCAACCAACCCAAACACGTCAGATCTGCAGGGATTGTGAGTAAATACACACGTCTCCTAACCACACACGTAGCATCCAGAAACTCTTGCTTAAAAATAAGAGTAAGTACCTGATGGCTGTCTATGTAACCAGCAGTGACACTTGCCATTGCACATAAATAACAGAGGGAAAATGTCCCACGTCTCTATCTGTAGCAGAATGAAGTGTCACGTACAGAAATACTGCATCCGGGCACAGTGGCTTATGTCCTGCAGAATAAAAGAGACCTTGTCACCACATCTTAAGTAACAGTCGTGCTAATCCTAACAGCGGTGTTGACCGCTGCCCCGTTTCTACCCACGTTGTTCCCACGTGGTGCTCAGCGCTGTGTGTGCCTTACCTTAACCAATCCCCATGTGATCCTTGAGGGCTAGTTATAATATTACCATCTCCCCTTATAGATGAGGAAACACGTGCAGGAAGGTTCTAGAAATGCCAAATTCGCACAGCTGGGAAGCTGGGAAGCCGAGATTTCTAGCTCGAGCATCCTTTCTGCAGGACTGGTGCTCTTAACGACATGGGGAAAAACACGTGCCATTGGTGAGTGCGGGGAGCATAGTAGGAATTGAGGTCAGAAAGGCCACGGGTTCCAAAACAAGTCCGTGGCTCTCCCTCAACCCGTGAGGGAACCCTCCCACTTTTGCACCTGGCCAATACCTGCTAGGCGCCAGCTCAACGGTGTGGCTGATTGGACGGCTGAATAATGGTGTCTCCGCCTTCTAATTTGCATTCCCGGCCTCCCATGGTCCTCATTGGCCCTTGGCGCTCCCTCCCCTTGCTCAGCCCCGCCCCCAGGCACCACGTGGTGCATTCACGTCTGTCCCACCCCAGAGAGTCAGGTGCTCAGGTAGGTGACCCAGGGGGCACGGTGCACCCCTCACATCACCTGCAGATGCACCCCAGCCCGGCCGTAGCCTTCTTCCCTGCTTTCCTCTCCTGCTGGAGAAGCCTCATCAGGATGCAGGGAGCGAAAGCCATATTTCATGGGAATAACCTTGAGTCTACTCGTACATATATTTGCAACGTTTGGCACTTTATTATTAGCAGCAGATGACTTGGTTATACACCTCACAATTGCTCGCAGCACAGTACCTTGGCTGAGACTTGCTGGCAGAACGTGGGCCGCGGAGAGGGTGTGAGCTGGAGAGAGCCAGAGCCAGCTCCGAGCAGAATCTCATCGCTCTCCTCCCTCGCAGCCGCAAGTGGCTTCTTGGGGACCACCTAGTCCAGGCTGCCCCATCAGCCTGCATCTAGTGATTCGACGGCATTGAAAGCCAAACCCAGAGGGGTCTAATTTAGGGGGTCACAGAACTTTCTCCTGGCTGCCAGTTGGGTCTCCTGCCCAGAAAGTGCTCTTGAACTCTGGCTCCGAGGAGGACTTTGCCAGCTGCCAGGATCCTCAGGATCTAGGTCACAACCAGAGACAGTGACAGAGAGCAGCATAGCACCTTTGGGCTCTGCTGGTCCGAGTACTTCAAAGGGACCCTCCCGTTAAACTCTCTGTAGCAAGGGATGCCACTGCTCCCTCCCGCACAAGAAGAATGCAAGGTCACAGCCAAGGTGATCTGCTATAGAGGGTTGCTTGTGTACCCCCAAACAATTGTGTTCAAGTCCCAGCCCCTCTACTTGTGAATATGATGTTATCTGGAAGTAGGGTCTTGGCAGGTGTGAGCAAGTTAAGATGGAGTCACGTGGGGTTAGGGTGGCCCTAATCCTAAGAGAGGAGAGCAATGGGAAACAGATACACATACACAGAAGAAGGCTGTGTGGAGGGAGGCTGGAGGCGCGCGGCCACCAGGCAGGGATAGCCAGCTTCTTGGTCGGGAGGCGCCAGGAGAGAGGGGTGGAGCAGATTCTCCCCCAAGCCTCCCGAGGGAGCCGGCTCTGGAGACACCACCTTGATTTCAGACTGGGGCCCTTGGAAAAATTTGTTTCCAGCCACCCATTTTGTGGTGCTTTGCTATGGAAATACACTCATCGCTCAAGGTCACAGGACTTTGAGCGCAGCCTTGAGGTTCCACCCAGGCCTCCTGACCCCAGAGTCCGTGCTCTTCCCATGATCCGTGTTGGACATCACGCGTGTACCTCTGCAGCTGGCGGGTCAGCAGGAATCTTGTGGGAGTGTTGGGGCCTTGCAGGTCCTCGGCTTTGCAGGCCTGTCTGCGAGGGGCCTTGCCAACCCAGGCGTCCTTCGGTGAGCGTGGGCAGAGCGTGGGCAGACAGGTGTGGATCTCGCTTGTTAATACAAGGTTCTGAGGCCCTTGATTGATTCAATCAGGGGGTAAGTGGAGATTGATCAAATCTGTGCCCGACCCCAGCGGAGGAGTCACTAGTGCCTCCGTGGGAGCACAGTGCAGCCTCGGGCTGGAGGGGGCTGTATCTGGCCAGGCAGATGGTGACAGGGGCCATGCAAAGTTGTCCCCTCAGCCCCCTGCATGGAGGGCTCACCATGTGTGTGACCGTGAGCAAGGCATTTAGGAGTCAGAAATAAGGGGACACAGAGGCAAGGCTCTCAGACGGTGACAGCCCCCAGCAAGGAGCTGGGGGAGTAAGCATGAAAAGTCTTTTATTAAATCTGACGATCATACGTGTAATGCTCACTATTGGTTAAGCACTGAGCTAATTTCTGAATTTTGTGACACATTGAAACCTTGAAATGACCTCTGGCATGGCCACTCTTGTCACTCATGGTTTTTAGATGGAGAAACTGAGGCACAGAGAGGTCAAGTCAGGCTAGGTGCATGCAGGCCCTGTGACCAGAGTTTCTGCATCCCGGGGTGCCCTGCTGCAGAGGCGGGGGCAATCTGCTCTGCCCGCTGGGAGGCTGGGGGGGAGGGAGGAGGGCATGTGTGTGGCCCATGTGGAGGTGGGGGCTCATGGCATGCAGGGGGTTGTGGTTGAATTGCCCCCTGATTCACACGTGAGATCCTAACTCCAGTCCCTCAGATTGTGATTGACTTGAGGAAGGGTCATGGCAGGTGTAGCTGAGCTAAGATGACGTCATACGGAGGTAGGCTGGGGGGCCGCCATCCATCATGACGGTGTCCCCATGGAGGGGGAGTTTGCATCATGTGAAGGCCACGGTCGGGTCAAGGGAGACCAAAGATTGCCAGGAACCCACCAGGAGCCAGGAGAGAGGTGGGAGCAGACCCTCCCTGCAGCCCTAGGGAGGAGCGCCTGTCCTCCAGAACCGTGAGAGAGTACCCTTCTGTTGTCCAAGTGCACAGTGTGTGGTGATTTGTTGTGAAAACCCTGAGAAAGGAATACCGATTGAAATGTAAGCAGTTTGGAAGGGTAGAGGGTAGAGTTTGGGGTGGGGCCTCTCAAGGACATGGAGAGTTAAGGGTCCTGCCTAAGATTTGAAACATCAACTACTGAGTCCCAGGAAGGGAGAGTTATGGAGAGGGAGCATTTGCAGTAGGAAGTCCAGGGCCGTGGGGACAGACTTGATCAAGTCCTACCTCTGCTGTGTGACTTTTGGATGGGTGCTTAACTTCTCTGAACCTCAGAGCTCCCATGCTTCCAAAAATTAATCATTAAATGCCAGGACTGGTCAGGAACATGGAAGAAAGAGGAGCTCTATGTTTTACAGGTAGGAACGTGGGGTGAGGGACTTACAGACTACAAGGTGATCGCAGCCCTTGGGGATCATTTTTCCTTACACAGGCAGGCTGGCTGAGGCCATTAAAAGCAGGAGTCTGAGGACCCAGGGGCTGGCAGCAGTGCCCCTCCCTCGGTGATGTGCAGGGCCAGCAAAGTCACCGTACCCTCTGTGCTCAGGAAGTTCTCCCAGCTGTGTTCAGAATCAGGGTCACCTTTCTGGAAAATACCACCGTCACTTGACATTCTTGAACGCCACACAAGTTTCTGAATGGCAAGTGCTCGGGTGGCACCGTCTCCATGGTGACGGAGAAGCCAGTGGTAGCACCGGAGGCACGAGGCGGTGGGCAGCAGTGTTGGCTGTTCTAACTTGGGGCTCTGATCTGCAGCGAGAGCAGACCCACAGGTGCGTGGGTGGCGAGGTCTGCGTTCCAGGGACGGCGTGCCGGGGGCTCTTTTGTCCTCAGCAGCCCGTGTGATGAGCGTGTGTGTGTGTGTGTGTGTGTGCTGTGCGTTTCTGGGTGTATGTAAGTGCACGTCTGCACAGGTGTGGTGTGTCTGGGTGTGCGTTTAGATACGAGGGTGTCTGTGTGCATGCACCTGTGTGTGTGTGCATGTGTGAGCTTTGGTGTGTATGCATGCATGTTGTGCATGCATACACGCACGTGGGTTTCTTGTGTTTACATGCGTGTGTCTGCACGTGCGTGTGTGTCTGTCACATGCACGGGTCTGTGCTTCATGTTAGTATGCCCATGTCTGTGTCTTTGGATGTAAACGTGTCTGATTTGCCCACCTGTGTACATGCATGGACCTGTGCCTATGTGCATATGTGTGTGTCCACATGTCTGTGTGTCCGTGCGTGTGTTTATTTGTGTGTGTGTATTAACATGTCCCTGCGTGTCTGTGTCTGTGTGCGTCTGAGCCCTGTGAACATGTGTGTGTGGTCAGTTGTGACTCCGGCAGGAGCTGGAGGGAGATGGACTTCCAAAGGGAGAGTGAGTCTGGGCTGGGTCTGCAAGCTGGGAGAGAGGATGGCACTGGACACCGTCCCCTGGCCTGGCTTCAGGTCCAGGCATGTCCGAAAGGAGCCACCTGGAGGTGGGGGAGCTGCAGATGGGTCTGTTTGCAGAGGTCCCTCTTCTCCAGTGGCTCCCTTTCTGCCTCTTCCGTCCCTCCTCCCAGCCTCTGGCAATGTCCAGGGTGGAGGGAGCGTTCTCCCCTTTCCTCCTGCTGAGAGGTGGGCACATTGACCATGACTGGCTCTAGGCTCCCGATTTCTTTGGCTGCAGCAGTGGGTTCAGAGAGCGCCTGGTACCCACCCTGGGCAGCTGGGACCCTTCCCATCAGGGAGGAGCCACTTACTGTGACTTGGTGTCATTAGCTGTGAAGGTGACATGTGAGCCCTGGGCTGTCAGGGCCACATTTTCCTGATGTTCCCGGTGACACAGCCAGGAACATGACAAGGAGAGACATGTCCTGGGACTCCTCTCACTCCCCCATGTCCCCTAGATCCAGCCTTGCCTGAATCCAGTCCACAAATGTGGAACGGCAGAATGAACTCAGGTGCTTGTCCAAGCCAAGGGGAGACTTGGTGTGTGTGTGTGTGTGTGTGTGAGTGAGTGAGTGTGTGAGTGAAGGGGGATTCACTCTGGGAATCTGGGATTCACAGGTGCAAGGCCCGTAGGCACATTTGGATTCCTTTTAGAAAGAGATTTCTGACAAAGAGCCTCCAAGCCGAAGAGCCATGTCAGGATGGGGAGGCCGCCATCACTGGAGCACAGTGAGTGGAGGAGAGAGAGTCAGGTCTGCTGTCTCTGTCAGAGCTCTTCTGGAAACTGAAATAAG
>JAJEJO010005126.1:6217-17322 GCA_020662805.1 Glaucomys volans | reverse complement strand
CTGGAAACTGAAATAAGCTCCACTGACGTTGTCCAGGTTGGCATCGAGTGGCAGTTGGGAGGAGCTCCCAGAGGGCTGGTGGAGCTCCCTGCCTGGATCCATTTTCCACCTCGTCCTCATGGTGGGGAGAAGGCTGCCATCACTCCTGACCACACATGCTGCCGACAACGTCAGTGGAGCTTATTTCAGTTTCCTGAAGAGCCACGTCAGGATGGGGAGGCCGCCATCACTGGAGCACAGTGAGTGGAGGAGAGAGGGTCAGGTCTGCTGTCTCTGTCAGAGCTCTTCTGGAAACTGAAATAAGCTCCACTGACGTTGTCCAGGTTGGCATCGAGTGGCAGTTGGGAGGAGCTCCCAGAGGGCTGGTGGAGTTAAGAGGGGCTGTAGGAACCGCTGCTTAGGGGATTGGAGCTGGGCTGTCTGCTCTCCCTGCCTGGATCCATTTTCCACCTCGTCCTCATGGTGGGGAGAAGGCTGCCATCACTCCTGACCACACATGCTGCCGTGTGACAGCCCGACTGAAGAGAGGGAGCCAGAGGAGGACTGAGTGGCTCTGCCTGGGCTGTATGCCCACCGCGTTGCAAGCACTCAGTGTGATTGGCCAGGTCTGCCTGGGGCCTGTGTCCTCTTCCATGACTGGGAGCAGAAATTACTAGAAGTTACCAGAAGAAGCGGAATGGAGGAAAAAGTGTGAGGCTCCTGAAAACATTCGTCCAGTGATCCATGGTGCAGTGGGTGGGGCTGCCTCTTGCACACAGTAGGGACCTTGGAATCACATGCTGAGGCCTGTGGAAGACTCACTCCATGCTCCCCCTGCCATCCTCACCCCTCACAGTCCACTGGGCCTCCCAGGGTTCCCCTCTGACCAGCAGAGGAGCCCCTGGGCCAGCGTGCTGGCCTGGTGACTCTAGATGGTGGCTTCTGGCTACTTTCCACCTCTCCAGGAAAGCTGTCCTCAGAGAAGACATGGCCACGCTGCGAAGCCGTGGGTAGTGATGCAGACTCACTTAGGTGGTTACTAAATCATTCTTGCTCATTCTAGTTATTCCTGAGCCTCGTCTCCCGTCCCTGCCTCCCCCAAGGGAGGAGTTCTATCGAATCCAGGTTATGTGAGAAGAAAGTCATAACGAGGAATATTTGGGAAGAAAAATCACTGATCGAGCTCCTCGGAACCCTTGAACGGGGTGATTAGAGTTGAAACCGCCATCCAGGATGGAAATAACTGAAAATATTGTGTCAAGTCTGGCTGGGCTGGTTGTCTTTGGCAGGGTCTGTGTTTTGAAGAAAGCTCAGCCTCCAGCAGAACCCAGGCCCCCTCCTCTGGCCTCCTCCCTGCAGGCGTGGCCTGTGCCACCTGCCGGGGCCTCTGCTAAGGTCTGCTGTCTCCTCCAAACTCATGCTGAAGTTTTTCTTTTGCAAGAGGTGGGCCCTTTAAGAGGAGATTAGGGCCTCTAACAGGTCAAGGCTATTATCACGGGAGGGTCCCTTACTGTGGGAAGGGGATCCTGACCAAAAGATGGGTCCAGCCCCATTTTTCTCTCAGGGACACTCACTTCTGCCTTCCACCATGGGATGATGCAGCACAAAGGCTCTTGCCAGAAGCCACTGCAATACTCTTGGACCAAATAAACCTCTTTTGTTTATAAATGATCCTTTTTGTAGTATTTTGTTATAGTAGCAGAAAACAACTCGCTCAGAAACTCGTGACGGCTCCCCGTTGCCTGCAGCAGGGACACAAGTCTAGGCTAAGCGTGCATCTATTCTCCCATTCCACACTCAAGGCAGACATCACTAATCCATTTCAGCAAGCCTCCAACTCCTTCCTCGTAGTGCTTCTCCCTCCTGCTAACTATGAACAGTGGCTGACCACAGGAGAAAACCAACAGGCCTTCCCAGTCCTAAGGTGCGAGGGCCAAGCCGCTCAGCCTGGCATTTGGTGTTTTTCCTTCCAAGAAATTTTATCTCTGCCACCTCCCTGAACTGTTCATTCTTCCTTGAGTTTTTTGAACAAATTTCTTCTCAGGCCAATAGGGGAGTTTCTAAGCATCCAGTTTCTGGAGCCAGATTCCACGGGTTCAGTTCCTGCCTTGCAAACACTGAGTGGGGTAACTTGCAGCAAATCACTCGACAGCAGAGCGTCAGCCTCCTCATCCGCATTTGCAGATGGTAATAATAATAAGCATTTTGCAGGGTTGGCGTGGGCGGCAAGATGAGCCCCAGAACCCAGGAGCCCTGAGTGAACCCCACATGCTCAGGAGCTCCTGTGACTTCTGGCACTGTGGTTTGGCATCGGACACTCTTGCCACTGTCTCTCTCTCTAGGGCATCTGTCCATTGATTCCATTTTGTGTCCATGACACTTGCCATCTGCACCTGGCCCTCTCCCATTCCCTTTTTTTCCCACCTCCCTGGTGACCCTCTCTTTCCCAATTCTGGTGCTCCCTGGCCGCCATGTTGGCCTGCGCCATCAGCCACACCTGCCTGCATCTCTGGACCTGTCCTGCAGGGGGCGCCATTCTCTGAGGGGTTACGCCACCTGAGGTCCCGTTTCCAGTCACACAAGGGGACCAGACCTTGCTGAGCTAGTCTGGTTTTTTGTTGCTGTGACCAAAATACTGAAGAGGAACAACTTAGAGGAAGAAAGTGTATTTTGGCTCACAGAGGCTCAGTCCATGGTAGGCCAACTTCATTGCCCAGGGCCCAAGAAGACTGCAAAACATCATGGAGGAAGAGAGACAAAGGAGGAGGAGTCAGGGACACTATATGCAATCCCCGAAGGCATGCCCAGTGACCTGCCTTCTCCAGCCAAGCCCCACCTACCTAGAGTTCCCCCCCAGTACAGTAGTCCTTTCAAGTTATTAACCCATCAGGTGGATTGCCTAATCAGTGGATTAATCCACTTGATGGATTAATTAGGTAAAGGTTCTCATAATCTAATCATTTCACTTCCTGCATCTACACAGGAGTTTTTTGGGGGCACCTCATATTTAAACCATAACACCTGCCTTCTCCAGGAGACTAAATAGTCCTGAGGGCTGAGGCTGTGACTTACTCCCTACTGTGTGTCCAATGCCCTGCATAGCGTCTGGTACACAGTAAGTGCTCAATCAGTGTGGGGTGGAATGGAGAACAGGGAAGGGCTGAGAGGCCGCTGATCTTCCTCTCTCAGGGGTCAGAGGTCAGTGATGGGTAAGTATCGAAAGACCCCATGAAAGACACATGCAGCAGAATAGAAATAAAGTCCAATAATCAGGCCACTCAGGAGGCTGAGGCAGGAGGATGCCAAGTTTGAGAACAACTTTAGCAACTTAGTGCAACCCTATCTCAAAAAAAGAAAAAAAAAAGATTGGGGATACAGCTCGGTGCTATAGGAACCATGGGTTCAATCCCCACAAGGAGAAATAAAGTCAGAAAGCTTCGCCCCTCCCTCTCTCCTCCAGTCTCTGCCCTGGAGGTCTCTGAATAGCTCAAGGGCTGCCAGTGACCTCCGTCCCCACCTCCACGGTCAGCTGAGCAGGTTCCAGGTGGTTTTCCAGCCTTGGCACTCTGGTTGCTCCGGGCCGGGTGATTCTCTACTGGATGCTCAGCAGCACCCCGGGTCGCCACCCACAGGGTGCCAGAAGCAACCCCTGCCCTCCAGCTGTGACACCCCAAAGTGCCTTCAGACATTGCCACGTAGTCCCTGGGGACAACACCACCCCAGCCCAGAACACCAGATTACAACGTCTTCACTGGACCATGGTCACGGCAGGTCCCAGCAGGTGACAGCTAGGGCAGCACGGTGGACAGGGAGGGGGCGCCTATGCCCTTACGTACCTGTTAACTGAGTCATCTGCAGCTTGAGGCTTGGCATGGGCAGCAGGGACCCTTCCAATGGCCACCCAACACCTTAAGGCATGAGATTGGAGCTTGGAGGATAAGGACAAAGGCTAATGTCCCTCTACTTGTGCGTAGTGACTGGGTTGCACTGGGAGAGGGAAGGAAGAGGAGTGGGGAGGTTCCTGGGGATCTGGAGACTGTGCAATCGGGGAGACTCTGTGGCCTTGGATCGCTGCCCAGGCCACCCGGCTTGTTGTGTGTCTAGCACAAGCTTCCAGGGTCTTCCTGTCTCCTCGCCCCTGCCCGGGCAGCTCCACTTTGGGGACCTGGTCTTCCAGGAAGGCCTCCCTGATGCACCTGCCTGAAGCTGGTGCTCTGATCCCAGAGTCCTCCTTCCTGCCCCCACCACCCCATCACAGTGGCATCGGGCTCTGTGTGGACACTTGCCAGTCTCTGCCACGCAGCCATGAGCTCTGCGTCTTGTTCGTTTCATGCTCCCAAAGCCTGGCCCGTGACACGTGGCCATCTCTTCATTCAGTGCAGTCTGCTGATTGCCCATTGGGAGTTCATTCCTGGTGATCAAATATGACCCCAGCTCATCGTGCAGGGGACAATGGCCCATCAGGCTCTTTCTCGTGTGTGTGTGTGTGTGTGGGGGGGGGGGTGGGGGGGGCGGGGGGTCCTGGAGTCTTTATTGCCTGTTTTCTGGAATCTACAGAAGGTTCCAGGGGTCTCGGTGACCCCCAGACCCAGGAATGTAACCACCGAGTCCATGGAGATCCTTAGGCAACCTTGTGAAGCAGAATCTACGATCTGGATGCCTATTCTATCATAGAGGGAACTGAGGTCCAGAAAGGCTGAGGATGTTCTCAAGGTCATAGACGTTGGCAGCAGAACATGCATGAACCAGGGACTTTCAGCTCTTGATTCGTTACGTGCTTTGGTTCTGGGTTCAGAGCACCGAGTCCAGAGTTGAAGTCATGGCTCTGTTAGTTACCAGCTCTATGATGCAGGCCAAGTAAGATGAACTTCTCCCAAGTTTTGCTGGGTGCAGTGGGGTATGCCTATAATCCCAGGAACTTGGGAGGCTGAGGCAGGAGGATCATCCATTCTAGGCCCCATTCTAGTCATTTGTGGGGCCCCAAGCAACTTAGCAAGACACTGTCTCAAAATGAAAAATCAAAAAAGGTTGGGGATGTGGTTCAGCGGTTAAGTGCCCCTGGATTCAATCCCTGGGACCAAAAAACAAAACAAACTTCCAAGTCTTAATTTCCTCATCTGCGAAATAGGCACAATTCAAAGCTTTCTTGTTGATATTTAGAGGCATCAATGTGAAGACCCAGGTAAGAAAGACTCCCAGGCCTCAGCAGCAGCTGCTTTTAAAATCCCAAAGTTCACATTCCTTTGCAGGATGCTGTGTCGAAGCTGAAACCCCAAGGGATAGATGATTCCACCCCCTTCCTGGCCATAACAGCCTGCAGGAAGATGCCCAACTTCCTGGGAACGGCACATCCCTCCTTCCTCCTGGGAGCCCAAATTCCAAGAAATGCAGCTAAAATTGGCCCTCAAACAGCTTTTGCAGAGCACGTTGCAGCTTTTTTTGGGTCTAGAGAGCCAGTTTCCATGATGAAAGTGGCACAGAAGGAGACCCAGCTAAAAACAGCCACCGCCCCGACTGGTGTGAACAGGATGCGCCTCCCCTGCGGTTTTGGGGTTTAGACGCTTGGGCTTCCGCAGCAGTTTTCTCCATCGCCACTAGGTGGCAGCATCGCAACGCGCGGCGGGGAAGGCGCCCCAGGACCCCGACGGAGGCGAGGGGGGCCGCTTTTGGAAAGCATGGCCATCAGATGCGCACCAGCCACGGCATCCTCCCCTAAATTGTTTCCCTTTTCTTTGGGGCATTTATTTGCATTGTAGTAGCTCAGGGCTGTCGTGCTGCCTCAGAAGCAAAGCTGGGAAAGAGTCAGAGGGTGAAATCTGGTCCCAGGGCTGCAGAGCGTCAGGCGCACGGTCCTCCGGCCCACCCAACTTAGGAGGCTTATCATGCCGAGTCCGAAGTTGTGGTTGAACAACTTGCCTTTGTTTGGTATTTCCGTGAGGGGTGGCCTGTGGTGGGGGATGCGTGGTCTTGCCATTCGTGGATTCCTGGTCTTGCCTGGGGAGGCTGGTCGCCCTCTCTGGCTGCAGGAATGGCATTTGGCCCTGGGGTCTGGCTGCCTTGTGCTCAGGTCACTGGATCACGCACTACTGGAACCCACCTCCTGGTTCATAGCGAGGGAGGGTTGCGGGTGGAATTTCTTAGACCCCTGTTGGCACAGAGAGGATTCAGCTGTAAGTTACTGTTTCTCAGTGTCTCCGGGGTCTTGCATCTATTAGACCCTCAACAAATACGTGTTGGATATCCCTTATCTGCAATGCTTGGGTTTAGAAGTGCTTTGGATTTGGGATTAGGTTTGACTTTTGGAATATTTGCATGAACATAATGAGATGTCTTGGGGGATGGGACCCAATCCAAACCCAAAATTCACTTGTGTTGGGTGTATGCGTGATACACTGGCCTAGAGGTCTTGTGATACAACATTCGTCCTGCTTCAACCATGACCCGTCAGACGAAGTCAGGTGTGGAATTTTCCGCTTGTGGCTTCACGTTGGCACTTAAATTTCAGGTTATGTTTTGGGTTTGGGCGTTTTGGATTAGGGATGCTCAACTGTAGTACCTTCATGGGCGTCACTGTCCTGGTCGGGGGACGCCCGGGGGCTGAGCTCATGGCCTTGAGGGAAGCAGTGTTGGCAGCCCCGGGGCTCCTGAGAGGCAGCGCCCTGAGCCCTCCTAGCCCCCGAGGCGGATGCTTCCCTGACAGCATCTCCCGGGTTTGTGGACATCGAGGTTTGGGAGCCCCGAGCTGAGGTGCCTTCTGGCCCTGGAGACTCAGAGTCACCTTTCTGGGAACAGCTGCCTTCAGGAGGCCCTGCGTTTTGACCTGTTCCCTCGCTTTTCTCAGCATCTCCTCCCGCCGGCTCTCTGTGGTGGGTCAGGGCTGGCATTGTGCAGTGCCATCACTGGGCTCCCGGTGCTTCCCTGGGCGCCCACCCTGCAGATCCCGCCAGCTCCCGACCTGGCACTGCATCTTCGCTCACCCCAGCCACCAGAAAACCACCTTCCCTGGCTGCTCCCTCGATCCCTCCACCCTCGGCCACCTAGGCATCTCCAGCATCCAGCTTTCTCTCTGACTCCTCACCATGGCTAGCCTCTCCATGGTCCAGCTTGCAGGGAGCGTCACCGTGTAGCCTGGTGGGACCCCCCCACCCCCAGCTGTTGTCCTGATCCCGCATGCCGCTGCCTCAGAGCTGCCTCCCACTGACCTCCCATCGGTTCAAAACCCAGCTTGGCATTGTGGGGGAGGTCTCTCTTACTTTGCGTGGTCACCCCGGCCTCCTCTGCCCTCCCTCGGCCTCCATGTGACCTTTGCAGCTCTAGCTCCTTCCTCCGCCATTCTAGATGGGGGTCTTCAGGGCCAAATCTGGCACATGGCCCCTTTTATAGGTAAAGTTGGATGGGAGCCCACTTGTCACCAACGGCCTGCATCAGCTCTCTTGTCACAACAGAGAACTCCAGGCATGGCACACGGGGCCCGAAATATTGACTCTCTGGCCCTTGTCAGGAAATGTGTGCTGTCGGTGTCCCGGCTCCAGCTCACTGGCGCTGGGGGCTGTGGGTGCCTCAGACGCGTGCTGGCCTCGTCCCCACCTGACTTGGTGCTGGGTCCTTGGTGCTGGTGACTGGTGCCCAGATGGGTCCTTCCCACCTGGGAGGTCCAGCTCCAGGGCCACTCGGCCGCGTTCCTTCAGCAGACGAGGGTGGAGGGTGGCCGGTGCGTGGCCTGCCATCTGGCATGTCCGTGCTGGGGAGATGTCCCTGCTTTCGGGGCGTGCGTGCTGGAGTTGTTGACCTCGCTGCTGCCGAGAAGCACCCCAGGGCCCAGGAGGGGAGCTCCAGGCCTCTCAATTCATGGCTGTGGTGTCTTAGTGGCCGTGAGCCTGGTGTGGCCCTCAGTTCTGTAGCACATGGCCACACATGGCCTCTGGCACAAAGGCATGGATCCCTCTCCTCCCGGGGTCACTGCTGGGAGATCACCCTAGGTGCTGCATTCCACCTTCCCATGCTTCCGGCTGCTTCCGGAATCTCATTTCAGCCCAGAAACTGTTTCTACGTGCTTTTCAACTCTTCACAGGTTCACGTGCAAAAGCATCATGGGAAAGCGTGTTAGAAGCCAGGCACAGGTTGCCCGGGTCTGGCAGAGACGGGCTGACGCTCTGGTCCACGGGCCCCACTTAGAGGGCGAGGCTCTGTCTCCAGCCCTACTTCCACCCCAGCTCACTTGGGGATGCTCGCTTAGGTTCAGCCAATGAAGGGGAACTAGCGGGGCCTCATTGGCTTGAAACCTGCCAGGCTCCCCCCTCCTCAAGCCCACAGCCCAGCTCCAGGCTCTGGGGGGCACCAACCTCCCCAGCTTCCCTCCCCTGGCGTCCTGCCTTGTCCCTGAACACAGAGCCGTGCATGGCTCCCAACGCTGTGGATCCCTTTCCCATTCTGGGTGTTCTGAGTCTCGAAGACAAAAAGAGGTGTGTTTCTCTCTTCTGCTGGCCAGGGCAGGCTGACATCAGGTCTTTGAAGGATCTGAAAAGAACTCTCTGATCCTGTCTCTGCAAATTCTGGAAGGCCAGTTCTCCAGAGCTCCCTATTGTTAATAGGAAGATTTTTGTGGAGGGAAGAAAACCCAAACCAAACACTCTGGTTTCATTACCTCTTCCTGTTCGTGTTACTGCTGTAGCTGGGGGCAGGCATTTTGGGGCTGTAAGTGTAGAGAAAACCTGCCCACGTGGATTTGCATCCTCCAGTTTCTGCTTCTCTGTGGCCTGTTAGCTGCTGTGCTTCTCGACCTTGACTGGTCCTTGGAGTTACTTAGCTGGGAGCTTTAAAAACATTTTTGTATTCCCCAGAAGTTCGGGAGGCTGAGGCAGGAGGATCGCCAGTTCAAAGCCAGCCTCAGCAAAAGTGAGGCCCTAAGCAACTCAGTGAGACCCTGTCTCTAAATAAAATACAAAATAGGGCTGGGGATGGGGCTCAGTGGTCGAGTGCCCCTGGGTTCAATCCCCACCGCCAAATTTGGTTTTAAATCATGATGAAAAACACGTAACACAACGTTTGCTCTCTTGACCATTTTGAAGTGGACAGTCCAGTGGGGTTAAGCACGTTCATGTTATTGTGAAACAGATCTCCGAACTTTTCCACCTTGAAAGTCTGAAACTTTCTATTAATAGAAGAGCAACTGTCCCTGCCCTCCATGCTCCAGTCCCTGGCGCCCTCCGTCACTCTTTGTCTCTGATCTGGATGACTCCTGGTACCTGGGACGGGGGGACTCATGGTGCCCACCTTTCTGGGACGGACTCTTCACGTGGTCTAAGGTCCTCACAGCATCTCCTGTGAATAACACCACGTTTTGTTTTTCCAACATCCCTCGATGGGGTTTGGGTTGCTTTGGTCTTTTGGTGACTGTGAATCATTCCACTGTGAATATGGGTGGCCGGCGACTTCCCCTAGACCCGGATTCAGTGCCCCCTGGGGCACGCCTCGGTCGTGGGTTTGCTGGAGTGGGCTGTACTTTGGTTCTTACTCCTTCCAGTTTCTGAAGAAGCCCCTCTGCTCTCCGCGGGGTCTGTACCATCCTGTACTCCTAACAGGGGTCCCGGTGCGTCCTGGTTTTTGCCGACACTTGTTACTTTCTGTTGCACGTATGTATTTGGCGCGAGCCCTCCTGATGGGTGCGAGGTGGTCTCCGTGTGGTTTGATGTGAGCTCCCCGAGGACCTGGGGTGCTGAGCTTCTTGCATTACTTGGCCATCTGCATTGTCACCACTGGAGACAGGTCTTCTCGAGTCCTCTGCCTGGGCTTCGGGGTCGTTGGGTCTCAGTGTTGCTGTACCTGGGAGCGTTTATTGGTCCCGACACCAGGGTTCCCGGCCGGTGTGGACTGGCTTGGGGTTCCCCTGGGCACTGGGCTTTCCACAAGCCCCTCCCGTCCCGAGGACCCCCTGAAAGTTGAGAACTTCTGAATGGAGCCAGAAATCTGCTCTTTTTCCAGAAAAGCCTATTTAAAAAGTGGTAGAGGAAGCGGGTCCTCTGCTCGAGGAGCTGACTTTCCCAGGCCAGCAGTGGGCAGAAGGTCTGTCCCTGGTGAAAGACCCACCTGCTGGAGCCCAGCAGACTGGAGGCTAGGGACCCAGGTCCTCGGCGTTTCAGGCCAGCCACTCAGAGGGTGTGGGTTGGAGCCAGCAGTAGCCATTACACACACCCCATTTCATTCCCTCTTTTAAATTTTTTTTTTTTGTGATACTGGGGAGTGACCTAGGGGTGCTCTACCACTGAGCCACATCCCAGCCCTTTTATTTTTCTATTTTGAAACAGAGTCTTGATAAGTTGGGAGGCTGGCCTCGAATTTGCAATCCTCCTGCCTCAGCCTCCTGAGTCATTGGAATTACAGGCGTGCACCACTGAGCCCTTCTTCTTTCTTTTAATCTTCTGGGCTTCCTGCCAGGTAGGCATTAATATCTTAATATCACACGCCAGTAACTGAGGGTTAGAGAGCTTCATGAAAGCTCCCTTTCCTCATGAACTCTCACCTCTGCTAATGCTCCACATCCCTTCTCTTATTAAACTATCACCTGACATAGAGGTGGTGTGATCAACGGAGAAGTGGGGACATGAACCTCATCCAGGTCATGGAGAAAAAGGATTCGAGGTTCTTGATTCCTTTCAAAAATAACCCCAGTTCCCAGCAAAAGCTTGTGGTATTCCCTGACTGTCCTCTCCAACATGAAGCAACCATTAAGAAAGAAAAACAGCTGAGCATGGCCTTATCTCTATGCAAATTTCCCCTTATCGACATGGGCAGCCACAGGAGAGGGAACTCGGTCAAAGTTATGTTAGTCAGAATCACCTTATGTCATGAACCCTTAGATCCATTCTTATTGAAATGAGCTGGAATTAGATTTCGACTCCTCTCTCCTGTGATGCTCTCAGCTCAGGGGTGAATGACCAGAGTCAGCAGCCCTGTGACATTTCAGTGCTGGACGCAGCGTGGATGGCGTTCTGTTCGCCAGCCCGATGCAGAGGGAAGGCCGACCTGTCAGAGTGCGTTTTTTAATTGAGCGGGACTGTCTGATAGAGGCCTTTTTCCTTATTCAGGGAGAATTTGCCATTTTAACATTTAAATTCATTTGTTTTTCA
>JAJEJO010005125.1:699786-1087622 GCA_020662805.1 Glaucomys volans | reverse complement strand
CTACCAACAAAGAAAAGTCCGGGACCAGATGGATTCACAGCCGAGTTCTACAAGACCTTCAAAGAAGAGCTCATTCCAATACTCCTCAAAGTATTTCATGAAATAGAGGAGGAGGGAACCCTTCCAAACTCATTCTATGAAGCTAATATCACCCTGATACCAAAACCAGAGAAGGACACATCAAGGAAAGAAAATTTCAGACCCATATCTCTAATGAACATAGATGCAAAAATTCTTAACAAAATTTTAGCGAATCGCATACAAAAGCATATTAAAAAGATAGTGCACCATGATCAAGTGGGTTTCATCCCAGGGATGCAAGGTTGGTTCAACATCCGGAAATCAATCAATGTAATTCACCACATCAACAGACTTAAGGTCAAGAACCACATGATTATTTCAATAGACGCAGAGAAAGCATTTGATAAAATACAGCACCCCTTCATGCTCAAAACACTAGAAAAAATACGGATAGTGGGGACATTCCTTAACATTGTAAAGGCCATTTATGCCAAGCCCACAGCTAACATCATTCTAAATGGAGAAAAATTGAAAGCATTCCCCCTGAGAACTGGAACAAGGCAGGGATGCCCTCTTTTGCCACTACTATTCAACATTGTTCTTGAAACTCTAGCCAGAGCAATTAGACAGACCAAAGAAATTAGAGGAATACGAATAGGAAAAGAAGAGATCAAACTATCCCTATTTGCTGATGACATGATTCTCTATCTAGAAGATCCTAAGAATTCCACCAGAAAACTACTGGAACTCATTAATGAATTCAGCAATGTAGCAGGATATAAAATTAATGCTCATAAATCTAATGCATTTTTATTCGTAAGTGATGCATCCTCTGAGAGAGAAATTAGGAAAACTACCCCATTCACACTAACCTCAAAAAAAATAAAATACTTGGGAATCAATCTAACAAAAGATGTGAAAGACCTCTACACTGAGAACTACAGAACACTAAAGAAAGAAGTTAAAGAGCATCTGAGAAGATGGAAAGATCTTCCATGTTCTTGGATAGGCAGAATTAATATTGTCAAAATGGCCATACTTCCAAAAATGCTACACAAATTCAATGCAATTCCAATTAAAATCCCAATGATGGACCTCATAGAAATAGAGCAAGCAATCATGAAATTCATATGGAGGAATAAGAGACCCAGAATTGCTAAAGTAATCCTTAGCAAGAAGAGCGAAGCAGGGGGTTTCACAATACCAGACCTCCAACTATACTACAGAGCAATAGTGACAAAAACAGCATGGTATTGGTACCAAAATAGGCAGGTAGATCAATGGTACAGAATAGAGGACACAGAGACAAACCCAAATAAGTACAGGTATCTCATACTTGACAAAGGAGGCAAAAACATGCAATGGAGAAAAGACAGCCTCTTCAACAAATGGTGCTGGGAAAACTGGAAATCCATATGCAGCAAAATGAAACTAAACCCATATCTCTCACCCTGTACAAAACTCAACTCAAAGTGGATCAAGGACCTAGAAATCAGACCAGAGACTCTGCACCTAATAGAAGAGAAAATAGGTCCAAATCTTCATCATGTTGGACTAGGACCAGATTTCCTTAACATGACTCCCAAAGCGCAAGAAATAAAAGCACGAATAAATGATTGGGATAGAGTCAAACTAAAAAGCTTCTTCTCAGCAAAGGAAACAATCAGCAATGTGAAGAGAGAGCCTTCAGAGTGGGAGAAAATCTTTGCCACACACACTTCGGACAGAGCACTAATCTCTAGAATCTACTAAGTACTCAAAAATCTTTACAACACGAACACCAATAACCCAATCAATAAATGGGCCAAGGAAATGAACAGACACTTTACAGAGGAAGATCTACAAGCAATCAACAGATTTATGAAAAAATGTTCAACATCACTCGTTATAAGAGAAATGCAAATCAAAACCACCTTAAGATTTCATCTTACCCCAATTAGAATGTCTTTTATCAAGAACACAGGCAACAACAGGTGTTGGCGAGGATGTGGGGAAAAGGGTACACTCATACATTGCTGGTGGGAGTGCAAGTTGGTGCAGCCACTCTGGAAAGCAGTGTGGAGATTCCTTAGAAAACTTGGAATGGATCCACCATTTGACCCTGCTATCCCACTCCTTGGCTTATACCCAAAGGACTTAAAATCAGATTGCCTCAGTGATGCAGCCACATCAATGTTCATAGCTGCTCAATTCACAATAGCTAGATTATGGAATCAACCTAGATGCCCTTCAGTAGATGAATGGATAAAGAAACTGTGGTATATATACACAATGGAATATTACTCAGCCATAAAGAAGAATAAAATTATGGTATTTGTAGGTAAATGGATGATGTTGGAAACTCTTATGCTAAGTGAGATCAGCCAATCCCAAAAATCCAAAAGCCGAATGGTCTCTCTGATAAATGAATGATGATGCATAATGTGGGGCGGAAAGATGGCAAGAATGGAGGAAAGATAGCTAGCATAGAGGGAAGGGAGGGGTGGGGGGTGGGTGGGGGATAAAATTAATAACAGAATGTGTGACAGATACCATTGCCCTGTGTACATGCATGAATGCACAGATGGTGTGACTCTACCTTGTGTACAAACAGTGAAACAATAGCTGTACTCCATTTGTGTTCAATGAATCAATAAGTAAATAAAAAAAAATTAAATAAAAAAAAGAAAAAAAATAAATATCAGAATGGAAAAAAAAATAAAGATATGTGAAGAACTACGAAGGGTTAGGAAGGGAAGGAATTCGTATATCATTTATTAAAACACATGACATCTATATTAATAAAATCATTGCAGTTTTGACCCCCCCCAAAATAAATAAATAAATAAATAAATGACACAACGAAACCAAATCAAAACTTTTAAGGTAAACTTATAAAAATGAGATTTGACTTGCTTCTCTGGATGATATAACTAATGTAACTTGTGAATTTAATACACACAATTTGATTTTTTTACATTGCTATCTATGCAGGCATGCAAAGTAAATTTTACCCACATTGCATTGACATGAAGTTTTTTTATGATACTCTCTTTTGTTCATAATTTTCTTATCCACATTCTGAAAAATTCCTACTTTGAACCAGGAAAATAAGTGAGACTACTTTAAAAGTTTATATTGCTATTGTGTTTCCAGTCCAATTTTCTCAGTCAAGAAGTTTGACGCATCTAAAGAAACTTCTGAAAATATAGGTTAAAATCCAATGTTCTAATCTTTAAGAAAACTTTATAAAAAGCAACAAAAATGCAAGAAATATAAAATGAAGAAAAAAATGATAGTGTCAGAAGATTCTACTGTCAAAACGATCTGTATCCACAAGTACAGTTACAGACTATTCCTCCAAGCTCCTCTTGTCATGGATTCAGCCATCCTGGACTGTACTCAGCAACAGTGACTTTCTATTATTTCTTCAAATACATTAATGTCTTTCTTATCTGAGTACCCTTGCCTAGGATAGTCCATTTGCCTGGAAAACCCTTTCTTTGCCTTACTCCTTTTCTTCTTCATTAAAGTTAAATGTCAAGTTACTGCTTTTATTCCTTCCAAAACGAAATAGCCACTCAAAAGTGTTTGTTGAATGACTGAATGAAAGATGTCCCTCACCCATCATGAGATTGGTTTTCCATGTATCTGTTTGTCTTCGAGGTAGTGCAAAACATGAATTTTACCAGGTCTTTCTACCACCCAATCTGAAATGTTACTATCTGACATCATCTCATTATGTTACCTTTAAGAATGCTGATCACAGTACGCAATTTATCTTTATTAGTTCACCCACTGGTTTAATGTCATTTTCTGTCAGTAAACTATATTCAGAAGCTAGTACAATTTCTGGTACATACTACATAAATGACATTTTTAAAATTTAAAGTATAATTGAGGATTGTAAGAGAAACAAAAAATAAAGGTTCTGTGTCAATAACCCCAGATCTGGATGAAACAAATTTAGATGTGTGAAAATTGGAAACAATATTACAAGATAGCATATCACTGACTGATACAGGAAAGTTTCCAGAGAAGGAGAAATCAGAGGTCTGGAGTCATGAAAAGAAAAAATCTTAAAGAGAGTAGAAAAGATTTGAGCCCTGGAAAAAAATCATAGCTTAAATGCAGACAGGCAGATGGGGTGTAAGTCAATCTCATAATGGGGAAGGGAACTCTTCATTCAGTCATTCATCAGACACTTTTGAGTCCTTACTACGTTTTGGAAGATGAAGTTATAGAAGCAAGCCAAACAAGAAAACCCTGCCCTCAGGGAGCAATGTCACTTCTTTTGTATCAATTTTGAAAGATAACTCTTCAGTTCTGGTTTCCATATTTATGATACTGAAATTAAAAAGATATTTATTGTGAACACTATGAGTGTCCCACCCAGATCTCCTTAGTTTTCTTTTAACAGTTTTGTGTGATCCTTATTCTAGATTCCACATACACTGCTGCTAAAGAGTTTCTTTCTCTCTTTTTTTCTCAAGTTTATGGCTCAATTTATTTTTCCTGGTCATATTACAATTAATTTGTGATAATTCACCTGGGGCACATGAGGGAGGAGTTCTGGTATGAAGGTATAAATCTCATCTTTCCATGTGCAAAATTGAGGTAAGGAGACTACTATGAGGGATTTATAATGATGTACCTTCAAGTGTAAGGTCTGGAATGGGTTGAAGGAAGTTGTATGGAGAGAAGAAAACAAATGTCAACTATGTCATTAAATAAGAATCAGCGTGCTTTGTTAACTAACTGAATGAGGGTGGTTGGAAAATGTAGAAGAAGAGGGGGTAATAAGACAAAAGAACCAAATTAATATGGACACCTGAATCCTTTTACCCAGGAAAAACACTACCATTGACAAAAACAAGCAAATGAATATATTTAGCATGGAATCTGGTTTGAGAAAAAGACAATATATCTAGTTTAATCAAGTCTGCAGAGATGGTGTTGGAATGATGTTCAGAGTTGAGGATAGGATATTAATGTTTTGGGGAAATAAGGTGCTAATATGATTAGGCCAGAAATTCAATATTATGCACATCCTAGCTTGGCTCACTTCTCTTTTCTATAAGATCCTCAAAGTATATATGAGGATTACCAGCTTGGAAGAAAAAAAAAGGTAAAAGGTAAAATGACATTTGTTTGGTAAGAAGAACTTGATATCTAAACCGTATTGCAGAAGCTAGGTTGGAACCCATAATGGACAACTTTGTTTTAGTTAAGCTGTCCTACCTTTACTTCACTTAAACTAACCTTTACTTAATCCTTTTTCTTGTTCCTTTTAATTTCTCTAAATTCACCAAATGCATATATTTATTAGTTAACAAAGCTAATTAGACCCAGAGAGTCTAATTAATTCATTTCTTAGACTTCCAAATAGGAACTTCTAATCTCACTAAAATACCAAAGAAACCTGCCCCAGTCCTACAGGAAAAGGAGGCAAAGACCAACAATATGAATGAGAGTTTAGCCATAATGCCAAAGGCAGAGCTGGTCTAAGCATCCAAGACAGGACTGGGGCAGAGGGAGCTCGCAAGACCAGCTTCTAAGATCTTACCACTTTAAAAGTACTGGAGAGAAAGTGATGCCTAGTCTTATAGTTCCAATCTTTTGAGAATTCCACTAGAAAAGGGAGACTAATCCTTGTCTTTGGACATTAGCTCAATACCCTTCATTGGAGAACAGAAGGAGAGGAAGAGAAAGGTGGAGCATTAAATAGGCTAAAGGCAATTTTATATAGAGAATAAGGCTCGGGAGATAATAGAAATTTGAGAATATTTCAAACATTTGAAGGAAAGCACTTAACAAGAGAGAAATTTTGGACTAAGAGCTTAGTCTTAACTATTTTCAAAAGTGTGGAGTGTGAGCAAGGATACATCAATCAACATACCAATGACTGGGCAAAGGCACAGTATTGATACCAAGACTTAAGAAAAGAAAGAGGTCCAAGAAGCAATCCTTGGCCCTTTGCAATTGATAGTTCAGAAGAGATGATAGCTTGGACTATCAGTTTTCCTAGTGTAGCACTTCCTGAAAAGCATTACCAGTACAAGATGAATGATAAATATGGGAAGAAATTGTGTAATATATACTAAGTGTAACTATATAAGTGGAATTTCTTTAATGTATAAAACAGGAGGAGGATCCTTGATCACATATTTTGAGGAGCTGTATGAAAGCTCCCTCCCTGGATCCCCTCTCAGAGCTTTTACTATGCTATTTAGATTGTGGAGATCAGAGTCCAGAAGATATAATGGATAAAGAACTAGGTCTTCCCTAACTTGTTTTCAAATGAGCCATTTAAAAAATTTTTTGAGTATATCATGGGACCAGAATGCTGAGGAATGGACTTTGGGAAATTTGCATTTGGCATATTTAAACAGAAATGGTATTAACTGGATTATGGGAAGTTAAAAGTGCAAGGCTAGAAGGAAAGGCAGAAAAGTGAAAGCGATTGGATAGACTATTACTTAGTGAGGAACTGAATACACCAATAGACAATATTAAGACCATGCATAAAAATTGGACTTTGCCTTGGTACATACAGCAATCACCTGAGGAAACTAAATCCCTTATCTACAAAAATGATTCCAGGATACCAGTTGGTTATAAATCAGACTAGTAGGAACATAAATTACTATCTGTAGTAATAATCCAGGAAGCCAAATAATAACTTCTGTCACAATCAGTCAAATGGCTAGTTCTAACAGCTTTCTTAATTGTTATTCTACCTTCAACTTAGGACCACCAAAAGATAAAACCACACATGTATTCCTAACCAATCCCTATAGAATGCCTTGCCTCTGGCTAGCCCAACAACAAACAGCTTCCCCATACCCACAGTCTCCATTCTGAACCCACAGGTAGCTTTCCTTTTTTCCACTATAAAGCTTTTCCCATCCCTTTGCCTGTCTTTAAGTCTCTGCCAAAACACAAACGATGTTGGCTGACTCCCTTGCTTTATAGTAGATATGTTGCTCAGCTTTCCACTACTCCAAATGAGTACCTGAGATAATCCATTATAAATAGAAAAGGTTTGTTTTGGCTCCCTTTAGAAGTTCAGTCTACGATTGGCCCACCTGTTGCTTTGAGTCCCAGCAGGGCATCATGGTGGGACTGCAGGCACAGAAGCACTATTCACAATGTGGCTGGAAAGTAAAAGAGGAAGAGACCTGGGCCCCACAATCCCCCAGTGACCTGAAGACCTCTCACAGGACCCCACCTCTTAGTTTCCACCATCTTCCAGAAGCACAAATCTGGAAACCAAAGGACTTCGTAGACTTTTGAAAGACAGTCCAGACACAAACCCTAGCAGCAAATATGAATAAACAGTTTTACTTTTTTCAGTGGGTGAATATTCTTTTATTTCTACATCTGGCTTTTATTGAAATAAGTTAATTAAGGTATGAACCCAAGGAAACAACATATTTTGGATAAAGAGTTAATTTTTTAAGATTTCTTATTCTTGAAAAGAAAATATATGAGTCAGTAGGAAGAAAAGATTGGGAACCTTGCTGGTGGGAAGTGGGAATATTTGACAATGACAGGTCCCAGAGGAAGCAGAAGTGATAAGCAGGGGTAGGAATGAGACACTAAAAGATGATAGACATCTTCTTTCTTCCCTCTCAACCCTTGATCTCTAGACAGGAACCCCCTGAATCAAAACTCCTTCCATCCCATTGCTGGCAGATAGGCTGAAAAGAGAAGGACCTGGTCTTCTGAATTTTTCTTTTCCTTGTTTTTTTCTTTTTTTGGTTTCTTAGAATTATCAACCAATTACTCGGCCACACAATAATTTTTGTTTCCTCAATAATGAAAATAACAATAATAGCTTGGAATTCAGAGAACATGATTCACATGGAACTGTTTCAGCTTCTCTATTAGATTACTTTAAGGTCAGCATGAATCAGTCGAACCTGTTCTTAATGTAATGGTAATGAGGACTCTCCACCCTGTTTCTCTGTTACTTTCTTCTCCTCCCAGGTCTCTTTTGCCAAGAAATCCTCCACATCTCCACCTCAGCTGTCAATAAGTGAGTCTAAGTTGGCTCTCAACAACTTCTATGCAAAAGTATTCTCCTACAGCTCCCTCTAACTTGGGAGTTATTCTTGTTCTTCCCAACACAGAACTTAATACAAAAATTAAAATGTTCCACATTGATAAAATGAGGTGCATGTTAGAAATTTGCCATCTTATTTTCCCTGGCACTTAAAGTTCATAGAACCCATTTAAGAGTTGCTCAGGACCTTCAGTACTGAAACTCCGCCAGGGAGACCCAGTAGTCTGGATTTTAATGTGTCCTCCAGGTGAAGTTACATTTTGAAAATAACTATTTCAGAACAAGAATTGAGAAACTGTAATGGGTGGGCAAAATTCTGTCTAATGTTTATTTTGGTATGTCCTTGTGAAGCAAGATGGTTTTTATACTTAAAATCAAAAGAATAATTTGTTACACATGGAAATATGAAATGTCAATTCCCATGTCAATAAAGTTTTATTAAGCACCTAGCCCCACCCATAGGCTCCACTACTGCTTCACAAAATGACATAACCCAAGTCATGATCAAATGGCCCATTAATGTTAAAATATTTTACTACCTGGACCTGTACAGAAAAAAAGTTTGTTCCCTAGTTGTAAAACAAGCTCCTTAGACAACCTCAAACATTATTCTTTTCCTGGTGGTGTCCTCTCACTCAGATTGTTTATTACACATCTCTGGAAATCCAATGATGCTTCCTCTCAGTCAGACTCCTTTTACTCTCCAAAGGCAGCCTCGTCAGGATGAATTCCCAGCAAGGAAAATGTCCTAATTATTAGAACTTTCTCTCTTTTATATATAATCATTGTAGTCACTTTGCTAAGAAAGTAAACACAGTTGGAAACATTCTCCAGCAATATCACACTGATGGGTTAGGAGAGGTTCCCAAACTTTTCAGTGTGATAAAATTGTCTTGTCAGGGTCTCCCTAGGTTGCCCAGGCTGGCCTCATACTAGCAATCCTTCTGCCTCACCCTGCTTACTGTCTGGGATTACAGGCATGTGTCATTGCATCCAGTTTAGATTAGCAAGGCAAATCCTGAGGATCTAACTTTGAAGCTTTGAGTTGGGCACTGGGAATCTGCATTTTCATAAGTACCCTGGGTTATTCTAATTGTGATGTTTTGAAGAAGCAGCTTTGAGAGACACTAATTTGCAGAAATGCTATAAGAAAAGTATTGTTGCTATTAGAGAAGATGCTGAAGATAACTTGAATATTTTTCATTGAAAATAATTATATTCTGTAAGAATTCTCTCCACTACCACTCAAGAGGGATAAGCATGCTTTTAATCTAAGGCATGCATGTGGTTTCAGGGTTATAAAGGAAAAGGAGGAAAACTTTCTGAAAAGTGTGAATATGGAAAAACTCAGTTGAAGAACTGGCTGAGCCAACACAGACGTTGTTTTCAAGAATCTGTAGCCACTACAAGTACAGATGTCTCCCTGGAGTCAAAGAGATGCCCAGCATCATCTTTGTATTAGTTATCTATGTTTCCTTTGTAATTTAACCATTTTGAACACCTCACTTAGTAAAGAACTATAGCTTTCTCTATAAAAATTTATTAGCGTATTTGATTCATGGCCTACAATTTGACAAAGGTCTATTTAATGGATCATACTTTGTTCTATTCCTTGTTAATATTATCAACTCCTTCCTATTTTGTATCTTATTCTCTAAATTTGGTAGATTGGGACTTTTTGTGTACTTTCTGCCTCAGGCTTTTCACATCAAGAGTGAAAATTGCAAATTAAAAAAATATGAACCTAAAAAAAGAAATTAGCCCTTAAAATACTTACCTTTTCTCACTTCTCTATATTCCTAGTTATATTTATCTTTCTACAAATATTAGTAATATGACAAACTTTTCAAGATATCTTCAGTAGAAAGCCTGCTAGCAAGTAAGTTAACCTACATCATACAACATCCTCGATCGTATGTCATTGAATTATATAAATAATTGATGACTGATAATTTCAGGTCCCTTTCTGTTTCTGATTGCATTGTTGAGTAAACTCTTTAACAGTCTTCACAATTAAAAACATTCTAATTCAGGCACTTTTTATTCAAATCACACAGGCGATTGCACAGGACAACTGAATAAATATTTTTCAACTCTAGATAAGAATCTCTAGGCAGAGAATTTAGAGTTATTTTGTCCAGCAAAGTTCTAAGTAAATATAAGGGCAACCCACAACTCTTCAATTTCAGGGGCCAATGAACCTAATGTTGTAAAGAAGGATCTTCTTGTCCTTCTTCAGCTAGGAGGACTTTTAATATTTCACAAGTCCTACCCAGGAGAGTGAAATGTTCTTTTACTTCCTCTCCTCAGGCTCTCCTGCTTCTCCCTCTGCCAGCATTCCTAAGGAAGATGACAAATCATGCCAGGAAGGTGGGGCACACCAGTTATCTCTGCGAGGCCGGTTTGCACTGAGTCATTTCTGAGGAAGGAGCATACTTTTACGGTAGAGGGCAGCTATTTACTTATTTGTTCTGTGCATGTGTTTTTCCAGATTTATAACATACACCATCAGCCTTCTGAGAAGTTTCCAGAAATTAAAAAAATAAAAAATCACAAATTGAATGCACATGGAGAAACTAAGTCCCCATCCAAGACCGCACAGGCTCCCCACCCCTTGATCCAATTCCACACCCTTGTGGTTTACATAGCACCTTTCTTCCAGGGATCCCATATTGCTGCTCCAGTTCAGAAGAATTAGACTAGGGGAAGGAGCTGTTTGGGTGTCATCTTGAATAGTAAAAGGAACTGCTGGGTCCTCTACACAGACAAGTAGGAAACAAATTAAATTTAATGTCAATAGGTATCCAATTTTAGACTTAGAAAGACTAGGTCACTCTTGCCTTTTTTGGAGGAATGGGTACAGGGAATTTGAACACAGGGGCACTTTAACACTGAGCCACATGCCCAGGCCTTTTAATTTTTTATTTTGAGACAGGATCTGCTAAGTTGCTTAGGATCTCACTAAGTTTACTGTGGCTAACCTTGAACTTAGAATCCTCCTGCCTCAGTTTCCCAAAGCCCTGGAATTACAGAAATGTGTGGGCTACCATGTCTGGCAATTCTTGACTGTTTTTAGGCTGAGAAGTATGTGAAGTGAGATTTTGCTTTGGAAATACATCCCATTTCCTTTCTAGTTTCTGTTTCTTCTCTTTCATCACATTCTTTCTCCCAATAGCGAGTGCTCACATTGTGTCATTTTTCCAGGAAAGCGATCTAATCAAGTCACTCCTGTTAAGGAGATATAATGTGGCTTCTCCTCCTTCATTTATGCACATCTTTAAGAAAAGACATACTCGAGGAATGAAGAGATCATTGTAAATAAAGGAAGGAATTTGATGTCTCTTTAAGCATAAAATTTTTGGTGTATATGGGTGTTTTCAACAACCAGTATGTAACCTGTATGCCAATAGGTGTCTGATTTTAGTTTTAGAAAGTTTAAGTCACTCTGGCCTTTCTTTGGAGGGTGGGGCATGGGGTACTGTGCATTGAACTTAGGGGTACCTTCTCTGCCTAAAGTCCCACCTGGCACAAAACAAGACAGACTGCATGCACAGAAGCTCAGCTCACTAGGGCCACTTATTTACTTAGATCCTAGCATAATATACTTGAGCATGTAGTTTACATTTTGAATGTTAATAGGAAATACATAAAAATCTTGGATCTCAGACAAGGTAAACTCAGAATACAGTCAAGGCTGCCTCTAGTGATCCACTGCATCTCTTTTCAGTCTCCTTGTGATTTGTGCAACCACTGGCTTCTTTCTGGTGTGCTTCTGTACCTGGATTTAATCCACCAAGTTCTGGATGTTGGGACTGCTATCTACCTTCATTCTGATGCCTGGTTCTATTGCTTTGGTTCCACTGTTATAAGAACTGTATGGTCAGTGTTTCCTTTCCCAATTGGACATCTGCACCTTTCATTCATAGTTCCCTTCTTCCCTGCTTCTAGAATGAGTCAACATCACATGTACAGCATAAAAGATGAGCTTCTAAAACACCAAGCATTAAATCCCCAATGTCTGAAAATCACTGGCCAGAAGTCTTGAATAACCAATGCCTCCATCCTTCCTTGCCATCCCCTATCCAGCTGCAGTCTTCCTGGTGCAAGAAACAAGTGCCAGAGGACTACCTAATGTTAAAAGGAATTTCTAATAATTGTTACATGTATGGAACAAACCATTAATGAATGAACCTAGATATGTAGAAGAATAAGCCCTTGAAATCAAATCTTAAATAACATCAATTCTTCTTCCCAGTCAAGAATACTGAAACTCCAAAGGTGAACTAAATTTCATTAGAGTATTGTCACTTAAAGTTGAACCAGGATTAGACTTTGATTTCCTGTCTCTGGAGACATTTTTTCTTTATATTATACTTCCTACTCTCCTCAGTTCTTCTAATACTAGTTTTAAAAATTGTGCAGCTTGGGATGCTGTTCTGATGTGAGTCTCCCAGGTCTGCAGAACCATTCTCAGCAGGCATTATGGATGCGTGTCTCAGAAACTGTGAATGGACCTCGGGACACGTACTCAAAGTTTGTAATTATATTAGATAAAGACAGCTAAGGTAACCAAAATTAAGACTTTCCTAAGCCTTTGGCTCTTATTTTGGTCATATTTGATATTAAAAACATTTTTGATGCCATGATCTCAGTTCTCTAAAATTCTAGTTGTTATTCTCATACCTCATATTAGTTCTTCTTTGGGTGATCGTTTCTAGCAACAAAGTGTTTTCTCATTTTCTGTAGATGTCTTTCCATTTGATAAACAAAAATGCCAGGATCAATACACATTCATCCTAAACTCTCCTAGCCTCTCCCCTGTACCATCACACCAATACTGCAAGGAAATTGCAGAAATTTGATGCTCACAATAACACACACTCAAGGTACAAACTTGCCAGATAAGGAATCCATTTTCTTTGTAAGATTTTATGATAAAGTACACTACAGCTTGTTCTGAAACATGACTGAAATATTAAAGCTCAACTAATAGTCACTTTTTTATTAAACAGAAGAAGTAGTTCTAGTTGATTCTCCTTACTATGTTGGCCATAAACCAGCAGAACACAGATGTCTGCTTAACTGGTTAATGAAAGATACTTCTGGGAGAATTTTAAAGATGCACTAAAAGAAAAAGGATTTGAAGGTTAATATCAAAATTAAAATAATTCAGATGTTACTTATTCTCTGAACATTTCAGTTAATCACTTCTTAGAGTCAGGACTGAATAAAAAATAGCAAAGCATTCTTTGCCCTCAAGAATATTAGGCTCTAGTTAACAAGGTAAAGTATGTGAACAGCAATAACATTTGCCAATCTAACAAATTTATTATTGCTGTTGAGGTGACTTCTGTAAAACGTGAAATATGGATCATAGGGATTATAATAGTAAACTGAATATAATATTAAATTTTTTCCTTTTAAGGGAACTTTATTATTTATATTGCTTGGAGAGGAAAACATGTGCAAAAGATATGTACTTTGTTGTTGTTATGATCACAAACCAACCAGTAATTTATCTGTCCTTTCCTCACATGCCTCCTGAAATCTGTATGCTGGTCATTTTCATCCAGCTGCTTATTCCACAGGGTCACTGTGTACCATCCACTTTAAACACTGGTATACAGGCCACATCTGTACAAGCATTTTTATTTTCTTTCTTCTTCTTTGTCAATGTGCTGGTGCTGAGTAATAATTAAGGATTTTGCCATAAAACAAAAACTAAGGTGTTTACTTTCAAATAAATGCCATTTGACTCCTTCTACCTGGAATAAAAGAATAAATATAGTGTCCCTTTCTTTTTTTCCCATATGGATACTGTTGTTTCTTAATATAAAAAGTCCAGAATAAGCAGACATCGCCACTGCTTTATTTCACAGCCATGGTCCTATTTCTCAGATGTTGCTGTATGGGTGATTCCATGTACTAAATAAGCAGGGATGAATCTCTGCTTTTTCCTGTAAGAATACCCCAGGAGACAAAAATCTGCAATAGTTCTAAATAAAGACAAATTAAGAAAAAAAAAAAAAAAAAAAAAAAAAAAGCTCTTTTAAAATGTATTTTAGATTGTGAAATTAAAGTGAAAAAAAGTGCATTGGATGTTATTCTCTATCTCAAGAGATTTCCTATCCCTCAGTCTCTCCCATTACAGAGCTAAAACATGCACACTAGTCTTCAGGGTATTTAAAAATAACAAAAATAACTAAAATAAAATACTTTAAACTACCAACAAGCTTTTCTATTTAATTATTTTTTAATAATTTTTACTTAGAATGGATTATGTATTAAACTTTCTTTCCACATCTTTGCTAGCTCAGCAAACCTTTGTTCTGAGTGCTTTGTGACCATTAGTGCCTTTGATTATAGATTACACCACCATTTGATTTATTTTTTTCTCATGGGCAACATATTTCTTTCATTGAGCAACATTCTGAAACTTGGAAATCTAACCTGTGTTTTAGTCTTAGGAAAAGAACATTCATATGGTAAATCCTCCCCACTTGGACTTGGTATTCATTCAACTCTTATATGGTTGATTTCAGGCCAGGTTTAATTATGCACTCACCCTCAACTCAAAGAGGATAGTAGAATACAAAAGCACTTTCCAATGCTTGCATTTAATAGAGTGCCAATTTTTTGGAAGTAGAAAAAATAACTGGGAAATGTTAATATTTAACAATGAAGTAATAATCTCTGGATGCAAGTCTAGAGGGCAACATATCAATTTATAATAGAAACTAGGGATCACTTAGGCCTGCAATCCAGACAGTCACTCTTATGTACCTCAGTTAGTTTTATTCTGGAATAAAAGATTATGTTTAATCCTTCATTTTTATCAAGAAGAAAAAGGACATCGGGCACCTGACCAGAATAGTTGATGTTTAAAAAAAAAAAAAAAAAAACAATTAAGCACACCAGTACTACCTCTTAGTTTTTTTTCCTTCCAGAACATTGTGGTTGCTTTAAGCACAGTTTCAAGGGAAGTGTTTTCTTTCTTTCTTTCTTTCTTTCTTTCTTTTTTTTAACACATTCTGAATTGCTTGTCCAGTCATTTTCTTATGTTACATTACTCACATCCTTTTGCTGGAAGAAATTCCCTCTTACAAATGCTGTATCACTAGGATGTATGTATATTTATGTAACCCTGGTGGTTCTGTTTCTTCTTAGACAAACTCAAAGGCACTGTTTCCTGAACTGAATTCCATTGTCTCCATTAATATTTATTTCACATTCACAAAAAGGCAAAATGTACTCAAATCTCCCAGGTCTTTTCTTCAGACTCTTTACAGCTAATAAGCTCTGCTCTCACTTAGGGGTTTACTCGAGTCCTCAAATTTCCTGGAAAATTCAGCATTGTAGCACATTCGTTGAATGCTTTCAGGACAAGGGTTCCTTCCATTTGGCTGTGTATTTTCTCTCCATTAATGATACAGAACAAGGATACTTCAGAGATCCTTAGCTCTAGCTAAAAGAAATGTGTTCTTCAAATAAACAAACAAGAAAGTTGAACACTTCAGAAAGCTGAGACCCCCACGATTGTCTGGCTCATTTGAATGACCCAGAAAGGTTATGCAGACTTCTTGTCTTACATGAGTCCAGAAGGCCCCCTGGGAGCAGCTGCAGGCTCAACAGTTCTGGTCTGCTTGCTGGACTGAGTAGAACAACTCAGAGGCTTGTCCTCTGGGTTATCATATGCTAGGGCTTCACATGTTACACAGCTTATAGCCACCAGCCTGGGGGCCAATGGTTGCAATCCATGGATCTTATGGGGATACCACCCCTTCTCTGTTTTTTGCTAAATGTGGGATCTTGAAGGCAGGTTGAAGGGGTAACAATAAACAAGTAGGTAGGCTCTCTTTCTCTATGTCCATAGACTCTGAAAGTAATGTTTTTACATACACCTGAGAATTGCTTTGGCCTTCGAATAAATTGAAAAGGAGTCACCTTTTAATAATCCTTCCCTAAAACAGTGAGCCTTGCATCCAGATTAAGAAACATGACTGCTGGATTTCTTTTCCCTGGCTACAGCTTTGAATATAGGCCCCTGTCCTGACCACATAGTTTATGATCTTTAAGAATGGCTTACTTAATTCATATGCAAGTCAAATAGGACATTTTGTAGGAAAGAAAAAAATCACAAGTGTCCTTGTCCTTGTGTCCTTGTCTAAATATTACCTCATTCATGCTTTTACATAAGTTTCTGTGGGCATACAAGTATAATATTTTTCTAAATATTTAAGTGAGAAGTGTTCATGTTGTTACTCTTCATCAATTTTCTTAGAAATCCTTTCTTTGGGTATTGGGCTGATTTCTTAGTTCTCTGTAAATTTGTGATCTCAATACTGAAAGAATCCTCCTGCATCCCTTTTCATTACTCACACGCAGTTGATCATGTTAAGAGGCTTAGAAATATTTGGCAAACGTTCCGTGTCTCATGATTTCATGCAAGACAGCAGAAAACCAATTATTGTGGTATTTCTTTTGAAAAATAGAAAGTTCTCATTTGATTTCAGGGTTGGGTGGAGACCAGGGTGTGTCTCTTCTGCCTCTTCTGGTTTCTGGTGGAGTCAATTTTTTCACAGCAAGTCCATGTATTAGATATTGATAAGGACAAAAGCACTGAGAAGATGATTAGTATATGTTGATTTTTTTCTGGGCAATTATAGCTTTATTTTTTAATCTTTTCTGAAGACAGAAGACCAACTAGATTTTGAGGATCTTTTATTAAAAACCGGTGACAGATAACAGATTTTCCAAGGGTGCTGGAGGTAGGGAGGTAGAGATGAGGTGACTTGTTTATTGATACTGTGTCAAAGCACTTGTAACTATGGTTTTAGGGGATCTCCATTGTACCTTATTAATCTTTCCACTCATTTTTTTCTAGAGACTACCTGGGTGGTCAGAAAAACAAGAACCAAAATAATTGGGCATGAAAAACAAAGCAATGTTGAAATATTAGTATTTGAATCTAGATATTGGTCAGATATTGAAAAATGAAACATTGTTTAAAACTTAGGATATAAACCAGTAATTTTCCCTTTTTATTTTCCTTAACCAACCACATACCTTACAACCTGATGCATTGTTTTTTCCATGACTTATTATTGTAGGGCAATCAGTGTGGAGGTATTTAAATCCATTCACATGTATGTGAAACAAAATTGTAACACTATTAAAAGTTGAAAATTTTTGATGCTTAGCATCAAAATTTCACATGGAACTCAAATTTATTAACCTCAAAGGAGATACTAGTCTTATTTATTTGCTATCATTGGGGTCTCTCTCTTTTTCTGTTTTCTGTTCTTTCTCTGTTTTTCTCTTCCCCAAGAGGTAGCATAATTGTGATCTAGTTCTTTGCTGGGTCTGGCCTTCAACAATCTTGTGTGATGCTCCCTCAACCTGCTTTCTTTCAAATGCATTCCAGGAAGTGAAGCTGGAACACTGGCCTCCCCAAATGAAACCCAGCCATTAAAGAGGAAGTGTGGTCTCTGTGGCCCTCTAACCTGGCACACTGTCACCCTTTCCTTTCCCTGGCACATATCTCAAAGCCTTGGCTGGAAACGTCCTTGTTTCACTGAAGTCTAAGGGGCAGCCTGTGTGGTTCATCTATCTCTCAATTACTTATGATAGTCAGCAGATCTCAAAGCTCAAATCCTTAAGTAGAGGATCATTCAAACGTCATTGCATGTATAATCTTCAACTCTTGTCTTCATAATTTTATAAGATATATAAACGAATGATAGCATTTGAAGAATTTGAATTTTTTATTTTTATGTTTTCTTCATTGTACCTCTGGCAAAAGTTCTAAAGAATCTTGAAATAGTCAAATTATATAAGCTTGGGCTAAAAGAAAAACAGCAGAATTCTAAATAATCCAACAATGGAATAACCTAAGAATACTTTAAAACCTATCACAGATTTGCAACCTTGCAACAGTAGAAATTTTCTTATGAACTTCAAATGCTTTCTTATGCATGTAAGGAAAATCAATCATCTCATTTATTCCCATTAAAGAGAAAGTCTCCGAAATTCATACAAACTCCCCCACCTCTCTCTCCTGTCTCTTACACGCACACACACACACACACACACACACACACACACAGAGTACTTTTATACATAACCTCCATTAGCACAGTTCCACATTTACAGCCACCACTATATCTGACCCCTCATTCATGAAAGCCCCTGCTGCTTAGCCTTAAGCTATTGGGCTCCTGTCATTCCCCACTGAGCACACTGGGGTGGATTTGGGTGTCTTGCCCTCATTTACAATCTGAACAAAAGAAACCCAAGCCAGGAAAGCAGCTGGCACCATAAAAACAGTAAAAATTGTAGCTGGCATCTCTGGTTGCCACTGACTAGCCAAATATCCACAGGGAATGGTGCCAATATAGATTTCTGGGACAAAACAACAAAATAGATTTTTGTCAATAAACATTGATTTGACAAGAAGTCAGACAAATCCATCCATACCAAGTGACACGTACATCCACAGAGTTCCAAACCAATGAGTACATTATGGACAAATTGAAAACCTGCCTAAGCTGGATTCATACATGGTACATGCTCTCCAAGGTCTTTATCTGCCAAACATGGTTATATGTTAGGTGTCAATGTTGCACTCTCATTCTGCAACCAGTTGACAACATGAGCGATGGACATTTACAGAGCAAACACATACCATCACTCCGGGTGGTATTTTTCACCTTTTTTGACTACAGTAAGAACGAAAGAAACACATGTTGCTGTGCCCTGCATTACATACCCAGAGGTATAAACAACAAATGGAGTAAAATTTTATGGAGCAATATTTGAACCTATTGTGTAGGTGAACCCAATCTTATTCTTACCGTTTTTTATTTTATTTATTTATGCTCTACTTTATACTTCCAATATTTTAAGCTATTTATATAATCTTTGAAATTGATGAGAACCCATTAATGAGGCATGACAATGTTTTCAAATATAGGACTCAGATCTGTACTGAACTTCCTCATTCTTCAATTTTCCTATTTCCTAATAGATTTCTTCTTTTGGTGGAGATGAATGAATAAGAATGACTTTTCCTCTAACAACCTCCACTGAGATGTTACTCACAAAAACAAACTCCATCAAATTTAACATGCATGAGTCCCTACTATGTCTACGATGCTAGGATGAGTGTCTTAAGATTTATCACTAAAGATCAACTCAGAAATTGTGGCTAACAACATTCATTGCATCAAAATTAAAGAATTAAAATCTATTAAAAATCTTTTCTTTGGTTATTTATTCATCTGAAGTTAACATACTTAAAGAACTACACAAAGATACTGAGACACAAGGGACAAACCCAACACTGTCAAATCAACTATTCTTTTCTTGTCTTTAGGATAAAAAAGTTCCATTTAAATATCTGCTAGACTCAAGGGTGGTAGTGGCAGTTAGGACTGGAGAGTCACCCAGTTTGCAAATAGCAAGGGACTAACAGCCTACAGGAACAACCAGTTTCTTAGTTTATGTATTCATTGTGGGAACATTTCATCCTCTGGTACCAGAAATAAGCATTTGAATCTGATTCCAGGCAATCGGGATAGGCCACAGACCTGGCCACCTCTCCATGATTAACTCAAGATTAGACACATGACCAAACCAGCCAGTGAAGTTCATTCCTGGAGTCCAGGCTAATCCCTCTGGAAAAATGTCACAGTTTTTCAACTTTGTTTGTTTTGTTACCTCTGGTTACAACATAAGCCTTGAACAAAAAGTAACCTAAGTAAAAACCCTACTTAAGAGTAAGTCTTGTAGAGCAAAAACCAGGTATTTCAAGGATATTAGTTTGAGTTCTGGTCTGAATGTGCTTAACACTGCAGTCACCTTCAGGACCACCCAGTTAATAGACCGAACTCATTTCTTAAAACAAAACAAAACAAAACAAAACAAAACAAAACAAAACAAAAACAGCCAATTTTAATTTTAATTTGGCTTACAATAAAAACAAAGAAAAAAGGCCTGAGCAAGGCCAGTGTTCAAACATTTTGGAAGGATCTAGTCACTCCACTCCCTTGTGAATTCCTTTAGCAATAATGACTCTTTCATAAATGATTGTATCACTCTGAGCAAGTCACCACACCCCTCTGCTGTTGGTATATTTTACAGATAAAAGTGTTAAAATGTTTTGATTGTATTCCCCAATCACTCATTGTCTGGAGCAGTGATCAAGTGTAACTTCTCCTAACCCGTGTGTTAAGCAGGTTTTCTTCCCTCTGCTCTGCCCTCAGATCTCATGTGTCATTTCACATAAGGTCAGAACTCACTTTTAATAAGCTGGAAATATCTGCCTTGATGATTCTGTATAATTCCTTCTTGTTAACATAATAAAGAACCAACCAAAAGAATATATATTTCTTAAAATACAAGCATTTTACTTTCTATAGCTATCTCTAGTTCCCCAAGATAGTTCAATATCTGGTTTCTTGAGACAGTCTGTCAAAATAAGTGGAGGTTTCTTAACTATATGCATTTTACACAGAAAGAAACTAAACAAAAATATTTCCGATTATTGTCCCCAAATCAAAAAGCTGAAGAATTTGATTCTGTATTGCTATGAAACAGAACTGAGAGAAAGGAGAGAGCCTTGAGAAATTAGTAGGATAAGTTAGTAGCCAAAGGGATGACCACAAATGCAAGGACTGGAAGTATCATCATGACCTTTTGACCAAGTTTATAACCAGGTACTTATCTTAAGTTAGAACAAACAGATAGAAATGTATTTAAAGATTATTGACAAAGAGGGATTTTGGTAATAGAATTAGGTAAGCATTTATTCGTTCACACATAATTTCATTTATTCCATTTACAGCAGTTGCTAGCCTACATTTTGTGCTCTTGAATGGCTAGGCTGTTTCCTCTTGATCAATTTGCACACTGGCTCTTTTTCAACAATCTCCCTTCAGCAGACAGAGGAGAGAGGGCCTCCCACTTCTGTGGTTGACAGACCTTTAGCTCATCTGGCACAGCCACCTGCTTGTTCCCTGAATGTCCAGTCACCCAAGAAAAATGCTGTTGTTATTTCCTATATTTTCCTCTCAAAGCTGGCAAGAATGCTTCCATTTTTTGACCCCAAACAAATTTATGACCAACAGGTTAGATTTTCAAAGCTACAGAAAATATTGCACAATATAAGTTAGCCCTGCATGCATTTCAGAATGACAGAATTTTAGAAGTTTGAAAACTACCTGGCCCTCTCTGCTTTATTTTATGATATTCTGTAATTTTACAATAAATTTTTATGTTTCCTTCCTTTCTAAATTTTTAACTTAAACACACATAGCTAGAAAGTATACATACAGAAGAGGCTCATACTCTTTTCATAATTTAACCATAAACTCTTTTATGTACAAAACATCAAATACAATGACAAAAATGAAAGCCCTGCTGCCCTATTTTTTAACCATCAAAACACATTTTATACAGCTTAGTATGAAAAATAAGAACTATTTATCATTAGAAAAATGCTTTTATTCACACAAATTAGTTTTAGTTATTTGTTCATTTGTTCAGCACAGATACGTCTACAGTTCAACATTGTGCAACATATTTTGCAAAAAGTCTTAAATATTTCTTGTGGCCCAAATAATCTATCATACCAAAATACTAACATAAAAGAAAATATATAATCTCTCCATGAATATATTTTGAAACCTGACAGTAAATAAAAAGGTTGTGTTTATCATCATCTATCTTTGTAGTGTGCCTGAGTATTAGAACAAGTTTTGTGTCTAACTTTTGGCACCTGGGGAAAGTCATCTAAATTTCTAAACCTCAGTTTCTATTTTTGTGAATAGATAAGACTGAATGATAAATAATGATAAATAAATGTTATGATCATTATGTGATTCAAATAGTTTCTGCTTTTTCATTCCAGTTCCTGGTTCAAAAATTGTGTTTCCCTGCAGACTAAAACTGTCTTTGGTGTTGCTGTATCCTTGAAGCAATCATACCAAGAGGTGCTCAGTAAATAATTGTTGAAGTACTCGTTGGGGCAAATTGAAATAAATTATCTAAAGTTACTCAAAACCTGGAAAAGGAATTAGAGTTTAAAGGGGGGAGTAGAGTTTAATGCTTTCTTTCTTTTTGCTCAAATTAATCAAGCTCATTTAAACTAAAGTTCTAAGTCACAGTGGGAATTCAAGGCAACAAGAAAAGTTGATTCAAAGAACAAATTCATATTGGAGAATCTGCACCTTTGACTTCCTTTCCCCCTCCTATTGGGATTTTTCCTAGGAAAGGAAAATATCTTTTGTAGAGTAGGATGGATTTAGGTCAGTAGACTTCTCCCAGTTCCATTGTACTTAGTGTTTCCTCTCATGATTGAAAGTGCTGCCCCTATTCAACAGCTTTGGGTGTAAGGCATTGGTCAAAGGGAAGCAGGAGAGTAGAAGGCTCTTTGGGAAGGCCAGCTGTCTTCCTGACACCTGAAGTCACCTCAAGCTCAACATCACTTCTGCAGGTGGTTTGTAAATCTAAACTGAAGAGACTGCAGGAGGAACATGACCTTCTTGCACTCATTTCAGCCTCTTGCACTCTTTGATTTTAGTTTGGCTTTACAGTCCTTAGTGGAGAAGAAAAAGATTCCACATTATACACTTGACCTGAGATCTAAATATACGTTTGTCCAGGGCTTCAGTGTGTTCAATAACAGATCTTGATAATCATGATATTTTATTTTATTAATTTACTTTTTTATTTTTATTCATTGTACACAAATGGGGTACAACATTGTTTTTCTGGTTGTACACAAAGTAGAATCATACCATTTGTGTATTCATACATGTACATAGGGTAATGATGTCTCCTTCCTTCCCCACCCCCTCCCCACCCCTCATTTCAGTCTAACCTATCCCTCCTTCTTCCATTCTTCCCTTACCTCCCCCCTGCTCCGGTTATGTATCATCAACGACTTATCAGAGAAATCTTTCGGTCTTTGGTTTTTTGGGATTTGTTTATTTTACTTAGCATGATATTTTCCAGCTCCAACCATCTACCTGCAAATGTCATAATTTTATTATTCTTTATGGCTGAATAATATTCCATTGTGTTTATATACACCACAGTTTCTTAATCCATTCATCTATTGAAGGGCATCTAGGTTGGTTCCATAATCTAGCTATTGTGAATTGGGCTGCTATAAACATTGATGTGGCTGCATCACTGTAGTGTGCTGATTTTAAGTCCTTTGGGTATAGACCAAGGAGTGGGATAGCTGGGTTAAATGATAGTTCCATTCTAAGTTTTCTAAGGAATCTCCATACAGCTTTCCAGAGTGGCTGCACCAATTTGCACCCTCACCAGCAATGTATGAATGTACCCTTTTCCCCACATCCTCTCCAATATCTATTGTTGCTTGTATTCTTGATAATACACATTTTAATTGGGGTGAGATGAAATTACAGGGTAGTTTTGATTTGCATTTCTCTTATTACTAGAGATATTCAACATTTTTCATATATATGCTGATTGCTTGTAGATCCTCTTCTGTGAAGTGTCTGCTCATTTCCTTAATCCATTTATTGATTGGGTTATTCCTATTATTGGTGTAAAGTGTTTTGAGTTCTTTATAGATTTTGGATATTAGTACTCTATCTGAAGTGCATGTGGCTAAGATTTTATCCCACTCTGTAGACTCTCTCTTCACATTGTTGATTGTTGCTGAGAAAAAGCTTTTTAGTTTGATTCTATCCCAGTTGTTGATTCCTGCTTTTTATTTCTTGTGCTTTGGGAGTCATGTTAAGGAAGTCTGGTCCTAAGTCGATATAATGAAGATTTTGAACCTACTTTTTCTTCTATTATGTGCAGGATCTTGGGTCTCAATCCTAGGTCCTTGATCCATTTCAAGTTGAGTTTTGTAAGCCCATGGCCAACATCATTCTAAATGGAGAAATACTGAAAGCATTCCCTATAAAAACTGGAACAAGGCAGGAATTCCCTCTTTCACCACTTCTATTCAACATCGCCTTTGAAATTCTAGCCAGAGCAATTAGACAGACTAAAGAAATTAAAGGATACAAATAGGAAACGAAGAACTCAAACTATCACTATTTGCAGATGATTTGATTCTATATTTAGAGGAGTTGAAAAATTCCACCAGAAAACGAACTCAAAATGAATTCAGTAATGCAGCGGGATATAAAATCAGGACTCATAAATCTAATGCATTCTTATGAATCAGGACTCATAAATCTTATGCATTCTAATGAATCCTCTGAAAGAGAAATTAGGAAAACTACCCATTCACAATAGCCTCAAAAAAAAAAAAAAAAACCAACCTGGGAATCAATTTAGAGGTGAAAGACCTGTACAATTGGAACTACAGAACACTAAAGAAAGAAATTAAAGAAACCTTAGAAAATGGAAAGATCTCCCATGTTCTTGGAAAGGAAGAATTAATATTGTCAAAATGGACATACAACCAAAAGCCCTATACAAATTCAATGCAATTGCAATTAAAATCCCAATGACATTCCTCACAGAAATAGAGAAAGCAATTATGAAATTCATTTGGAAGAATAAGAGACCCAGAAAAGCTAAAGCAATCCTTAGTAGAAAGAGCGAAGCAAGTGGTATCACAATACCAGATCTTCAACTATACTACAAATCAATAGTAACAAAGATGGCATGGTATTGGCATCAAAATAGGCAGGTAGATCAATGATACAGAATAGAGGACACAGAGACAAACCCACATAAATATGGTTATCTCAAAATTGACAAAGGTGCCAAAACATACAATGGGGAAAAGATAACCTCTTCAAAAAATGGTGCAGGGGAAACTGGAAATTCATAGGCAGCCAAAAATCATGATATTTTAGAACAAGTTTATGTTTTGTGGTTCTCTTGAAACCAATCAGTTCTCAAACACATTTTTCAAAAGTGTTTATGGAATATTGTACAGTTGGTAGGCAGAGGATATAGTCTTTCTCAGAAAGTTGAGAGTTTCTCAGACTTGGTTATGACCTCAGGAGTGATCAAATTTCCCAGGACTTTAGGTCCCTCAAGAGACACATTCTTTTCTAACTAATTTCACAATTGTTTTAATAGGACACATTGTCTGTGAAGAAGACACAGTTGTGGGAAAAGCTATACCAACCCAAATAAAGCACCTAATAATGCTATAAAAGGAAGAGCAGTTACTACAACATTCAGAAGGAGTGGAAGAAACATAAGGGATCTTGAGTGCATGGACCAATCTGACAATAAGCAATGTCTCCAAAGTAGATACCCAGGACTAATGTCTATTTATTTTATTCATGTTCCAAATATTTATTTTTAAATATATCAATGATTAAAAATTTCTTATCTCTTACTTATTCCTTAGCACAATAGGCATTTGCCCTTTTTGCAAAAATGTCAAATGACATTCTGCAAAAATATCAAAGGAAAAGAGACTTTGTTTCTGATCTTGGGAAGAGGAGGATCCATTCCACCTGGGCAAATCTGTGTCTGTTTGGACAGTGCTATTAAGAAACCACATACCAGCAATCTCATCTTGCTCTTTAGACTCCCAGTGGCTTAAACTTCTCACTTTATTGGTTTAGATGTGGTTCTCTTGCACTACATCAATAAGTTTTCTTTCTCCCTCTCAACTTTCTTGACCTACCCGCTGGGGTCCTATGTCAAGGAATAATGAGCTTGATAAGACTCTCCATATTTTCATGTAGAATAGTAATTTCATCCAAATGTTAAATGCCCTACAATTATTTCATATTACAGTGGAATTGATCATTCCTTTTTCCATATACATTTATATCAATGGCTAGATAGATAAATGAACTCAAGATGGTGCCTTAGAGTTAAGAACAATTGAAGCAAAACACTAATTAAAATATCTGAACTTTGTAGCCAAAATAAATTAACTTTTAAGTTCTTCTATTGCTGCATTTAATTGCTAGTTGTACTGGAGAAAAATAAGTTAGGAAATTTTACAACTCTTTATCCGCAGCATCCTGGGCCCCATTCATAAATGGAATCTATGGGATTGGTCTAAGCAATTGTTCTTTCCTGTCTTTCCTGTCACATTTATTTCAGTAGTTATGGGTGTTACAAAGGTGACTAATATATGGAGTGAGGAAAACCTGAAGGGATATGGAAAGTAAATCAAAAGCAAAGAAATTTCAAAAATGCATGAAAATTACAAAAGACACTGAATGCAATAGAAAGTTTGGTATCATGATTTCAAATGTCCTGAAGGTTGAATCATCTGATGAGGACATTTGAGAAGAAAATGAGAGGCTCACATACATTATTCCACTCAGGTATAAGATTTGTGTAGATAAGACGGATCCACCAGTATTTTTCCAAGGTTATTATGTGTTAAATAGAGTTATTGTAAAAATAAATGGCTCCCACTATATATAGTTCAATGTGGTTTTGTTCCTAAAATCTTAAAAGAATCTTCTTTACCAAAATATGTGAATCAAATTTGAAGTTATTATTTTTTTTTTACTTTTACTTTTATTCTTATTGAGACCATCTTCAAACTGAAATTTGGAAAACAAGCAGGCAATTGTTTAATTTGTCAGTAGAAGCAATTACTGTCTGATCTTTGAGGGATATTTGTATTAAGTTATAAGTAGAAAATCATTTAACATATGCTTGCTTTTGTAAGTTTTTTTAAATGACCAGTAAGTACCTTCTCATCATCTAAAAAGAGCCCTTTAAATAAACACGTTCTTTTACTGATAAGAGAAAATTCTAACCCATTGGACCATAGAAATTGAAGTAGTATTTAAGTGGTGATAGACACATTGAAGAAGAAAAGACATTCAGTTAGAATATGTTTATTTGCCTTCTTTTGATTATTAATAGATATCAATATTATTGTGGTACATTGTTGGAAATTTGAATCCTAGTCAACTGATGAAAGAAAAAAGTAAACTGTAAATTGTATGAAAAATATGAACTAGAAAACTTCTTCATGACTTTTGATTTGAATTATTACTGTGCACAAATCAAATGATTACTTATAACTTAGAAGAACATTCAGTTATTTATGTTAGGGAACAATTGTTTTGTATCTATATATCTTGCTTAAGTTTATTCATTTATTCTTATTAAATAAAAATCATTTACTTTTTTTTGTCATATGCCAAGAACTATTACAACCATTGTGTACATAGCAATTGACAAAACAGATCATGGCTGCCATCATGAAACTTACATTCTAGAGTGGATAGACAGACAATAAATAATAATAAGGCATAAATATATATTTGGTTGTTTGGATTTCATAAATTGAATAGGAAAAAGTAGAGCAGACAAGGAACAATAGGAAGTTGCAGGTTCTGAATGAATTACTTGTGGTCACTAATCGCATTCACTAGGGAGGGCATCACTGAACAGAGAACCAGTGAGAAGAGTGAAAGTGAAGGAGAAATTGGGTGCCTTCTAAGGAAGAAAATTCCCAAAAAGGTACCCTAAGTAAAAGGGCCTTGAGATTCCTGGTAACAAGTAATAAGAAAGAGTCCATTGTACCCAGAGCTGGGTGAGAGTCATCATGGCAGGTAAAAATATAATGATTGAATGCCCTCATAATGGTTTTTTAACCTTATATAAGGCACTATAAGGGTTTTTGCTTTTTACTCCGAGCAATTGGCATGCTACTGAAAAACTGAAATGAATATCATCATCTGTTTCATTTTCATCAGGATTGCTCTGTCTACCATGTTGAGACAAAGCTATACTGAGCAATGGTTGTAATCGGGACATCAACGAGAAAACCTCTACAAATATGCAGGGAAATGTATTGATGGCATAGACTGGAGTGTTTGTAATTGACATAATAAAAAGTCATTGTACTTTGAATATTTAAAGATAAATCTAATAGGATTTACTAGTAGGTGAGTATATAGAGAGTGATAGAAAGGATTATGGAAGAATACACACACTTTGACCTTACCAATGGGGAAAAAAATGAAATGGCATATACTAAGCTGAGAACTGCTACGGAAACCATAGATTTGAGGTGGGTGGAGTAGGGATCAGGAGTCTGGCTTTATGCTAGATTTAAGATGCCCTATTAATACCCAAGTAAACATGCCAGGTAGAGAGTTGAGAGATCATAAAGTGGTCAACAAATAGCAAGTACTTAAAACCATAAAATTAGATGAGATGCTCTTATAGGAAGGAAGATAAAAGGAGAAAAAAAAAAAGAATGGAAGAAAAAAAAAGAAAAAGAAAAAGGTCTAATGGTTGAGTCTTGGAGATCTCCAACATGTATTTGCTGAGTATGAATAGATGAGAATGAACTAGCAAAGGAATCAGGGAAGATGTAAGCAGTGAGGCAGGATGACTTCAAAGGGGATAGTGTCCTGAAAGATACATGCAGATGGCACCGTCCATTAGACGCAGGGATTGTGATAGACCATGTGTCAAAGTATTGTTGATAGTTGAAATAAGATGATAACAGAATTCATTCTTGGGTTTAGTAATATGTAAAGCCAAGCTGACCTTTGTAGGAGTGTGTGTATATAAAGATTATCTAGAATATATTTATCCCTGAAATATTTCATTCATAATTTCCTAATATATTCAAAGCACATAGAAAACTGCCTGACCATGGGAGATGTTCAATAAACACTTGCTGAAAAAATTGTTTTACTTTAATAAATCAGGTTATGAAGAGTTGCTAAAAGAAAATGGAAGTAAGGAACAGAGTGAAATGAACTTCACCTGCTCTCTATTCCCACCTAAATATTTTACTAAAGATGGGTTAATGTAGTATATTTATGCTTTGCTTTTTCATATGATAAATATAAGTGATAAACAAAAAATGAAAGAAGGAAATAGGTGGCATAGAATCTTAGAGATTAACATTATTACACAAAATTCTTGAGTGATATTTTTAGATAAATGATGAGGTCAGTATCACTTCATTAAATCTGGAAAATAAATTTTCTTTATTTAAACATGGAAAATTATTTTATTTATGATTGTACATGTAATTTATTTGTTCAAAGTCTTTATTCTGCAAGGAGAGAAAGGAGAAATGCTTAAAAGAGAAAATGCCTTTTTATATGACTCAATTCTGCAAAAAGTAAAAACAAAAGACGTAAATACTTTAGAACTATGAATTCAAGCAGGGTGCTGTGGTGCACAACTGCAATCCCAACTACTTGGGAGGTAGAGGCAGAAGGATTGCAAGTTCAAGGCTAGTCTGGGCAATTCAGGGAGACCCTGTCTCAAAATAATAAATAAAAAGGACCAGGGATGTAGTCCAGTGATAGAAAGCCCCTGAATTGAATCCCCAGTAACTCAAAAATAAATAATAATAATAATACCAATAATAAATATACAAACGAATAAACACGAACAAACTATAAGCTCTTACTAGAAAACTTAAATATACTTTGAGAAAGATTAAATTAGAAAATATGTAGCTTTAAAAACTAGGCTTAATCAATTTCATTCATTTATGTAATAATTATTGGACACATATGACAATGTGTATATGAAGTTCTGTATCAACTTGCCTATAACATCTGCCTTTCTTTCTTTCTTTCTATTGAAACCTCTATTTTCTTCTGGAGGGAAACTATTGTCCAGTCTAACATCCTCAACATCCCTCACTCCCTTGTAACAAGGGTGTGTGTGATGTACATGTCCCTGAAATGTAAGTGGAAGTCTTACAGGTATTTTAGGGAACTTTCCTGCCAACCCCAGCTCCCCTTTCTTTCTTCCTTTCTCTTCTTTATTCTTGTCAGGTCTATAGATGTGACATTTGTATGTTAAGGAGACAACTACTGACCCCTGGCAATCAGGAGGCCTCAGTCTGAGATAATAAATTCATTAGTCTTATTTAGGTGCAGTACCACTCCAAATTACCTATCCTTGTAATTCTGGTATTCAAGAAAAATAAACACCTCACATGTATCAGTTCTCATTTATTAGGTTTTGGGATTTAAGCATCTCCTTATCCTCAGTATTATCACAGAGCAGTGGGGAAAATGCAGGTGAATATATGATTATTTTTCATGGTTACAGGCTGAACAAAAGAAGTCTACACAAATCCAAGATAACACAGAAGGAGGGAACATCTCTGGAGGACACAAGGAATGTTTAATATAGCTATTATTTAAGCCTATATGAGTAGTCATTAACTTAAGGAAGACAGGAAAGGGCATTCCAGGCAGAGAAACAGCATAGCACAAAAGGATCAAGTTTTGAAACAGCAAGGAGTATTACAAAAATTTTTTTGGCATGTCTTGGGTAGGAGAAGATTATTACTAAGAATTTGGGCAGGAAGTGGGACAGAGGCAACAAGATGAGAGATCATTTGGCCTGTGCTTTAGTGGTTGGGCTTTAGTTTGGAGGCAGTGAGAAATGACTAGGAAATTATAAGTAGGGACTGACATTATCAATTTGTGTTTTAGATAGAGCTGGCAGCAATGTGGAGTATGAAACATAAGTGCCATCTCCCTTTCCTCCACATCAACCAAAAGATATTGAATAAAATCCAAATATGCGGAAACTAAGGGATAAATACTGTCATCAAGTATATGAAACATTTATGAGAAGAATGCTCAGCAGTTGCTCTGAGTGTCTGTGACAGACCAAACACAAAGGAATACATTCGGATAAAAGCAGGAGAGAGTTGAGTTGGACCTTTAGCAAAAACATCTCAATTGAGGGCTGCCTCAGAAAGGGATGCCACCAGAATGCACTGAAAAGGGCAATTGGAAAATTTTATTCCTGGACTAGCTGAGAGAAATGAATAGGGCTATCAGTTAGGGAGGATTTTTAAATATAACTTCCCCGAGAGCAAGACTGTTGAACTGTGGTTTGAATACTCCTCAGCTTAATGTATTATTGTCCTTAAAGTTTAGAACTGCATTATTCTATCCCCCACTACTCCAAATCAGAACACTTAAATACAGGCAGACACAGCAGTAATCACTAGCATTCATGGCTACTTGACTATGATTGCTTATGGTTACTTATACTAACGGATATCAACAATGAAAAAAGTCCCTAAATAGGTTCAACTATAATTTGGGTTACATTTTTTTCCTACATGACTATTTTCTTTGATAACAGGGTTCTACACATTTGGTAAACTAGATTGCAAAATGTTAGACAGATTGGTATATTGCACAATACCTAATAGTCTTTGATGTTCATTGCGAACATTAATAAGTTTATTTAAGATTTTAACCAAGAGGATGATAAAGTATGTTTTTATCTGGATTTATTTGAACATGGAACTTCTGGGGGTTTTTTCTGTTCATTTGTAGAGCCTGCATCTCATTCTGTTGCCCGGGCTTGCCCTGAGCTCCCAGGCTCAAGCAGTCCTCCCATCTCAGTCTTTCAAGTAGCGGGACTATAGGTCACTCCATCATACCCAGCTCAGAATACCGTTGTTATAAATGCAGCTATGTTATTTATATACAGATACTATGAAAATGATTATATTTATTAATTTGAAATATATTTGATAATAGGAATTTAGATGTCTTTCATTATGAAAAGAAGGCAAAACAAATGTAATTTGGGCACAGCAGAGTTCTAAAAATATGACATTTAATTTCTAAGATATGTTGCAGTATACTATCCCAACAGCAAAAAAGGAAAGGATATCTTCTCATTGTTTCACTTCTGTTAATAACTAGAGATCTTCATGGGTACGGTTATAATTTATCTTCCAAGCCAAGACCTGTTTGTTAGCAAAATAGGGTACTAAGTTACGAAACCATATAGTTTCAAAAATATTATTTGTTAAAATCGGCTTTTTGTATTTTGCATAATTATTAGGTGCCTCTATTTATAACTACAAGGGAAATAATATTTTCAAATGCCAAACAAGGTAGGTAACTTAATACAAGATCTTTGCCAAGCAAGTATATTTCTCCAGAACTTGGCCTTCCATTTTTCACACTAACTGCTTGCACACCAGTTAAACTGGATCCCATGCTCTCCCCATAGAGCCAATGTGATTCTCTGTGCCTGATATTCTTTCTGTACCAAATGCAGTCCCTTCAATTCCTTAAAATAGAATGAAATTGTTATCTTCACACTTTCCCCTTTCCCACATCCCCTACCAAAAATGATCCCTCTTTCTGAGATTCTCTAATGCTTACTTTGTGCAAGTAGCCTGATGGCTCTTACCCCATGGGATATTGTTGCCATTTATGAATTACACTGACTCGTCTTTATTAAATAAAGGACAGCTTGAGAATAAGAACTTTCATGCATTTGATATATCAAGGTAGTTTTTATTCCATATGAACTCTTACATTCTAGGTGCTAGATAAATATTTGACTTTTCAATGTGTTAATTTATTAATTATGCAATTAATTCTGGAAGCAAATGGATTTTAGAACTAAATTATGCCTCAATAAATTTCAACTATTTATAATATTTTGGTGCCAAGCAAAAGAATCGACAAATTTAGAAAATGTCAAAAAGTGATGAACTGAATGAAAATACGTAATAGACATTGCCATACCTATTTATAAAAAAAAAAAAAAAAAAACCTTCATCTCAGAATTAAAAAGGAAATACACTCTGGATAATGACATGATGTAAGGTGTCGATCATTGAGAGATATATTTGTTCTCAGTTTCTGGTTTGTATGTTTGCTTGAATTATTGCTGTTAAATGGATTGAATCTTGTATATAAAACCCAGAAGCATTTATAAGACATACAGTTAGTAGATATAAGTTTAGTGGTTTCACATTTATGCATTCTTTAAACATATTTTTCAGCACTCTCTAGGTATGCATGGAGCTGTAAGACTAGTGGTAGAGACAGAGGTTAATAAAATGATCACAACTTTAATGGAAAAAAGCTATTGTGTTTAATATACGAATTTGTATATTAAATTAAGAGCATATCATGTCATATTTGATGTAGCATTAGAGGGCAAGTAAAGCTTTCCTCAAGCAATTGTATGTGTTTAAGATCTGAGGAAAGAGCAAGAATGAACCAGCAAAGATCTGAAGAAGAGTATTTTGTCTGGGGAAACAGCATGTGCTCTCTGATGGTTAGAAGCCCTCAGAATTTAAGAAACCAACAAAAGGACAATGAGAACTGGACTTTGGGAGGCCGTTAGAGTCACAGTACTCTTTGGGTCTCTAGAAGCAGGGAGTTGACTCTTCAAGTCAAGTATAATTCTGCAAGATGTAATGATGAGAATATGTTCTGAGAAATGTATTAGGCAACTTTATGATTGTTTAAACATTACAATGTGTTTACACAAACCTAGCTGGGGCAGCCTACCACACACCTAGACACTCTCTCTCTCTCTCTCTCTCTCTATCTCTCTCGCTCTCTCTCTCTCTCTCTCTATATATATATATATATACATATATATATATATATGTAGATTGTGTGTGTTTACTGTTTTACAAATTTTTTTATGAACAGAAAAAGTACACTCTAAAATACTCATAAAGGGTAAGATAAAAGCAAAAATCAGAAACAAAGTTGTTTATCATCAAGTTTTATACCCTGGACATAATTTTATGTGCTAATTTTTATACAGTCTGCAGCACAGAAGGTTTTTTTAAACCAATATCACCATGAGCATGTGAGTAAAGCATTGTGCTACAGTGTTAGGATGGTTACCATAGCAGTAGGTGGTAGGGATTTTTCTATGCCATTAGAATTTTAGGGGACCACCAATATACATGTGTTCTTTAGACACTCAAAATATCATGTGGCACATGGCTATATAAGAAAGTGTTAGGCTTGGGGACAGGTATCCTTATTATCACATCCCCCAAAGGGTAAAGTTGTGTAACCACCACCAGCATAATATAGCACTTTGCACATAAAATTAATTATTTTCAACTATATAAGAATAAAGACATAAAATTATAATTTCTGCAGAAAATGTATAAATGAATAACTTTTTCCTTTTTCTTTTCACCTTGACAAATCAAGTGGCTTTCATGAGTATGAAGTATCTACCATTCGTTTCTTAGAGCCTGAGTTATTATGTATTAGGAAGCATAAAATTGTCATTTTTTGTTTGACTTCTCTTGAAGAATGATGTTTTCCTGATGAACTCTCAGTAAGCTTCTCCCATTCACTAGCTCCTATCCATTGCAACCACTCATGAGGACCTCAGTAGGGCGATATCAATCATCCTCCCCTCTCAGTCTCCTGCCAGAGGTTTTCAGGTAGAGTGTTGCAGGATAACCTAGATCTGCATGACTCTAACATAGATCAGGCTTTGTGCTGGCTTCCAGGGATACAGCAGGAAATAAGAGGATTTAACTGCATTCAGAAAGCTTCCTTAAAAGATGGAGGAGACAGACATTAAATAAGTTAATGACAAAGAAGATGCTTTTTGAGGATTTCTGCTTTGGGGAATGACTTCCTTAATTATAATCATAAATGTCATATAATACATTTTATTTGGAAATGTTTTCTTCAAATGCTTGTTGAAAAGGCATAACTCTATACTTGCATTTTAGCAGTTCAATATGTTTTTAATTCTTTTTTATTTATTTGATTTGGGTTCTCATGTACCCATATAGAATATGTAAGAAGCACTAAATCCTCAAACATATAACCAAATAATATTAAAGGTTCCTAGTAGAATTTTGGCATGTTTTTCGGATGAGAAGCACCAATTTTTTTAAATGCTAAGGTTGTTAGGTTATCTATTCATTTGGCTCCTCAGCCCAGACATCAGAACTTTCAGGGTGGGTTGGTTCTCTCATTTTCCTGCAGTCTTTGTAAGGGGTTCTACCACTGCAGGATGAGCTCCACAGTGAGGCTGCATTAATCAGACCAAAGCAAGTTAGAACATTCCAATTGCTCACTGAAACTGACCCCTTCTCAGAAGGGAGAAAGAGGACAGAGTTAAAAAAAAAAAAAATCATGGCAAGATGAAAGAGAAAGTGGGAGAAGAGAGGGGAAATAAGGAAAATTAAAAAAAAAACAAATGAGAACAAAAAGAACAAGGGGGACGGAGGGAGAGAGAGAGGAGAGAGAACGAGAGAACGAGAGAACATGAGAAAGAGTGGGCTGTGAGGATCATGGAAGGTGGACACACCCTGGTGTGCTGGGCTGCTCCCACGTGCAGGTGCTTCCTTGCTGCATGGCTGCGGAAGGTCTCAGGACCTTACCCTCTCCACTTGCACTGCACTTGCCCCATGCAAAGTGGGGGAAAGTTCTGTTATGGTTATTTAGAACTCAAGCTGGGGACTTTTACTACTAAAGTCATACCTCAGGGGAAATTAAAGTCACAAAATTCTTCACAAGTATGTATTCAATCCACATTTTTGAGTGACTGACTAATCTGAAAACAGGGGGCATAATTAGTAACTACCTTCACCTCCACATCTACTGTATTCTTCTGACCTAACTTTCCTAAGCACAGATATGAACATGCCACAGTGACTCTCACCATCGTGTATATCCAAAAGGCACCAATCAAAAAAATTACAAGTAAATAGCAGAAAGATCAATAGAGCAGAGGGAAGGGAACAGGGAGAGGGAGAGGGGAGGGAAAAGGAAAGCACAGGGGACTGAATTAGAGCACATTGTATTCCATGCTTTTATAATACATGTCAGAGTGAATACTATCATCATGTATAGCTAAGAAGAACCAATAACAGTAAAGTTGAATAAAAAACAATTTATCAATTGAAATATAAAAATTGGATCAAGATTTTAACTAAAATTTTATCTTGATTCTTTTTTCATATACCAGAGGTGAAAAAAGAGAACAAACTAACAAGACAGTCTTATAATGTGATTTGACAAACATGAAATTATCAACCCTTTCTCCTTGCCAACATTGTTTATTTCCTCTTACCAAAACATTTCTCAGCTATTTGACCTTTCCATACAAAGTGTGCTGCTGGTGATGTGTTGTTTACATGATACAGCTGAAGATCCAAGGATGAGCAATTTAGTTAACCCCTCTGGATCTCAATTTCTTCAGCTATGAAATGAGGATAGTAAGAGAACCTGAATTACAGGATTGTTAATAATATTAAATGAAATTATTGATATAAAATGTTTACACAACATCACTATTGAATAAATATTAGGCCCCAGGCATCTCTGGGTTGGGGATGCAATGGGATTGCAGGCAGACCTCAACAGAGTGATATCAACCATCTGGCTGAGATGGACAGGTGAGTCATAATTGAGAAATAAAAAATGTCGGGCTGGGTTCATGGCTCAGTGGTAGAGTGCTTGCCTTCATGGGTGAGGCCCTGAGTTTGATTCTCAGCACCACATAAATAAATAAAGGCATTGAGTCCATCTACAACTAAGAATATATTTTTTAAAAAAGTCACCATTTGACCCAGCTATCCCACTCATTGGCCTATACACAAAGGACTTCAAATCAGCATACTACCGTGATAAATCCACATCAATGTTTATAACAGCTCAATTCACAATAGCTAGATTGTGAAACCAACAAAGATGCCCTTCAAAAGATGAATGGATAAAGAAACTGTGGTATATATCCACAATGGAATATTATCCAGCCATAAAGAAGAATAAAGTTACGGCATTTGCAAGTAAATGGATGGAGTTGGAGAAGATCATGCTAAGTGAGATAAGTCAATTCTAAAACATAAAAGGCCTAATGTTTTCTCTGATAAGTGGATGATGATACATAATGGTGGGGAGGAAAGGCAAGAATGGAGGAAGGATGGATTGTGTAGAGGAAAATGAGGGGTGGGGGGAATGGGAGGAAAGATAATAGAATGGGACAAACCTCATTACCCTGTGTACATGTGTAATTACACAAATAGTGTGACTCTACTTCCTTACAATCAGAGAAATGAAAGTTGTACCCCATTTGTGTACAAAGAATCAAAAAATGTATATCTTTTGTATGCTAAGTTTGCCAAATATGTCATATCATTTGTGGGTACCTAGGAGAGAATTAGGAAAGTGAAAAGAAGAGAGAAAGCAACATCTTTAATGGAGACTGAGAAAGGGCTGAAGAAAAAGGAATAGAAAAATAAGTGAAACAAGTTCATAGCCAATGCTATTGTCCAAAGCTGAAAGCTGATCCTCTGATTTATCAGCAAGGAAAAAAAATCTTAATAACTGTGACAGAAGCTATTGCAGTGGAGTGGTAAGGTGACAATCAGTTGTTTTGATTTTATAAGTGACTAGGAAAGAATGAATTAAAGATGTTGAACCTAAAGAAATATCTCAAAACTTTGACTATCAAGGAAAGGAGAAAAACAAACCTCATTTGGAGGGGAACTTCAAGCAAACTGTGATCTACACAATGCAATGTGTCCTCCAAACCTGTTGGAAGCAACATAATGATCCCCTAAGGAGGCTAGGACCTAATCACCAGAAACTTGGAAATAAAGGACTTTATGGGACAAATGGAGTTTAGGAGACATGGCCCAAGTTATGGGCCATGGATTATCCATGTAAGCCCTGTCTGATTACATGACTCTCTCAGTGTAGACCACTTTTCCTAGCTGTGGTCGATGATAGAGGAATCAAAGAGAACTTCTTGCTTTAAAGTTAGGAAAAGGGAATAATAGCCAAAAACTTATAGTTACCTCTAGTTCCTGGAAAATAAAAGCTAGTGGACTCTTAACTGCAGCCTCCCCAAAAGAAGGCAGCCCCATGGACATTTGATGTTTAGGGTACAGAGACCCTTGTTGGATTCACAACCTACAGAGTAGTAATACAATAAACGTGTCTTGTTTTAAGTCACTAAATCTATGGACATATGTTATGGCAACCAGAGAAAAGTAGCCCCCAAAATATCTTTTCCCCTTGGTTTATAGCCTTGACTGTGGTTATGAAGTTTCATGTAACTATTTCTAGACAATGTTTATGAAAGTGAAGTCAGCTTCAGCCTGCTCCCGGAGTTCCAGGAAGCGTGGGGTATTCAATTGGAATTGGAGACCATGACTTCCTAAGATACCAGCATGTCCATTTGTGAGTTCGTCTGAACACTGGAGTTTTTCTATATAGTTTTAAAAAGATTGTAAAGTGTAAAACAAAATCAGAAAGTAGTTGTTGAGCTGATAAATCCTTCCTTCACCTTTCTCTGTAGTACTGTGAGCCCCAGGAGTCGGGCCTCTACAGATGCATCATCTAGACTTCCAATGCTGTGAGCAAAATACCCGACAAGAACAATTATAGGATGAAAAGTTTATTTGAGGCTCAACATTTCAGAGATTTCAATCCATAGTCAGTTGATTCTAGTGCTCTGAGCCTGAGATGAGACAGCACAACATGGGGGAAGAGCTCAGTGGAGGAAAGCTGCTCAGCTCAAGGCATGGTCAGGAAACAGAGAGGGAGAGGGAGAGGGGAGGGGACTGCAGATAGAGCAAGCCTTCCAGAACATGCTCTCAGTGACCCACCCCTTCCAGCTACAGCCCCTGACCCACAGTTACCATCCAAACTAGGGGACTGATTAGTTCACTGCTCTCATAATCTAGTCATTCCACCTGTGAATATTTCTGCACGAACAGGAGCTTTGGGGAGATACCTCATATCCAAACCATAACTATCATCCAGATCCACTGCCATGCTGCGTCCTCTCCATGGCACTTTAAAGAGTGTTTATTTCAACTTTCCTACGAGCATGAAAAAGGGGGAAATCACAACACAAAGCATTCTACTTCAAAAGTGTTAATGAGGAATGGAATAGTAGCAGTTGCTTTTTCCATATAATCTTAGTCAGGCATTAGATATTTTTAATAAGAATCATGGGATTTTAGCATCAAAATATAAATACATCTGTTGATTCAGTGTTGAATATTGAACTTTTTCTCTCACCTAAAATTTAAGGACCCAAAATAGTTAAGATTAGAAGAATTTTAGAGCTCTGTACATCTTCTATATAAATGTAAACTTTTCAATAGGGAAGGGGCAAAAAAGAAAAAAAAAACAAGAAAGGAAAATGGTAGTTTGTGTCTAGATCCTTACTAAGTTGTTCCTTATATCACTTCATAAATCTGGATAGTTGCTTATTTAATTACTTATTAAATTCCCCCAAATAATTTATGTACTATGAAGGGTGGGACAATATTATATTCATTGCTATATTCTTAACAAAATCCTGCTGGGTGTGGTGATGTACACTTGTAATCCCTGTGGCACAGGTGGATGAAGCATGAGTGTCACAAGTTTGATGCCAGCCTCAGCAATTTAATGAGACCCTGTCTCCCGAAGAAAAATGAAAAGGGTTGGGGAGGTGTCTCAGTGGTAAAGAGCCTCTGGGTTCAATCCCAGTACAAAAAAAGAAATCCTGTCCTCTAGTATTATTAAAATCAATAATAATAAATTCATCTCTTCCTTCAAAGGTTAAGAAAATAAGTGTCAAGAAATCAAGAACTATTTCCAAGTTTTATAGTGAGCAGCAGGGAAGTCCAGGTCTCTTGATTGATTGGTCTCTTGACCAATTTAAGCCTTGCCTCTCTACCACTTTCTTGGAACTTCCGTCAACTTCCTAGATCTTATCTCGTCTTGAACCTATTCCAACTAATAACAAAGAACAAATAATTTTTTTTAAACCTGAGTAGTAATTTTGGAAATGTCAAGAAAATTTTCTCCAAAGAATACTTCTCAATTCTGGTACTATTGTCAGGAGAATGTACCCATGTTGTCTTTTTTATGTTCTTGTTCAGTTCTTGTCTAAAGGATGAAATATTGGACTTGTAATGTTGCACATATGTTATGTAAATTATAGGAGCATTTTATATTGCTTTGACCTTTACAACACTCTATAATTTGATTGGCTGACTAGTCAACTTCACAGAGTTTACTGTCTTGCCCTTACTTGGATGGACATGATAAGATATTCTGAGCCAGCCAATCAAAAAATAGAATATCAAAAAGGTCAAAGTAGTATAACGTTTTCTTAAACTACAGTCTTCTCTTTACTGATCAAATAATGCATTCTCATAAAAATAGAGAAATTATATGAAATAAAACAAATCTGAGAGTATTAAATGTAATCCATATTTTGATTTGATTAAGGTGATGTTGCTTTTATTTTCAAATTGTCTTGGAGGGCCTGCTTATTAAAGCTATGTTTTATTTCCTTTGCATTGCAGATTCTATAACCTCAACCTAGCATAGTGTTTATACTTATTGAATAGATGAATAATGTTTGCTACTGCATTGAAACTGGCTCATATTCCCCTTCCCATTATGAAACCCCACTTTCCTGACGTACCTTCTTTGGTGACCACAGTGGACTCATTGAGTTCTTTCAGCAGTCCATTGAGATGTGATAACAGGGCTTGTTTTCACTGGATTCATTTTATTCAGAACAATGTATTTCAATTATTATCCTTAATCCAATGTCTTTCAAATGCATATATTTGATACTTTCTTCTGGGTTCTAGATCCTTATGGGTAATTGCCTATTTTGATTTTTCGGTTGTATTCCAGAGGGAATTTCATTTCACCATGTCAGAAAACAAGCCATGACTCTTCTCCTCAAACTTGACTTCCAAGTGTCTTTGTCTTAGTTAATGGCACTGCCATTCAATTCCATGTACTAGAAATCATTCTTGACACTGCCCTTATTCCCACCCAACATATTACTAAGACCAGTAGCATTTTTTATCTTGTAAATGTCTCTTTAGTGTTTTCACTTTTCTCTTTCATTCCTGTGACATTTTTAGTCCAAAATACCAGCATCTATTATCTAGGCCACTAGACACTTACCTACTGCTTTACTTGCAATCCTTCTCATAAGGCAATCGGAGTTGTATTTTCAAAATAAAAACCAAACAATATCATTACTTTTCCCATTCTCTTCCTCTGTAGTAGTGTACTGTTCTTAGGATATAGACCCAAATCTCTTGTCTGGAAAGCTTGGCATGGTCTGACATCTGTCTCCACTCAAACCTCTCTCTCTTTATCACCCTGTTTTAGTCAGCCTTTCACTGCTGTGACTAAAAGATCAGCCAGAAAAAATTTTAGAGGAGGAAAAGTTTGTTTGGGGGCTCACAGTTTAAGAGATCTCATTCCATGGACAGCCTGATCTCATTCCTCTGTGCTAGATGTGAAGCAGTACATCATGGTGGAAAAGTGGCAGAGGGGAGCAGCTCACATGATGATCAGTGAGCAGAGAGACTCCACCCACCAGAAACAAAATGCATACCCCAAAGGCACTCCCCCAGGGACCCACCGCCTCCAGCAACACCCTACCTGCCTTCAGTTGTCACTCACTCAATCCCATGAGGGGATTAATTCACTGATTGGGTTAAGACTCTTACAGTCCAATCATTTCTCTTCTAAACCTTCTTGCACTGTCTCACACCTGAGCTCTTGGGGAACACCTCACAACCAAACCATAACACCCCCCTGGTGCTTCATCCACATGTTCTGATTCTTAACAATGCTTTCTACGGTTGCAGCCCTATTTGCCTCTGGATCTTAGTCAAACTAAAGTCTTTTTTCCCTCTAGTTACAAGAGATTAAGTACAAACAGCGCTTTTGCTTGGTGATCTGCTTGGATTAAAGACTCACCACCTATGAAGAAAGAAAAACTATGTATAATATTGCATCCACCCTCTCTCTACCTCCTGGGAAAATCAGGGGAGATCTGGGATTCAAATCAAGGAGTAAAATCAGCCCAGGAGACAATAGGATGTATTACATTCATAGCTCAATACAGGCTTTCTGAAAACTATTGTTCGATGATCTGACCACTAAGAAAGCAACAGAAAAAATATCAGATTATCAAAGCCACCTATATCACCTATATTTTTGCCCTATCTTTAGATCAAAATATTGTTTTCACTTTCTATTTTTCCTCATAACTCAGGTAAATTTGAGAAGATGGAATGGGCTTACCTAAATTTCTTTATCTTCTTCAATGTCTGTGAAATATTTCTAGAATTCAAAGATTCTTCAATTTCTTCACTTAATCTATTGGCTATAATTTATAATTCAGCTGTTCATGCAAATATACAATAGATCCTCATCAGGATGCTAGGCCATGTGAAAGGATACACAAGATGAACAAGATTGATCTTGTCCCTGATCATAAAACCAAGAGTGTAGTGAAGAAAAGAGATTTAATTAAAGAAGCAGTATGATAAATTTTATAATGAATCAAATGCAAATAAGAAATGTATCACAGCACTGTGAATAAATCTAATAGACGATCCTGGTTGACCAAAGTGAGTTTCTTAGAGAAAGTGTTACTTGAGATCGAGGAGTGAGTTAATAAAAATCATATGATATATTATACTTCTACGCTTCTTACCTCATCAGAGAAATCAAACTCCTGACAATGGCCTTCAAGGTCCCTTTGGAGAATTCTCTCTCTCACACTTGCACATTCTCTGCTTCTCTTTGTTATCCCATTATGTGCTTAAGTATCACGTAAACAGACTTCCTATTTAAGGAGAAAAATGTTAACTACTTTACTTTTAATTTCACAAAGTTACTTGCCAAAATTTGCTTCTTTTCTCATTGGTTATCTTCCTCTCTCAGAGGAATACAGATTTCATGAGTGAATGATCCTTGTCTCTTTTGTTCTCATTCTATCTATACCACCTAGAACAGAGCCAGGCACCTAGGAAGAACTTACTAAATAATTCTTCAGGGAATGAAAGCTACTTAGACTGGGAATATAGTTATTTACAGTGTATTTTAGATTTGGCATGGCCTTTTGCTTTGGAGCTATATGAAGTTTAGTTTTCAAAACTTTGGATCCATTTTAATTTCCACACTAAACTTAAACACATAATAGTAATTATTTAGCAATGGGGATAAAGTTGGTGGACAAGCATTTACCTAGCAGGGGTGAGGACCTGGACTCTATCCTCTAGAACTGTAAAAATAAGACAAAGTGATAAATTAAGAAGAAAATAGTATACATATAATGTAACCAAGACAACATAGATAATGTATTACTTTTCCTTAATCTTTTGTCCTTCCTAACCATGCAAGAATAGATTTAGATATAAGTAAACTGAATTCTTTGCACATTTTAAAATTGACTCTCCAAGTACCAGAGTTAAGGTCAATCTTGGTTTTCCAGAAGTATTTGCCTTTGTGTCCCTTAGTCAAACCAGAGTCATTTGGCATCTTTACAAAGACCTTTCCTGCTTCTGTGGGTTCTAAACTATGCTGTGGGAGTGACCAAGAATTATTCATTCAGGCACTGGTGTACTGTTGGATGAAAGAGTCAGCAGAATGGTCAAAGGAGAAACAACATAGAGGTTACAGGAAAAGCAAATTCCTTTCCTTTCTTTCTTTTTCTTCTTCTCTCTATAAGCTCAATGCAAATCCTGTGGTTTTAATTGCTTGAGGAAAACAATAAATTACCAAGGTTCTTGTTTTCAACAGTATTAAAGAACAGACTAAAACATGGGCACTGAGTTTTAAAAAAAAAACCACCAGTTTTGATGAGAAATACAAATGACTCAAAGGACTCAAAGTTCAACTAACAATGTTTACCAACTAAAGTTTTATAGAATATATTTGGCATCTGTTGACTATGAAAATGTTTTCCCTCAAGGCAAAATCTTAGTTCTAAAAAGGCTGAACATTTTTCCATTTAAGTTACCTTAATGACAAAGGAATTGGACACACAGGGATTTGGGGTTAGAACCCCAAACCACCTACCACAATTGAACAAGTTTTGTGAAATCCCAGAACTCATCATAAAGTTTATGGACACTCTGCTGTCTACTAGACAATTCCCTTCTGCATTCTCACATGCCGAGTTGTCCACATCTTTGAGCAACCTTATGCTTCAGAGAAACGGACTGCCTAATTGCCAGTCTAAATCACTGGATATTCGAGAGGTACTGAGTTAACTGTTGCTAGAAAATTGATCTGTTGCAGGATTAGACTACAGACCCATTCCTTTGTACGGGTAGGGTACATGGTGGTTCAGCAAAATGACTTGTATTTTATGAGCACTTGAGATCACCCTTGAATTTTGACTTGCTGCTTCTCCATCTGGTCAACTGCCCATTAATTCTACACATGATAGCCCCTACTCTTTACTGCATTTCTGCTTGATAGAACCGTGTTTTTGTTCCATTTACTTGATAACAACTTAATATAGAAAAATCAAAATACCCTATCAGGTAAAGCCAATGATAAACATGTCAGATTTTGGGAGATGGAAGCTCATATTAAATAATTTTCTGAATGTCTTTCAACTCTCTTTAATAAGATGCTGGGAAATATAAGAGTTTTACTGAGTTGGTATATGATAGAAACATTGCAAATGTGAGTGGTTGTGGAAAAAAATATAAAACATAATCTCTGGATTCTGGAAAATTTCAATACTGCATGTGTACTGGTGCTAGAACAACATGGATACTTTCTGTATTATTTTCATCTATTCAGTAGTGTGGTAATTATGTTATCAGTGGTGTGTTCTTGGAGGAACAGTTATTGAAGAAAAAAAAAAGGATTACTTTCAACTTACCTAATTTTAAAAGAATGTATGCTTGATGATGTATTAGACAAACCCATTTTCACAGTTAAATTTAAGTAGAAATTTTGACTGTGTAGAGTATTTGTTTTTCTCTAAACAAAAATAAACCATGTTAGTCCAAAATGAGAAAATCAAATGAATAAGAAAAGAGGACCAGCAAACTTTTCAAAGATGGATTGAAATGTGGGAAGTTTCTTTGTAAGTAGCTCTCGGTTAAACTCTACTATGGACCTGATATTATTATGTGCTCAATAATTTATCCAGAAGAGATAGTTTCCACTTTCCTCCTCATATATACAGACACCGAATCTTTTTTCTATGGCCTGTAGAAACCTACACAAAGACCTGTGTATACAGCTTCTAAATAATATATGATGGTTTTTTATAAAGAAATTTATTGGTCAAATAACTCCATGTAAAAATTAAAGAAGATTTTGATAGAGGAGAAACTGTTCTATCAGGAGACCCTAAACAGCAGTTTCCTCAGATTTTTAAGCCACTCCCCCAACACGTGATTATTCTCTAATTCCCTGGCTGAGCAAGTAACCATTTTAATTAGACTCTGAGGCAAGCAACATTGTGTCCATGGTAACAGGTATAAAAAGAATTTTTTAAAAAAGGAAAAAAAAAGAGAAAAAAATGTGATAACTGAAAATGTGTTTAAATCATGATAAAAGGATTTAAACAGATGTTATTTTTTTCAAAGTGTTATTTTAAAAAAGAATTTTAAAGGGCTCTTGATACAAGAAAAAATCAGTTTTGGATGTGTCTTTAGGGAAGGTTTCTCACTCCTAAATTCTGTAGTTCATGATTTCCATGGGTGAGTTTGGTGCATGTTGAATGGAGGGTATGCCAAAGGGGAGAAATCAGAAGGTGAAAACAGTGTACCTTCAGGTGGATGCTTAAGGACAGGTGAGTTAAGGTTTCTTCATTGCTAGTATATAGACTGCATATATAATAGGCCTTTTATAAAGCTCATATTCAGAAAACAGAAAATATAGGAACTGAGTTTTGGAAATTCATAAGTATGTAAATAATTCTGGACACATTGCTTAGAGGAGGAAGGGGCCCAGTGCATCATGGCCTCAGATGACAGAGGCACTTGATTTCCACAGCTTTAGGTAGACCTTGAGCTTTGTGTAAGCTTATTTTCTAATTTTACAAATTTGACCATCTTCCATGTCTTAATACATGTATATGCATATATATAAGCATATGTGTGTGTGTGTGTGTGTGTGTGTGTGTGTGTGTGTGTGTGTGTAAAGGGCTGGGGTCAAGGCACTGTTCCATCTTTGGCAACCCAAGTTTTCAGAATTGGCAGACAAGTATCATGAGCAAGGCTACACTAAGAAGAGGGCTTGCCTTTTTTATGTTGAGTATTTTCTTTCTTGCTTGCTTGCTTTCTTTCTTTCTTTTTTTTTTTTTTTTGCCAAGAATTACCTTCTCTAGGGATAGTGACTGCCATTCTGAAAGGGGTAATAACGCCCTAAAGTTAACTCTCCCTCAGAGGGCCCAGGCGAGTTCCACGGAACTAAGTGAAGGGTAAAGTTAAAAGAGGAAATCCAGAGAGAGTAAAAGGAAAGGAGTCTTTGGTCCTGGCAGAAGCACAGCTTATTTTGGCTGGGTTCCTCCTCAAGTTTAAATACCTACTGATTGAAAGCAAATTGGACGTTAAGGCAGGCTGGAGTGCCCATGTAAAGGAAAACAAACAAGCAGTGACCCCAAGTTGGACTTGGAGGAAGTGGAACCTCGTGTTGCTTTGCCTTAGATGTTGAAAGAACCTAAATATCGCTTTGTGTGCAACATAATTTTTAGTTCTTTGGTTTTTGGCCAATGAACTAGTTATCTGAGAAAATACCAGCCAGGGGAGGTGAACTCTGAGGAGGAGGAGAGGCTGTGGGAAAACAGTTCAAAGACTTTATTTTAAATTTGTGTTCAGATTTGATATTTAAATGAAGAGACTTTCTAATTCTAGTAAGTCCATATTTATTGTATAGGATAAAGAATTAAACAGCAGAGAAGTGATTAAACAGCAGAGAATTGGATTTCATATATCATTCACAAATTGATAGAGTAATTACATGAAGACATTCCTAATTCTATATATACACATAGACACATTTAAAGAAATACATTCTTACATTTAAAGAAATACACAGCTAAACATATACATGTGCGTATTTACACATGCAAACAGCAAAAAAATAGCTGTACAACATCTGTATATAGGATCTTACAGATGGATTTCACTTCTGCTACTCCATTACTATATGAATAGCAACCATTTACAACTAAAATCTATACCTTCAGGTTTCCTTTTGCACTGTCTCCATTTGCCTAGAAACTAAATCATATGTTTTTAATAGACTAATAACAAAGAGAATCTTTTGCCATTGTGTGTTTCTTGGGATACCATTTCTAGGACATTCATTGATGTCCTAGAGGATTCATTGATGATGTTCCCATGAGGAAAAGGTCCATAGCCACATACCTTTATAGAAACGATGGCTTAGAAAAGCATTTTATTCACGGAAAATTTCTTTAAGATTTTTAAGCTGCTTATTATGAAGCTCTCAGTGAGAAAGTATTCTCCAATATTTGCCAACAAGTTTGTCCATAGAATGTTATTTTACATAGCATCTTTTTAAAATAATGGAACACAAGATGGGATACATGTTGAACAGGAAGTTGAACTGGCTCAGGTTACAGGCCAATGATTACGCTCTTTTAAAAGGAATGTCAGTTACATTTGTTAAACATCTACCAGGCCAAACAACCCACAAAAGTTTGCATCATCCTTGGCCAAATCCCATGGGATACATATGGATGCTTACATTGAGTGGACAAGCATCTAAGACACAATGGCTAAATATTTTCCCCAACTCATGCAACTATCAGAAGAGATGAAAATGACATTTTAAAGAGCTTCATTTTTCTTCTAGGCTGTGTTCTATCAGGAGGGTAAACAGTCTATTGACTTATTTTTTCAGATCAAAGATTTAATTAAGGCCCAGGCATGCTGTACTATGTAAAAAAGAATAGTTTTGAAAAAGCAAAGTAAGTAGCTCACTTCCTGTCCTGATTTCCATGGTGCTAGGAAGTGCCCGTCTTCAGCATACCTTTTCAAACCACCCACATAACGGAAAAATTCTGAGTAGAAATGCTTCATTTGAAAGATTTATTTTCTCCTTTGAAAAATGCAAATATTCTTGCAAATTCTTTAAAGCTGTCTCATACTTTAAAGAAGTTCCCAAATCTGGCTAAGCAGCAGCATTACTTAGAGAAAACTTAAAAAAAAAATAATAGTACAGACACCTTACAAAACCCTACCTCTTTTTAAACTTAGTATCTAAAGCTCAAGTTCAGGAATCTTTATTAATTTTTCAAGTTCCCTGGATAATTTTAGTAATCACTACTTAAATCTTTAGCAATCTTTTCCCTTCTCAGTGTAAATGGATTAATTAGACATTGTGGTAGCACAGAAAGGACTGTAAATTTGAAATCTTAGGATTTGAGTTGAAATCTTGGCTTCACCAGTTAATCTTGGTTAAGACCCTGAATAAAGTAAAGCATTCCCTTTTGCTTCAGTGTCCTCATTTTATAATGAAGACACTAATATTCCTCAAAATAACAACAACAACAACAATAATGTAAGATAGTGAATATATAAAGCTTTTCTTTTTTAAAGATTGGACACAGAGATAGTAAGCAAGCAGAAGGTTTATTGCCAAAGAGAGTAATAGACTTCTTCAAAGAGAAAGGGCCCCAGAGCCAGGAATCCCAAAGTTTTTGACTTCTGTATCCTCATTTTTTTCCCTCTTTTTCTGAAGAGTACAATTTCATTCATGGTGACACAATTGTTTTGGTGTTGAGGAAGACACACTGATTTCTAATGAAGAAGTGGCAAAGCCAGCAATGGTGATCTCCTAGGATTTCTCTTGGACTTTTTCCATATTCCATATATCCCTGTGTCTTTTTCTTCAGTTCAGGACATGAACAACTTCTCAGTCCCAGAGGAGTTTTCCTGACTCTTCTTGTCAAGAGCTAGATCACATTTAGCTTTGAGTCGTTTTTATCTGCCACGGTGCCTCTTTTTATAAGTCTAAGTCAGTAAAGCAGACCAGGTGACATTTGAGCATACTACCTCCAGAACCCATGTTTGAAAAAGAAGGGGATTCATGAGCACTATTTCAAGAGTTCAGAGACCAGTCTCTCTCTCTCTCGTTTTGTTTTATTTTGTGTTTTTTTTTTTTTTTTTTTTTTTTTGAGGGAATGACAGAAATGGAGTTCAGAATTGTTTTATTTTGTTTTGGTACTAGTGATTGAACCCAGTGATTAACCACTGAGCCACAGCCCCAGCCCATTTTTTATATTTTATTTTGAGACAGAGTCTCCCTGAGTTGCTTAGGGCCTCACTAAGTTGCTGAAGCTTGCTTTGAGCTTGCAATCATCCTGCCTCTGCTTCCTGAGTCTCTGGGATTATAGGCATGTGCAGCCTGGTCAGGGACCAGCCTTAAGGAATAATTACTTAAAGAAAAAAGTTTTAACACCAAAACAATCTCAAAGGCAAATTGTTGAAGGATAATATTTTAATATACAGATAGAGCCATTGTGTGTTTAATGGAGTGGACAATTTTTTCACAGAAGGAGCATAATGTAATAAAGGCCCTTAAATCCTTGTTTTCGTTTTGGTTTTCATTCACCTCTTTTCTGGGTCCCTTCAGTTGGCTCAACCTAGAAATGCCAAGTCATTTATACCACATTAAGTGACTAGTCTATGGTGAATCACATTGACAGCTCATTTTTGAAGATATCTTTCCTCTTGTACATTAAACATTTCTCAAATTCCAAGTGAAAAATTTCTATTTTCATATTGTTTAACATGGCATCAAACTAGTAATAAATAAAACAATGTGTAAGATGGAAGGGTCTAAATTATTGTAATATTTTTAAACAATAATCAATGTTATTATGCCTTTGCAAGGGCAGATATAATTACAAATTGTGTCCAGACATAGTTTATTGATATCACAACTTTGGCAGTATAAGAACAGCTAAATTAAATGATTTTTATAAGTTTTGTAAGTATTTTTGATTTATTTTATAGATCTTCTACTATGTCATTATATATATAACTATATACATATGTATATGTTATATACATATGTGTGTGCATATATGTGTGTGTATATATACATATATAATTTTCATCAGCTAACCCATGTTGGCAAAGATTTTTGAGAAAACATGGGACAACTATATTATTAGCAAGTAAAAAACTGAACCACCCAGAACTAAGTGAATTTATATAAAATTGCCAATATTTAACCAATTTTTTTATCCATATGAATGGCAACTTTCTGTGGTTCCACTAATATTAAGCCAATTGCATGGCAGAAAGTCATTAAGTTAAATTACCAAGGCAAAAAGGACATCTTCCAAATAAAAACAAAAAGTAAAATTCCCAAAGCATAAATTCAAATCAGTAAGTCAACTGAATTTTTTCAATTCAATAGGTACACACCATTCTTATTTTGGGGATGAGAGGTATTATGGGAAGATGTATTTATCATGTGGAAGTAAAAAATAAGCATATTTTAGGAATGAAGAGAAAGGATAGGCCATAGTTGGGAATGGAAATCAAGTGGGACTAGCCTTGACAAGAGATACTAAATCACAGTGTCAATAGGAATAGAGACTAACAGGTGTATATACAGGATATTTTGACAATATCTACTTTAAATGCCACTTGCAAGGGAATGTTCTGAGAAACCTCATAAAATCATAGCACTGTCATACTAGTCCCTGCAAACAGAATCTCTTTTTTCCTATTTTAATAGCCTTTGGCCATCTTACAGCATTCTTGTTTAGCATTTACATTTAAGAATATTAACTCCTAGTAAGTGTGGATATGGGACAAAAGCTGTTTTCCTACACTGCACTCACCATTCAATCCTTCTGTGACCTGTAATTACAAAGAAATGTGAGAATATATTTTCCCATCATGGTCCTATAGCTGACTCTGGCAGGTGTCCTTTAGTTCAGTTCAATTCAATTCAATTCAATTCTGACACTATCTACCTTTAAATAGCATGAGATTCTATAGGGAGAACACAGTGTCACAAGACACCCCTGTTTCAGATGCTAATCAATTATGTATAAATTTTAATTTCTTCAAATTATTTCATTGTGTGATCCTACTAGAACATAATGTCTATCTTATATTACTTTTGTGTATAGGTGTATCTTGTTCCATAGATTAAGTCCTGTGGCATGCCTAATAAATATCAGAAAAAGAATTTTATATGTGCATACATGTGAATAAGAAATACACATATGTATGTATCTCTCTCTATATAAAATTATATATACCCCTTTTGTTGTCTCCCTTCCTGCTTTCTTCTTTCTTTTCCTTTTCTTCTCCACCATTCTTTTTAAAGCTAAAGCCCACTGTGATGGGTACAGCTACTTATAGTTGGCATTTTAATGTGGTATAGGGTAGTGCTGAGGGGGATCTTAGCAAAGTAAGATTTGTTTTTCAAATTCTCCACTAATTAGAAATCTTATTTTTTAAGTATATTACAGTGGCAATAAGTCTTAATCTGCAGTAGACAGAATAGTTTTAACAAATAGTAGTGTCCTCATCTCCAAAACTAAACAGAAGAAAATGACAATAACAAAAAGATTATCCTTATTCTTAGCTGATGAGACCAAGCACCTGCTTTCAGACTTTAGCATTACTTACCTCTGAACACTCTCCATTAATGACCCATCTAGAATGGAAATGGGTGATTTGACAGATTCTACTACATATAAGAGGTGCTATCAATGGTTTTGCTCCATGTTCATCTCTGTGTCTCTTAGTCACAAATGGTAAATCAGATAATAGTAAAAGTAACACCAGACAATAAAATTTTTAGTGAGGTCTTCAGTGATTAAATATATGTCTTCCTGTTTCAGAGATAATTCTGATCATGTAGTTACTTGATAATGAATTGTACACAGGTATTTAAGAGTTATTTGAAAGAAAATGTGCCAAGATATGTCTTTTAAACCTAACTGGCATTTTTTAAATCATCAATTCAGCAAGCTATATTTGTTCTTTATTTTTTAAAAAAGGTCACTGGTATCTTTTATTTTGATGTGTGTATTTTAAGTAAAGTATAATAGGAGTCCAATGCCAAAGTTAAAAAAGTCATATTGGTTAAGGTCTTTAAAAATGCAGTCTCTTCCTAGTTATAACATACCATGGTGGTGCTTTAAAACTGCAAAGTTTCTATTTGACATAATACAGAGTTGTTATTTCTAAATGTAGAAAAATTGTTGCCCTTATTATTTTTTGGTTTATCTGAACACCAATCACAGGGGACATTCAATTTCAAGTCAAAGTTACTCTTTCCCGGTGTTCCATGTAAAGCCTTGTTATATTTCTTGCTCCTGTCAAAAAGCTTGTATCTAAACTTAAATGGAAGTCACATATGCAGCCTTGTGAGATCCCGAGTCCCCTTTAAATGTTCCATGGGCCTCAGCCAAATGAATAATTGTCTATCAGCTTATGGTTCATTAGGGACCACAAATCAGTTGAGTGGGAGGTGTTTCATAGGAAACTATTCAAACCCAAGTTTTGCTAGATTCCTGATGAATAGAACAGCCTAGGACAAGGAACTTTCATCTAGGGGCTCCGAGGTAGTTAGGCTGGTGATAGCTAAGGCCTATAAAGCTAATTGGGCAGATAAGAAAAAGGGGCAGGAATATGGTCTGCACTCAGAAAAAAGACATTCCTCAGTGCTTATTGGCAAGTAGAAACCTTCACCAGAAGAGTGGTCTATAAATGAAATTAACGAAAGAATTAAATTTGGAAAAACATTCTGCGCTATAAAAAAATGTAGCAATAAACTTGTCAATTATACTTTTTGAAAAGATGACTATTTTTCATATATAATATCTTTTTATTTTTATTAGCACAGACTATACTATATTTAGTCTTATAAATAATATTAAAACCCAATTTAAGTTACTTTCATTTGTTTTACTAAACAACTATTTTAAGAGGAAGAAATTGTAGCATGTTTACAAGTAGATGATTATCCTTGTTTATGTCTCTAACATTTTTTATTCCAGACAGATATGCTGAAAACCATTTAATAATTTTCTTCAAGGTCCCATGGAGTAAAAAGAATGACTCTGAAATGCATGAGGAAAATCAAATATCCAACTCCAGGTGAAATATATACGGTATTAAGAAAAGCTTTGAGGGCACTGGATCTTACAAAAACTAAAGCAAACCAAAACTAATGTCATGTGACATTTCAAAGATCGGCGAGATTCAAAAAAGTCTGCAAAATTCCTTAATTCCTACTGATTTCAATACTGGAAAACTGAAAGACAGTCTATACACTAATTCAAATGATAAGCTAGACTTTGAAAATCCTATGCACATATGCTATTATTAATTAAAACATACATTGAGGAGATGAATTGGGTAATTGTAAAATAAACCAGTCTAGGCTTTATTCATGCATTTTCAAGAATCTTATTAACCCAAAGAAATATATTGGCCCAAATTTCCTTTGGAAGGACTCAAAAAGGCACATGTTAACTAGGAAGAAAATATCTGGGATATCTGTTAAAACCTAGGTCACTTAATGAAAGGAGCTAATTATAATTTTAGAACTTAAATGGCAAGCTTCCCTGATGGTATGAGAAATGGGACAAGAACTTCATGTGAAGAAGAGGGATGCACAATTGGCAGAATATTCCTTTTCTTTGACTTATTTGGGCAGATATCATGTAGGGAGGGGCTACAAAGAAAATGCAAATATTTCACAGTATTTCTCAGGAAAGTTCATGATAGAAGGAACACGGAAGTTTGACTATCACATTAACCTAAAAAATATATAGATATAACATATAGATAAAATATATAGATATAATAAAATATATAGATAAAATATATATATAAAAGTAAAATATATAGATAAAAATCTATGTAACATATAGGATATAATATATTTATTATATACATTTTATATATGTAAATATTATATATTATACTATTAATATAATATAATATATAATATATCATATATTATATGTTATATATTATATATAATATATTACAAATATATTATAAATAATATATAATATATTATTAATTATATGTATATGTATATAAATATTATATATAATATATAATATTACTGTGTGGATATGGGACAAAAGCTGTTTTCCTAGTCTGCAATCACCACTCAATCTTTCTGTGACCTGTAATTTCAAAGAAATGTAAGAAAATATTTTCCCATCTTGGTCCTATAGCTGACTCTGGCAGTTGTCCTTTAGTTCAATTCAATTCAATTCAATTCTGACACTATCTACCTTTAAATAGTATTAGATTCTACAGAGAGAACACAGTCTCACAAGACACCCCTGTTTCAGATGCTAATCAATTATGTATAAATTTTAATTTCCTCAACCCCCTCCATGAGCTTGGTTAATTGTGAGAGCATCTCAAAGAACTCAAGAAAACACTTGACTTGTATTTAGTCATTTTTATCATGCATATTATAAATAATGTATCTACAGAAGAGATGCATAGGGTATGGGATGTATGGGTGATTGTGAATGGGGTTTCCGTGTCATCACTAGGAAGCAGACTTTCAGGAATTTCCACATCTTCAACTACACAGAAGATGCTAGATTAAGTTGCTCTTGGCTTTTTGTGGATCCTTCATTACTGAGAACTGATTGATCAAATTATTGGTAGTTGGTGATCAACTCATTTTCCAGTTCTTTTCCTCTCTCCAGAAAGTTGGCTAATAGGAATGAATGTGTTGGACTAGACCCCAATTTGAAGCTAGCCGAATTCTACCACCACTAGTCATCTCATTACTACACAAAGGAAACTCATCAAGCCTGGGATTCCCAGGATTCAGGGAACCAATCTACAGGTTAGGAAAGGAGGCCAAGAACAATTATATTTTTCAAAGCTTCACTATTACTTCATATTCATTTTCCTAGATAGCTACTCTTAATCTAGTTGCAAGATCATATTTTAAAAATGATCATATTTTGAAAAGGTACAATATACTGTCATGTAACCAGAAGCTTTTATTTTCATATAATTTTGCAATTGATAACTATTTGTGTTTAGTAAATTTATACAACTTTCATCTATCTGAATATAATTTTGTATAAGTAACAACACTGTCAGGATTTTAGGTTCCTTATTACAAGTAATAAAAGCTTGAATGACCTGTCATTTTTCTACTCTCCATGTCTTTTATTTAAAATATCAATGTATTTCTGAGTAAAGTATTATAGTACACTAATACAGAACTCTATACAAGACGAAAGCTCAATACAAAATCAGGATTCATCCTTATTCTAACCAATCAGCTTGGGGGGGGGGGGGAGGAAGAAAGACTTTTTGTTGTGTTACATAGCTGAATTCTGAGTTATTGTTAAAAGTAATTGTTCACCTTACCATCTTTGGCATCAAAATGCGTAAATCTCAGAATTTCTCCGAGAATTCACACATCTAGGGGGGGAGGCAAACGACACAGAACAGTTCTTCCACTGTGAAAAAATAGCAAAATTCCACACCTACAACAAATTGCAAATTTTCACATATTTGCTCCAGGCAAACATTTGCAATTTTCACAGCAAATAAGGCTTTTGGCTCCAATAAACATTTTTTTTGTCTTCTCCCCCCTTGGAAAAAAAAGTCATTCTATTTTCAGACAACCACAAAAACACATGAGGAAAAATTACCAATAGCAGCCTACTTGGTATAGGTATTTTAATTTTAGTTTAAATGAATTAAATTAAATTTTAATTATAGTATCTACCTACTTGGATGAAAAATATTAGTTCAATATGACTGTGCTTAATTCAAGAATCCATGAATACCACGAAAGCAGGTGCCATGAAAGTTAATTTAACCTGTTGTGACCTGAGACAGTAATTCCATTCTTATCAGATGGATCACTCTTAAAACATTTCCTAGACTTTTAACAAATACACTTTTTCCAGTATTCAAATTAAAGGAGAAATTGTGTTTCCCTTCAAATAATAGTTTTTTAAAACTTTATTTTTTATTATGTTCTATAAGGCAATATTTATCTGACAAGGAACAATTGTGTATCCCAATCAGCTGTAAAGTACAGAGAATATTTTTTCTAGTTTTAATCATACAAAGGTTGGTTTACAATGAAAAGAAAGAAAGAAACAAAAACCTATAGGTGGTACAAGTTGATCTCTATGCTAATCTTTACCTGCCTTCTAGTATATTTTACAGAATGAGACTGAAAGCTACAGCATTATAACAATAAGACCTTTAAAATTGTACGGAGATCACCAAAGGGAGGGTCTTTCCTAGGACAACATCATCCACACCATTTCATTCCATGGAAAAAGAAAAGAGAATTACATGTTTGAAACTTCAAGCATTGACTTTATGTTGTATAGAGAAAGGATATCTTTTAACTAAGGTTGGTTGGTTTGGGTTTTTTATACACATGAATTCTCTTCTGTACTTGTCTGTTGATTTGTCTAGCAACTTCTTTATCATATCTGGTAGTATAAAGGGTGTGTGTGTGTGTGTATGCTTGTGGTATGATAGAGAACTTGCCATTGTTTAGCCCTCTACTTGCCTCCTGGTTCCTTGTTTTGAAGGAAACCATCATAAAGTACAGAACAGATTAGCCTCTGCTCCTCCTTTAAGTTGTGAATTTTCTCTGAATGAAGAAAAAAAATCTAATCTTTTTAGCATGGTTTTTAAAGAATAAACACAATTTGATCTCTGTCAACATTACCAACTTTCTCTTTTATGTTTTTTTTTTTCCATCTCTTTGTGTGTTACTGATGCCTGAATATTATGCCGGGTGGTATGGTTTGGAGGCTCCCCCCAAAATCTCATGGTGACAATGCAGAAATGTTCAGTGGTGCAATGATTAGATTATGAGTGCTATGACCTCATCAGTTGATTAATCCATCTGATAGACTACTAAATTACTGGCTGGTAACTGTAGGCAGATAGAGTGTGACTGGAGGAAGTAGGTCATTGGGCATATGCCCTTGGAGATCATCTCTGTCCCTCGCTCTTTGTGTGTGCTCTATCAGCTTCTTGAGTGTGGTGAGCTGAGCAGCTTTCCTCCAACACTTCCTTCCACCATGATGCTCTGATTTACCACTGAGCCAGAGCAGTGGAATCAGACAACAATGGATTGAACCTCTGAAACCATGAACCCCTAAGAAACTTTTACTCCTCTGAACTGTTCTTGTCAGGAATTTTGATCACATCAATGAAAAACTGACTAACATAGTAGTTTTTACCCTATTTGGATGTCCTTGATTATGATAGCCTGGCATGTTCTCTCCCCACTCACTTCCACTACAAAACTCATCACTCAAAACCATGTCTTTGGTAAAACTTTCAATATCTCCCTATTTGGAACTCTTTCCCATCTTCTGTATCAACCTCTATAATGTCAAGTTTACCAATTAATTTATAGTCATTAATTTGTTGAATGTTTCCTGAATATTTACACCACAGAGAGAGACAATTACAAAGGTGTTCTGATAGAGTTTGCACTGGGAATTGGACTTGGTGGTAAATGTTGTAATCCCAGCAACATGGAAGACTGAGGCAGGAGGATTGCACATTTAACCTCAGCTTCAGCAACCTAGTGAGACCTTGTCTCAAAATATAAAATAAAAAGGCTGGGGATGTTTCTCAGTGGTAAAGGACCCCTGGCACTTTTGTACATCCCTAGTACAAAAAGAAAGAGAAAAAGGAAAAGGAAACAATGAGGGAATTTGCAGTGAGAGGCATTGTCTCAATTCAATAATGAAGGGAATTTGAAGAATACAGATGAAAATGGGAGTGCAGGTGCCTTTTCAGTGCTTTAAAATGGCAAGGGTTACAATATTTTTTGAATAATTTACACTGGATTTACTGTAAGAGGAATAAGTACAGTCAATTCACTCAAAATTTGACTTGTGGAAGAAGTGAAAGCAAATAGTTCTCAGAAGATGAAAGTTACTCATAGTAATGTAGTTTTAAAATTTTTAATTAAGTTTATTTTAACTGGTACATAAAAACCTAAAAATATATATATTTCTATAGTACCATGTGATATTTTAATGCATGTATACATTGAAATAAACATTATACATTATACATGTATAATGTTTATTTCAAGTTAAACATATCTATCTCCTCAAAATTATCATTTTTTATGTTGAAAGCATTTGACATCCTCTCTTCTAACCTTTTTGGAATATACAATATTTTTTCATTGTCTGTAGTCACTGGCACACCAGAACTTCTTACTCCTATCTAAGCGTATATAGTACCTGTTGATCAGTCCATCCTCATCCCTCCCACCTCTCTACTGTCTCCAGCCTCTGATAGCTACCATTTTACTCTCAAATTCCATGAAATGAACTTTTTCATATTCCACATATACATGAGATCATCTGCATTTTCTATGCGTGGATTTGCTCACTTAACATAATAATGCACAGTCCCATCCACTGTTGCAAATGACAGGTTTCATTCTTTTTTATGGCTGAAAAGTATTCCATTGTGTGTATGCACAACATTTTTCTAATCCATTCATCATTGAAGGGTACTTTTTATTTCCATTGCTTGGCTCTTGTGAATAGTGCTGCAATGAACATGGGAGTGCAGGTGCCTCTTCAACATACTAATTTCATTTTCTTTGGATGTGTACCCAGTGGTGGGATTGCTGGATCACAAGGCAGTTCTATTTTTAATTTTTTGGAGGGGTGTTCATACTGTTTACTGTATTAGGTGTACCATTTACCTTCCCACTAACATTTGCAAAGCTTCCCTTTTCTGCACATCCATATTAGTTCTTGTTACCTTTAGTTGTTTGATAATACTTTTCTTATTGGGTTGAGGCAATATCTCATTGTGGTTTTGATTTGCAATTCCCTTCTGATTAGTTATGTTTCATTACCTGCTGGCATTTACCTGCTTTTCATTTACCTGCTGGCAATTTGTATGTCTTCTTTTGACTCACGTAGTTTTAAAAAGTACAATTCTCTGCCACACAACTGCAAGTACAGTAATTTCATGGAGGGAAAAACCCTGCTGGTAGTTTGGGGAACTTCCCCTTTCTATGAGCAGTCCAGTTACAATAGTTCCTATGACAGCTTCCTATTGTGAATTACTTGTCATTCAGAGATAAAATGAAAGATTTTGACCAAATAATCTTTATTTTTTTCTCAATGCTATTAATTTGGTGCATACCCTAAATGTAAAACATAGGAAATTTAAATATCATTTTTTAATCTCTCTTATCTGTGCCTATTAAATCTTATTACCCTAATGGTCTTAAGCAATTGGGCCACAGCTTTCAGTGCCATCATCACTAGGCAATAGAATGGAGATAAAATATTAATTTTCTCTTTGCCTAGTTTTAGGATAACTGTGTAGCTATTTTTAATTTAAAAGGAGCACTTTAATTATATGTTTATGACTATGTTAAGTGATTTCTGCATATCTAATTCTGTACCTGTTATACATTATGAAGCATACATTGAATTCCTACCATATGCCAGAAACCAAGTGCCATTTATTCCTTCCATCTTTGCACTAATTCAGGATTTATCTATACTCATCTAAAGCACTATAATCACCTCATAACTGAATGAACTCCCTCTATATAGGCTTAAAGACAATATTATTAATAATAGTAGTTATTGAATGTTTACTGTGTCCAGGTTGTGGACCAACTGCTGCAATGCATTAACTATTTACTCTTCAGAGGGAACCATTCAGAGATAGATAATGTGAACACACATGTATTTTTTCCCAAAATAATGAAGCTAATATTCCTAGAGATTAAGTAAATTGCATCTCATATAGCCATGCTACAAAATTGTTGTCAGTAGTACTTAAATCTAAGTGATCCACTCAGGGATCTCACTTCTAATCATGAGAGTACCATACTTTACTTTCTTGGGTAAAAATTTGTCTATTTTTATATTATTTTGCATCTGCTAACACAGGCATATAATTTGAGCATATTTTGTATTTACTTGATTGTCACTCTGTAGAGAAGAAAAGTTCAAAAGGACCTGTATAACTCGGTATCCCTTTTTCTTCCCAGCCTTATTTCTGAATAGTCTTTGTCTTACATTTATTTCCAAGTGAGGAATAACTCGTAGGTTGACCTCCACTGTATTTCCAGCCACACTTCTAAGCCTATGATCTCGCTTCATCTTCTGTCTGTAAACCTTTCCTATAGGCCTTCATCATGATAACTAAATGTTAGTCAGCAATTACACACAATTGCCATTTTTAGGAGCATTCCTAATCCCACAAGATCTAAGTGAAATGCTACCCTCCCCACCCAACATGTCTAGCACCTTGTGCATTAAAACTTCTTAGCATATATTTCATTAATTTCTTATGTATTCCTTTTCTACTGGACCCTGTGCATCGTGGGGGAACACTGTCTCTTTTTCATCTCCAGTGACATTTTGGGGTACATTATACACACTCAAAAAAATATTTATTCTTGAACTGAGATAAACTAGTGGGTATAAGGGGTGACAGTGATAGAAAAGAGGCTGCCTAAGGCCCACAGTCTCATTCATTTCTATTTATGTGCTTTGTCATATCAAATAAAAGATGTTGAAATTTTAACTTTTAAAATAATGGTAAATCTACACCTGAATCAAAACTTAGTTAACTCACTCTAGTTTGCCTCTTTCATACATGATTACATTTGGTTCTCACAATGTATGTATGAGGTAGGCCTTATTTTCCCTACATCAGAGAAGAGGAAATTCAAATTTAGAGAACTTGAATGACTTTCTTAAGATCACTCTGCTAACTGACAGCCAGGGAATTGAAACCAGACCATCAAGCTCTAAAACTCCTTGTTTTTCTTTTACTTTTATGATTGTAAAAGGTAATGCAAGAAAAGAAAAAGAAAATTGATATATTTATTAAGACCTCTTAAGGCATCTGTGATACTTCACCAATAACTGAGTCATTTGTGAGAGATGATGACAATATATGTTTCTTCCCTGTATTATTGAGGAAAACCTTGATTTTAAAATTGATAAGCCTATATCATTGTTTCATAACAAGAAACAATGGGCAATGAAAGAATACCCAATGACTATTCACTTTTTTCCCATCATTTAATTTATGGAGAATCATAGGTAAATAGAATGTGGAAAATTCCTGGACATTTTCAATATAATTGTCAAACTGATTCTTTTGTATACTTTCAGGTGTTATGTTTTTAATGGAAATATGTAGTTTAAATATAAAAATATTTATATACTTCATTTTATCTTTACATGGACTCAGTTTTCAACTATGATGTCCAGAAACTGTATATTTATAAAAATTATTCAACAAATAATTTTAATGAAACAGTACGTCCTAGTTAATTCCCATAAAATGTAGTGAGCGTTTCTTATGTTGGACTTAGCATAGTCACAGAGCTATGTTCAACTACATTTTTATGATATAATGGGTAAACAAATATGAATTGCAATGGATCTGCAGTTAAATAGGGCTGGAAGTTACATATAGAGAAGTGATAATTTTGGGATAAGAAATCCAAAAATGATTTGGTAGAGTTAAGCAAGAAGTTAAAATTGACACTCCTTTCTTATTGAAGTGTGTGGAGTCTAATCATCTATATGTATTTATTCTAATGGTACAAAAATCACCAGAAAGTTATTAAGTAAATGTATATGTAAAAAAATAAATAAGTAAAAGTTTGACGAAGATTACAAGCAGTGAACATTGAACTGACCTAATAACTATATAAAGATGCTCTATTTATAAAACAACTAAAAATTCTAAAGGAAGAATTGTTGATTCAAAGAATTGGTTTGGAAGAAAGACCTGATCCAAGGAGGTGGAAGGATCTGAATTTGCACCTACCTCTTTCTCTTAAAATGGAAACTTTAGCTCAAAAAAGTAAAATAACTGATGAGAGAAATGTCACCACAGTTGCACTGAGTCTGCTGGGCTGCTTTTTGGGTGGAAGTGGTGGAATCAGAACAGGAGGTGTGGATGAGGTGGGAACTGAAGGCCTATGAATAAAGAGATAAGCACCACACTCAGAAAACATGAGGAATGGATGCAAGTGATTGGAGGGGTTATTAACCAGGTATAGGCCAAGAATTTGAAGATTCTTCATGGCTAAATAGACATATCCAAAAGTAATGAACTAAAAATGTTATCTCACAAATAAACATGCCTATGCTAAAAAACCACATATGCTAACAACCCCTAACCCTTGCCCAAAGACTATACATTTCCAATGTTGATACCAGACTGTATCAAAAGAGCTCTGATTTCTATTATATGACACTTACTGTTTCTAGTACATGGACTGCTAAAAATGTGACTTAAATTAAATATGCGTGTCATTGTAGGACAAAGAAGTGGAAATATTTTGTAAAGTAAAATGTCATTAGAACAGTAAATAAATTTTTTAAAATAAAATTTAAAATAAACTCCTAAAAATTCATACCCAAATGTCCAAATTTGGATATGCCTATAAATAATACTTATACATTATACTTGCTTCCCATTTTTATGTCCCAATTTCATATTTAATTTTTTGAAGGTCAATATTCTACTATATGTGAAAAATATGCTTAAGTTAAACTTAAACCAGAATGCCTGTGTGTCAAGGAAAGTTCAAATGCCCACATACAACTTTGGTGACATTCTGACCTATATTTCTGCAGACGGTAATTGAAATATTAATGTTGTATTCTGTGTTAATTATCTTTCTACAGACTGGTTATAGTCTATTTTATTACCTCTCAGGGAAGTATTTACTGAGGATTTCCTACAGATAAAGCACTCAGGTAAGTGTTGATGGCCATTTAAAAGAAATAGACTGGCTCAAATTTTTGAGAATTTACCATTTTCTCTAATAAGGAACACTTGCCTACTGTATTACATATAGTTGCATTTTTCAGCTTTGTATCTATTTGATTTATGTTTCACTTTGCTAACAATTTAATTTTTACCTAGTAATAGGCATTGAACCAGGGGTCCTTTCCCCAGCCATTTTATTTTTTGATAGAGGATCTCCCTAAGTTGCTGTGGCATTGAACTTGGGATCCCCCTGCCTCAGTCTCCTGAGTCATTGGGATATGTGTGTATTTCTGTGCCTGGGTTTTAATTAATTTTTATTCCTAAAATCCTGATGCAACTACTATATATTAGTACATTGTTTCACAAATACTTTTATGATCAGCTACTTTACAAATTTTACAATGCTCCAGTTCATCTGAGATGAACTGGACATCATATTGGTCATATGATGGTCAACAGGCAGCTGCTTAAAATCATTTGTGAATGTATTAGTGTCACCTAATCGCAGTTGATTCTGTGAGAACAATGCTTCACAGTCAAATTTTTGAAGTCCTTGAAATGAAGAACTAAGAAACCTGAAGATTTTAAGACTTTTGCAAAGAACTTGAGTTCCCTACATTGTTTTTTTGTTGTTGTTGTTGTTTTTTGTTTTTTTTTTTTTTACTTATTGATTCATTGAACACAAATGGAGTACAGCTATTGTTTCACTGGTTGTACACAAAGTAGAGTCACACCATCTGTGCGTTCATGCATGTACACAGGGCAATGGTATCTGTCACACATTCTGTTATTATTTTTTAAAAGGAAAGAGACCTATGGTTTGGATGTCAGATACACTGGTAATCAAATGACTGTTCTTTGGTACAGCTCAAAGAGCATTTCATTCTGGGAATTTGTGTGTGTGTGTGTGTGTGTGTATGAATTTGGTCCTCTGCCTTCACTCTTCTGAGAGAAAGGTGGGAGTGACTTGCAGAACATAAAGTGGAGGAAACTTTTATTTGTGACAAATAAAGGATGATAGTCATATGCCCTCAACTTCAAAGGGTTTTAGTTAAATAATAATTAGAGGGAAATGATGTATTGGGTAAGAACCTGGATTCAGTCCAAAGTCTTCACTCAATAGCTGCTTGGTCATGGGAAAAATTATTGAAAATCCATATGCTTCAATTTTCTCATATATAAAATGGGAAGAGATTGCATTTGCACCTACCTCATAAGTTTTCATGAGATCTAATGCACAGGGCAGGTGTTCAGTTAGATACCTATTCCACAGCAGGTCCTCAAAATGTGTTAACCAGCAGAAACCACCTCCCTACCTTTCTCAGGACTGTTACATAAGAGGGAATGAGGGTCACATTTCTGACCTTCCTCTACTACCCAAGTCTCCCTAAAGGAGCAATGTGGTCAGGATCTGAGTAGAGATAATTATGAGAGAGTCCTGTTCATCGTCTGTGAAGGAAACACAGGATGTGGTCTCAGTGAACATTTAAGAAACTCAATATGACCAGGTTCTTCCTTCTCTAGCAGGCAGAACAGAAAGTTTCTTTCTAGTGGAGCATCGGGGGAGAATAAAGCAAAACAAAACACCAAACACCAAAACTACCACCAGTACATAAAATGACATATTATGTCCAAACAAGGGGCATTCCTGAACTTGAAGGAGTTTTCTCAGAGACACAGACCCACTATATAAACAAAAAAATATGAAAAACACAACAGAATTAATAACGATGAAATATCAGAAGCATCCTGATTTATGATCTCATTGAGATGTAAGAGACAATTTTATCTGTTTACATGGAGGAAGGAAATGTGAAACAGGAACCATCTGAAATCAGAAGACATTGCATTAGAAAAATATATGATTGCTTAATCGAAACTATAATGTAATTCACCACCAACAAAAATGTATAATAAAAAAACTGATTTATGGAACTTAAACTCCAGAAATTCAACTAGGACTCAAATAAAAACAGAAAAAGGTAGGAAGAAAACAGAAAGACCAAAGGCAGATAGAAGAAATAAAATATATGACAAAACCTCAAAACAAGAACAAATTAAGGAGGAATAATTAAGTAAATTATATTTTATGAAAAATAACTATTGGGATAGGAAAAAAAAGCCCAACTCATAAGGTAATAAAACCAAAATCAAGATGAACAAGTTGAAGAAACCACTGCCTAAATGTATTTTGATAAAAACTTTTTAATATCAGAAACTTTCTACTAGAAGCCAGGATAATGAATAAACCACATGATAATAGTTAAACTAATGAGAATGAGTAAATATTATTAATAATTATCTGACACTTATCACCTGGGTTAAAAATACAGATTTTATTATCAAACATTGGGGCCATTGGAGAAAAAAGTGAGGGAAATAAAATTACTGTGAATTTTTCTCTTTGCTCAAAATAGTTTTAATATTCTTTCATTCAGCAGGCACACTGTATTGAAATGGACTTACTGGTAGTTCACTTCTTTTGTATTTTAAAATATTTCCAAATTCTTCATATTAAAAATGTCATAAAATGAGGCTACAAGTGAAAAGGGATTTCATTAAAAAGTAAAGGGAGAAAAGGAGAGATAAGGGAGGGAGAGGTATGGAAGAACTTAACAGATATTCCCATTCAGAAGCAAGGGTAGCTCACCTCTCCAAGAAGCTGGATCACACCTATTTCCAAAGGCAAAAGCTTCTCATCTTTCTTCATTTAGTTTCCAAATTTGTGGGGTCCTGAGCCAGGGACAGTGCTATTCAAAATCTCAGAAATAACCACCAGTTCTCTTCCCCTCCCACTATTCTTTACACCACATCCATCCTGAAGATACTATGAATGCTTCTCCATTCCTATTTTATCTTTAAAAAGTTGGCCTAAGCTTATCTTTGGGCAACCCATTTCCTCTGTTTGAATTTCAGTTTTCTTGGTTAAGGTGTGCTAGTATTTTTTGTGTTTCTAATTTGCAGGTGGTTTACAGGTGACGACAATGATTTTCAACTTTAATACTGGAGTACTAATGAAGAAGTTTTGGTTAATATGATATAGATAGATAGATAATTGCAAGGATGGGTTCATATGATTATAGAAGCCAAGAAGAATAATCATATGTTAGCTGAATCACCAAGAAAACCACTAGAGTAATTCAGTCCCTTTCAAAGTCTTGAGAACAAAGGGACAGATGATACAATTCTCAATTTGATTTCAAAAGACAGAGAACAATGTGGATATAGGGGATACTGATATAAAGCCCAGAATTGGAAGTCTAGAGATTCAGGACCTTCAATGTCCTGGGGCAGGAAAAAAATGAATGTCCCAGCTCAAGAAGAGAGAAAATTTGCTCTTCCTCACCTTTTAATTCTGTTTGGGCCCTTACTGGATTTAATGATGTATGCCCATATAGATTAGAGCAGATTGTCTCTATTTAATCTACTTATCTAAATGCTAATCTCTTCCAGAAACATCCTCAGAGACATATGCACCCAAAAATAGTGTTTTTACCAGCTATTTGGAAATCCCTTAGTCAAGTCAATTGAACAATCAAAGTCCACCCATTGTCAATTGGCACTGGTATACAACTCCTTCAGCCATAAGTAATCTCCAAATAAACAAAATGAAACTGTCAAGGAAGAGTTGTATTGCAGCAGCAAAAAGTATTCATTTTCTTGTGGGTAGCAACATCTACCAAGGAAAAGACAAATTTCTTAAAAATTAAGAATTTTCACAAAATAGATTCCTTAAAGGACAAACTCTTGTACTAAGAGAATTCCTTCTGGCCATACCAGTTATAGGACTAAGCATCTGTGTATGCAGATAAGAGAAGCTACTTTTGTGAAGGCTTGAGGTTTGACTGGAGAAGAGGAAGTGGGAAGAATATCTGGAACTCTGAAAAAAGCAAGCATGGGGAAAATATTTGAAAACTTTCGCTTCAGCAGGATGAGACTTGGCCTGTAGTTCTCTTATCCACATAGATCTCTGACTTGCTTTGGTCTGTGTTAAAAAGCATTCCTATTAGAAAGGCACACCTTACTCTATCCAAATTATCATGTTTCCTTCATTTCCTATGCTGTTTTATTTTTCTTCCTCACACCACTTGCCTTATTGCATGTTTAATTGTGTGTTTGTGTGTGATCTATATGTTTGCACTGATATACCCCAACCTACAACAATGTTTGAGGTATAGTATACAGTCAATTAATATTCATTGACAACATGAACAAGACTCCGGTTCTCATAAAGAATGTTGTAAATCTGCTCCAAAGTGGACTCATGTTTTTCTAGGAAAGACAACTTCGTAGTCTATACAGAAGACTGGCAGATTTTAACCCAAAGATTATTCAAGGAAGTATTAATAAGTGATCGTATCATCCATTATGCTCTTAAAAATACATTTCATTTTAACATTTTGTCTCGTCTAATAGATTTCCCCCTTCTACTAAGACTCCCTCAACAAAACTTCCAGTTTATTTAGCTACATTTATGGAAATATGCATAATAGTATGCACAACTAATATTCATATGAATAATATGAATAACTTGATGAATAATTTTTATTTATTGAATGATTTTTGGAAATAATCTATCAATCATAGAAATATACTGAGAGAGAATGTTTATTATTACTGTGATTTATAATAAGCTGTTTCTTTATATTGGCTACCTATCATTATCATTATCTCAAAGCTTCTCATTATTAGTTCTTGACAATTCAATGGTGTTATCAGTATATTTTGCTATCTTAATTTTTCATGACATTTTGCAAGCGCCCTTTGTATTTAGACAACAGTCAACAGTAAAATCCAAAATATGCTTGTTTCTTAAGTAAAATAGTGAATTGAGAGGTCAAAATCTGCAACTTGTTACTAACAAGTCTCAGGGTTTTTTCATCTTAGTCAAGAGGACAAGAAATGAATGGCAGAAAATATGAAGGAGTAAGAAATATAAAAATAATTTCATGAAATCCATACTGAGGAGGCATCTCTAAGGAAATGGTTTAAGTTTATTTGGCAATGGTGAGCAGGGCTCACTATTAGGTAAAAACAAACAAACAAACAAATAAAAATCCTTTAAATAATCTGTTCAATATCTTTTCTTTACCTCTACTTTAGATAAAATGAATGAAAAAATAAGGTGAATTTTGATCAAAGGAAATACTATGATAAAATGCTGGTAGATAGACCTTCAGAATTTAATGAAAATATTTTCACTACAAAACTATATATAATCAAAAGGTTTATCTTGACTTATTGAGTTCTATACCATAGTCCCATAAAATAATAGTAATAATATTATTCATAATAATAATAATAATAACAATAAATTTGCTATTAGAATCAAAATTCATGATGTCTTTGTCATGTCCTCAGCTTATTTTACCTTCCTCCCAGGTTTATAACCAGGCTACTGAGTGGCTAGCAGCATTTGAGGGTCTCCAATAGAGAGTTTTCAGTGTTTGAATTTTGCAGCATGTGGTAGATGAGGATAACCTGAGTTGTCTGTCCATTGAGTACCCCAAATTGTTATCTGAAGTCATCTCCAAGTATCCTTCTCTATTCATCCTAAGGGGAGTGTTAGGGTAAAAAATGAGCTTATTCTAGGTCTACTCAGCCCTGAGTTGACCAGAGGCAAATTGAAGCTTGGAAAATGCAGCTAATGTGATACTTGCATGTTTTTCTAACTCACAGGGCCGTGTGAAGTAATAGGGATTTGAACAAGAATTTATTGGGATATTTTAATAAAGAAGAAAATCCCTGCTTTCTAAATCCTATTTTATCAATAATTCCAGTCTTGAAAAATCTCTCCATAGCACTCTTCCTCACTACAGAGAAGTGGGAAGCTCTAAGAGGAGTCCTTAATAAAACACTACTTTAAAAGAAAGAAAATCAATGTAAATTGTTTTGAAGATAGATAGAAAAGAGATCCTGGTAGCCTCAAAAGGTTTTTTTCTTTTTTTTAAATTACTACTTTATTGGAAGAGTCCTTCAATTTTTTTCCTTATTAACAAAATGTTTATGATTAACTTTTTGATTATAGAATGCTTCTTATAAAATTTGAGAAATAATGAAAAATCGATAGAAAAAGATTATTCCAAATGCTTAAATGAAAGCATTATCAGTACGTTGCATATTTACTTCCCATTCTTCTGATGTGGACGCATTTTTCTTCAACGCTAGAATAATTATAATTCTTATAATCTTGTTTTATTATGCTATTTTAAAGCATTCTTCAAGTCATTAAATATTCCTTGATAATTTAAAATATTTTTACTGATGGCAAAAGTTAAAATGTTTATCAATTCCCCTGTTATTGGACATATTATAGGTTCTAATGTTCTTCATTACAAACAAACTCAAGTGACTTTCTTTATATCTTATGAGAATCATGTATCCTTAGAAGTGAAATATTGTGGTTAAAAATTATGCCTAAGGGATATTCAAGATTACTTGGTTATTTATTAGGGTTACTTCTCAAAATCATATTGTAGAACAGAAGTTACACAAAACAATTATGCTACCACCCTCTCTTGTAGTGAACCTTAAAACCAATTAGTCAGCGTAGATACCATGGAGTTTTTGTTTTCACCAATGGCAGTTTCCCTAAATATTACTTTGAATACAAATCTAAAACATGGTATCAATTTTCTGAAATGGTCCTATTTATTCCCCTGCGATGCTCAGAAATATGTGGAAACCTTGAAACCATAGTTTTCTCCATAGCTTTAATGTGCTTTATTCTACATGACATTGAAGGCCAGTGTCAATTATGACAAATCATGAAGCTCACAACTAATGATACATTTAAAGCCAATTCATTTGTCTCTGATCATGTAAATGCATTGATGTTCACCAAGCCTGCCATGATAGAACATTAGAGCTCTTTTGGAGTCATTTCATTTTACACTTATATATCACTACAGCTGCCACTAATGTTTACAAGTCCATGTGCTACATGTCCTCATGATATTTTTCCAGAGGTTAATGTTCATGCACAGTAGATATATTTATTATGGAAGCAATAACATACCCATAGGAGCCATTATAGCACTTAAGAGATTAGTGTCTATGATCCCATTTTTTTCTATCTAATTCTTAGTCTATCTAGTTTGTGAGTCTTACATTTTTTAAAAAAAAATACACTTATATTGAAATAATTTTGTCACATTCTAAAGATAAAATTAGTTATATACCTGTAAATGGTATATTTTATAACATTTTATCCTATAATCCAAAACCTATTTCTAGAATTGCTAGTACTTACTCTTTGACTTTGAGGTTGTATCCCTCTTCTTGCTAATCCACCCTTGATAGTAGTCTAGACAATAATCTGCTATTACATAAAAGATATTTCACATCTTGCAAAAGATTTGGCTGTCCTGCAATAGTAAGTGATAGTGAGGTATAAAATGTTATTCCCTAGATCCAATGCCTTGCAACATAACTTACAAAGGCTTTCTCTTCAAGAAAATTTCTCACTTGCAATTCATGTTTAGTCTGTTTTTCCTATCTTATCCTTAACAGCTGGGTTATATCTGCTTCCAGGGAAATGTGTTATGTATGTTTAATACCAATAGCTAAAAGGAACGTTGAAAACTGAAAATAGCCTTGCATTTAAGTTTAAAACAATCTGCCAAAGAATTTTTAAATTGTTCACCAACTTGTGATCATGACATTAATCATTAACAAAGATTATAATGACTTAAAGTCCAGTCATTGAAACACAGAAAACATAACTAAAGATAATCAGTTTTTGTTTAAATTACAACTTAATCCATAGCATTACTTTCTTTACATCAGGAAGCCTCTGGTCCAGGGCCAATTTGTTTTAAGCAGACACAATGTTTAATCAAAGGTTTCTGAGGCCAATGTATAAAGACAAGACCTCCATTCTTCCTATGGCCTTGTCAGTTTCACTCTTTCTGCCTTGCAGAATCACATGCTCTGAATTTCACATGCTTAGTCAGAAAGGTTGTCCTGAGATTAAACCCCCAAAGTCACACCATTTTTGTTCAAATTGGAAGGACTGTTGGCCAATGGAAGCATTACTCACAGAATATTTTTCAGGCCAGATGTATTGATGTTCACTCTACCTATGAGGCAATGTCTCTGGATACTGAGTCACAGGGGAGGGTTGAGCAATTACAAACCTGCAGATGTTAGCAAGGAAGGTCTCATTCAACCAGTCTGAAGTTTGGTTTTTGTTTTTTTCCTTTTTTTTCTTTAACTTGTGATTTTCTTTTATTTGTTTCTGAGCAAGTGTGTTACAATTTTAAAACAAATCTCATTGCTTTCACTAGAGCATTTTTCACACATTCAGAATAAGCATAGAGCATTTTGTTATGAGGGTTGACACTAATGAAAATAAAGATGTAAGTGAGTCCTGAGCTGTGTAAATGTAATGAAAGATGGTATCCATAACTATGGCTCTACCCAATGACCTCAATACTAAGCAGAAGTGTTAATGTGAAAATGGTTTTACCACCTCTCTTCAGTGTTGGCTATCAGTGGTGAGTGAACAAGGTTTCCTGACTCATCCTATTTAAAGAACCATGAAAGTCCCAGTGGTTTGGTTTCTCAGATCAATAGGAACATTCAATGATGGCATAGTATAGAAAAATCAAGTAATGATGTTCTTATTTACATAGGATGTATTTTAAGCTGTTATATGAGATGTTCATTTGAGGTCTTTCTGTTATGTTCCTAGCCTGAATTCAATCATATAAATAATAATAAATTTTATAACTAGAAAAATACCTGTGTCCATCTGTGACAATATTTTCTTTCAAAAAGAAAAGGTTGTTATTTATCTCATGCTAATTTTATACTAAGATACTAGGTTTATACTGATATACTCAACCTCCAGACACTCTGAACCCAATTTTGAGAAAAACCACAAAGAAGGTTACATTTTACACAAAAGGTGCATCTATGATCATGACACTTTTTTCTTTATAGAAAGAAAAGCTTCCTTTCCAAAAGGCAATTACTCCTTTCTCTGAGCTCAAAGGAATATTATACAGGTAGCAATGAAAGATAAGTGTCTCCTTCAAACACTGAGGACTTAGTGTTAAAGGCCCTCTGTCTTGTGGGGGACTTTTTCATAAGGCATGGTACCAATTTCAGTTTAGAGTACAGACAACTTATAAGATATGACAGCAGGATTTTTAAGTAATTGAGTGATCATAAAACTAAGAACATAGTGTAACAAAGGTAGGTTTCTCCACTGAAGAAGTGATTTGAAGGCTCCTATGATGTTACTAAACTAATTCCTGATGTGATGAATAAATTAGACATTCAAAAAATTAGTGCCATTACTATTTTTTGAGACATGATAAAAGGCAGAATTTATAAAACCCAATGCCAGAAATGGCATTTATTTTCATATGACATCTACAACATAGGTAACTGAGACATAATAACTAGCAAAAATATTCATATAAAATATGTTTTTATTTTTTCTTGGGCAATCTAAAGAGGATGGGAGACATTATATTTTCATATGAGTATGAACTATTTTATCTCATTTTAGAAAATACACAACTTTCAAACAGCTTCCAAATTGGGATACTGCATCATTAAGCATTTGACATTTGTCCAGTTAAAACTATTGACTCATGCTTTCATTGCTTCCCCCTCAAATTACTACAGTGCCACAGCTGATCTGACTATATTTTCCATTTCTTATAAATAGCCACAAGAAAAGTATTAATTATCCTTGTACGATTTAATGCACCAACTGCCTTAACCTTTCAGGTTTTCTTAAACGCCAGCATAACAAGGCATATCCATGGCAGCAAATGTGATTTATGACAGGAATCTTTAATTTCTGTTTTTAAATATGTTACCCACCGATCTGCATACATTTAAATTCGCCTGCAACACTTTTCTCTGTCTTGAGGCTGTTGTTTAATATTCAAGGATGATTTTTGTCCACATACATTTTGGTCTATGTCACCTCAGATTAAATTATTACTGTTTGCAGCCTTTTTGGAGCAGGCCTCAGGCCCTTATTTACAAGAATCAATGAAACAGTAATGAAAATCCATTTTTCATACTATCAGCTCTGGCCTGCTTTTATTTAGTTAGCTGTGTCTAAGCAAGCAATTCATTTTGTGCAAATGTCATGTAGAGAAGAAAGGATGAGCCGTGAAAGGGTTAATCATGAAATAAGACCTAAGTTTTCCCCCATAGTAAAAAGCATCCGTAATGTTAAAATTAAAAAAAAAAGCTTTTCTTAATATATGCAAAGTAATGTATATTGACACATAAAGCAAGGCTTTTCATGATGAATATTGAAATATATATGCAAAGCACAGGAAATGTGTAACATGTTATAGATCTTTCAGTGTACATTTAGAGGAAATGAACCATTTATATTCTACAATTTAGTGAATACCTACTGTTTATTGGTACAGAGCACATAGGAGTATATTTGTCTTAGTAATTTATTTAGGTAAATATATTTATTCTTCTAGGGGTTCTTATGCTTTTCTTGGTTCTATAGTACTAGACATAAATATTTAACAATGCATTGTCTCAAATGTTATTCATGTAATTTATCAGAGAAAACAGTAGAGTTGTAATAACTTTTAAGCCTGCACCTTCTCTTAAACCTGAGATTGATTTAGAATGCTGGAAACTGAGCTGGATTTTCTTCATGCTGCTGAGAATTATTTACTAGCTCTAACCAGGATAAGCTAAACTAGTCCAGCCACCAAAAGAACAAGGGTTATTTACCTCTTTTAGCTTTCTTAAGCTAATACTTCCTCCAAAATGACAAAGGATTAGTGAAAGAAGAAAGGATTTAATTATTGTGAATATATTTCCCTATACTTGCTGACTTACCCACTTTTCTTTATACATATATGTATACACAGAAATATACATATATATTACCCCTTGTGAGTATTGCTCCTGGGAATTTCTTCTAAATTTTAATGCACTTGACTGTAAGGATGTCAGTTCAAATTATAGCCAAGGTCTTGTAAAAGTGACTTGTCCACTCTTTAATATCACAAAAGAAATGGATAGAGAAAGAGCATTTGGAGTCTATCTTTTCTAAAGACATTCTTGGAAATAACTTATAGGTTCAAAACCTGGATCATTGCATTTGTGTATTTTTTCAATCCCCAGTACTATAAAAAAATAAATAAATAACCATCCCAAAATATTTTTTCCATTTTTATGTCATGTTTAAAAATCCGTTTCCTATGTGTAGAGACAGAATTTGTAATACTAGTATAATGTGGAGAACTGAAAGCTAGATGATTTGACAGATTTAGTTTGCTTTTAAAAGCCAAGGGTAATTTCTATAGAGCCAAAGCAGAAATTCCTGTGTCATAATACTGAAGCTGCTTGAGAACTCTGGGTTCAAAACTACCATTGCTCAGGAGCCCTGGTAACTGAGCATTGCACAGAAAGGCCTGGTAACTGAGCATTTCATCATAAACCGATCAGATATGAAACCAAAACATCTACTCAACCTGTTACCAAAGCTGTACTTCCCTTCTCAGGAACTGTATCTATCACAATGTGCATACAGAGCAGTTTTCAAGCACATTTTAAAGCACTGCATGTTGAAAGTATAGGAACAGTACGGCTATCTGAATTGGGAGAATATGAATTATTCTTGGAAATTGACCATTAAAATATTAGATTATTGAATGAATGCTATTAGCTTATCTGATAAGGAAGAAAATTAACTGGTTAGTAAGTGGTAGGAAATAAGTTGCTCTTTTCTTCATATCTTTTCTTGCAGAATTAGCCTATGATTGTCTTGTCACCACATACTGGCACTTACAAAAGGTGCCGAGGACTGAAAGAATTGAATGAACATTATTTATCTTGTGACATTAACTTCCTCACTTCCCCTTTTTTCATATATACATGACACTACTATAAATCTCAAACTTTGCAGGACAAAGAGGTAAAGATGATGTTTACAAATTAGTCCCAAAAGCATAGGCTCCTTTTTATAAGTGACCAGTAATTAGGTCTAAAATCTGTGTGTCATGCTCTCGGCTCAGAGGAGAAGATGAGGTGTAACTCATTCATTTTGCATTATACCCATAAAATATTAGCAAGAATTTGGGAAAAAACAATATTACAAATTAGCTTTAAAAATAACAAATGTAGTATTAATGTCTCAAACCTGTATTTATTTAAGAAATATGGGGGATAGGGTGTTGGGAAAAAGTATATTAAAATACTATCATTACATTTTCCTGTTAGATTGGATATAATGGCTATTTAAATTTTTTTCTTTTCCTTTTATACATTTTATGCAACAACTAGACAATAGAAGACATGTTTTATACTGGGAAACTTGTTTCTCAAAAAACTGAATTGAGGAAGGCCAACCCATGTGGGAAGGTGAGTATCAAAAGGAGCCCCAGGACCTCTGACTAAAACAGGATTCCTTCCTTTCACCTTTCTTTTCAATGGAAATTATCCCTATACATTATTTATCTGAATTTAAAAGCAATGTTCTGTTTAAATTTCTCTAATGTGGCTTAAAAAGAGACAATAGTATTACATAGATTAAAAAAAAAATTGCTTCCTTCCTATGATCTGCTTAGATCAGCTGTGTGAATATACGAGAAATTTGGTGGTGAGACTGTATTGGGAGAGGGAGACACAAACTGTGAAGGACAGATTCAGTGTGAGGCTGCATGGGGATAGGATTAGGAATGGCATGAATGAACAGAGGAGGTGGCATTGCCACTTTCTCATCCTGCCAGAAACCACTGAATGCTACTCTTTCTCAGTTTATTCATCTGTAAAATGGTGATACGTTTAGTACCTACATCACAGGATTTGTGATTAGGTTAAAATAAAACCCCCAAAGCATTCATGTTTTTTCATGAAACAGAGTAAAACCTGGAAATGGTATCTATAAACTATTATTTTAAGTATTAGTAATCAGGAGAGAGGATTATCTTTAGTTTAGAGATAGATGCATAATGGGAAGTATAAAGGTCTATTTTCTTAAACACCCCCAAAGGTATTGAAATGTTCCAATAGAACAAGAGAGTTCCAAGAGAGAAAGAAGGACAGAGAAGCAATTATCCTCATTATCCTCCTCATTTTCCTCATTTCTGAAGTGGTAGAGCCCCTGCTGTCAAGAATTGAAGCTAGAATGATTAATACTGATTAAATATGACTATGTTTGGGCTAACCTGGGAATGCAACAATTATATTTTTATAGAAAAAATATATTATGTTACACTGATCTACAGATTAACATCTGGCACATACCCATTTATAAATTGACATTCACATTGTAATGTATCTCATTTGTCACTTAACAAATACATTTAAAATAATATTAATATATATTTAGTTGTAGGATAGAGAGTCAATAAGAAATAAGAAAACAGGAACAAGAGAAGGTATTGTAAAATATTTCTAAGCTAGATTAAAAGATTGATCAGCAAATGTTTTCAATTGAGCAAAGGCCTGACAAAATTTACTTGGCTTTTACCATTACATTCTGTCAGCTATAGCCTAGCCTTCAGAAAAGCAACTAAATCTATGAATATGTTGTTTGCATTGTCCTTATCTCAAATAAACTTGAAATCAGGAAATATAGAAAAGACAGAAAGGTGAACATGAATCTGTCTGAATAATGCACTTAGATAAAACTGGACAAAAGATTATAATGAACATATTTAGGAACTAAAGAGAAGGGCAAGATTAAAATATGTGCATCTTTGTTTTTTGCAAGTACCCTGTCACAGCACAGGATGTTATAAACAAGCACAGCAAAAGTCTCTGTGTTTCTAAGAGAAGCAGAAAAGGAATCAGTTCAGCATAGTCGGATTCTATCAATGATTTATGACCATTTATGAAGAAAAAGGAAATATCAATTTCTAAATTTATATTTAATATTTACAAATATGTAAATTAGACTGTCTCAGAAAAGTGTAGCAGATGTCCCTATCTTCTTGATGCTGATGGACTGACTAGGTATTACTTTAAAGTGATAGATTGACAATGAGAATATGATATTCTACTCTATTTCATCTTATTCATTTGGAAGCATTAATTCTTTTAAAGAAGATTATACATGCAATCCAATCTTGACAGCCTGGCTCTATGTAATGGGATGTTCTATTTAAATGTGAGGACATATTGATCTTATTCTGAAATATCTATCTAGTATCTATCAAGAGGATAAAGTTTGAACATTTTCCATGGTGGGTCCTGTTCCAAAATTTTTGAAAATGAATATGTTGTAAAGAAAAAAAAAACAGTAACTTTTCATTTTCATTTCTTGATTTGGAGACATTTTAAGCAAAGAAAAGAACATTTAAGGAAGTTGTAATATTTCCTTACAAAAGGTCTTTTAGCAGGAGGATAGAACACTTACTTCAAGGGAAAGTGAGCCAAAGGGCTTGATTCGCCTATATTTTGAAAAGTGGATCATTTTGCTTAGGGGCTCTGGGCCATAAACTGTCACAGTCTACAACATTACAATTTATGGCAATGTTCCTTCACATACTCCACATCTGAGCTCTCATGAAAATGAATTGAACTAAGTAAACCAATTTACATTAGGACCTTGGATTTGTCTTCAAATTTGAGTTACAAAAGTATTCCCACTAAGTTATTTTTATCTCATATAGCCATATGAAAAGAAATGTAAACACTTGTTCAGTAGCTATTCAAAGAACAGTACATTCGATATGGAATGGAAGTCAAATATTTCAACAGTATATAGATAATTAGCAATGGCTAAAATCAAGCATAACTATCATTGTGTCTGTATATATTTGTATATGTGTGTGAGAGAATGAGAGAGAAAATACATAAATGTAAAAATATATATGTGTATATAGGCACACATACACACATACACACACACACACACACACACACACACACACACACATATATACATGTTGTATTCCAAACCAAAAATAAGAAGAATTTAAATTACCAATAAAGCATAAATAATACTGTATAAGATGTTTATTTAAATGTTCTAGATTAAAGTGTTTTAATCTAGTAGAATTTAGAATTCTTCAAGTAAAGTTGAGATTATATTTTTGCATGTAAGTATTGAATGAAATAACTGGCAAACATAAAACATTACATTGTGTAATTGAAAATATTTCATTTTAAAACAAAAAAATGACTAATATCTTTAGGGGTTTTTTTTGTGTGGGGGGGTACTGGGTACTGAACCTAGGGGTGCACTACCAGTTAGCTGCATTTCCAGTCTTTTTATTTTGAGACAGGGTCTTGCTAAGTTGCCAAGGCTGGCCTCAAACTTGTAGTCATCCTGCCTCACCCTCCCTTGTTGCTGGGATCATAGGCATGTACCACTGTGCCTGATTTACTTTTTTATTTTTTTTTTTTAATTTTTTTTTTTATTTACTTATTGATTCATTGAACACAAATGGAGTACAGCTATTGTTTCACTGGTTGTACACAAAGTAGAGTCACACCATCTGTGCATTAATGCATGTACACAGGGCAATGGTATCTGTCGCACATTCTGTCATTAATTTTACTCCCCACCCCCCCCCTGATTTACTTTTAATAGCAATGAATTTAAAGAAAATTTTAAATTTTGGTTATACACAATGAAAATTACCAAAAGTAATTTAAGAATATTTTTCGTTTGGGCTATACTGAAGGTCACATTGAGGGATAAGACTTTTAAAGTTATAATGTGATTGCATTAGTTAGCATTCATATAATGTTTTAGTGAAGATTGCATAAAATCTAAGTCATAACTCCATGCCTTAGTGTGCCTAGAATATGAATCTGGGATATCTAATCTCCAATACTATCATACTCTAACACTTAGAAACTCCACCCAAGTGCCTAATATAGAGTTAGGATTAAAGCATAAAGACTAGAAATAAATAGTTTATGTTGACCATTGTCAGTAAAAATTTTAAATAATAATGCAATTATCAGACACTTGGGACTTCAAGAGATTTAGTGCTGACGTACAGGGGAAAAAACACTCTTAGAAATAAATGTATATCCATTTAATATTTGTAGGAAGTCAAATGATTTTCCTGAAAGATGCTTTCACTCATTTTAATATCATTTTCAATTATATATGAAATAAATTATCTCTTCCTGACAAACTTATGATATCCTGCACATGATATATTTATCTCAAGAGGAATGCACTATACTTTTCTTGCAGTAGAGTTGGTCTTTTATTAATTATTATATAACTAGAACCAAAATATAAAAGGAGTCTAATTATTAAATAAAATACATTAGAGATGAGATAAATTTTCACGAATTTGTTTCAACAATAAAGAAAAGATAGTTCAAAATATATACCCACATTATAGTCATTTGTATTTGTATTTAGAATGCATTAATAAAATCAATCTGTATCATGTACCTATTAGCTGAAAGGAGTTGGCCAAAATCCATTCTGCCTGATAGTGGGAAATCAGCCTGGGAATCAATTTGTAGATTATTCGCTTTCATTTAAGTCAGTGTTTCTGTAGAACAGTTGAAAGTTGTGGAATTGTCTTGCTATATTGCTCTAAGAAATGGAATATTCAAAATAATTTTGGAGTTTCTTCCCCAAAGATACAGGACAATCTGGAAAGAAATAAATAGAACTGTTTTACTAGTTGGTGATTACAAATATAATGTGTTATAATACAATACTCATAAATTGTGTCCTAAATGTCATCTTCTCTGAAGATTCTGAAAAAATCAGAAAAAGGAAGGAGGGTTGTTTCCCATCCTTGGTGACACTCACTACTACTAAATTGCTTTCAAATGGGGGCTGGTTTTCTGTACCAATATATCTGCATTCAGTAATTGTTGGCCTTGTGACTGTTCAAATGCTGGAATTCCAGGATTCAAAGTTCTCCCTTGGTTCACAATGCTCCTGCTCTGTCTGCCTCAGCAGCAGCAGTATGTGAGTAAGGCCACCATATTCATTCTGAACACTGCTTTCCTTTTGGCCAATAGTACAAGACTAGAAAAATGTCTTATTGAACAATTGGAGAAACTAGAGAAAAATGTCAATATTGGAGACTTTCCATTAATGGCTCAAGGATAAAATATGCTTCTCCACCTTTGTCTTTCTCTTTTATTTGCCCTCTGCCTCTCTCTCTCTCTCTCTCTCTCACATACTCACACACACAGATAGTCACTGTGTTACATATTCCCTCTCCTTCTAGATCCTTCTTTACCCTTTGCAACTGTGCTGCTTTGTACTCTGAAGTTGGGTTATGAGAGATGTTTCTACACCCTTTCCCCTTTGACTTCTAGTTAAGTTTGATTGATGGGGAACAATGGGAAAAATCTGGAAAGTGAAACCATGTGCTCCCAATATAGGCCATCCATTTTCCAAAGGTCACTGTACTGTTGGGCTCCCTCTTCACTGAGTGACAACCTTGGGGTGCCCACATACCATCTGCCCCTTCAACCTTTGGGTGGCAGTGCTTTATTGATGTTGGTTTTCTTTCGTAAATGCATTATCTGTTGTTTGTTTCTCCTCCTAGACCCTACCCACTACTTTTAAAATAATCTTTTTAGCTGGGCTCAGTGTTTCACACCTATAACACCAGAGAATCAGGAGGCTGAGGCAAGAGGATTTCAAGTTCATGACCAGCCCCAGCAGTTTAGTGAGACCCTAAGCAATTTGGTCCAACCTGCCTCAAAATAAGAAAAATAAAAAGTTTGGGGGAGAAAACCATCCTCCATTTGGGGATGTGGCTCAGTGGTAAAGCACCCCTGGGTTCAATTCCCAGTACTACTACTACTGCTACTTCTACTACTAATAAATAATCTTCTTATTAAATGTGCCTCAATTATAAATTGTGTACCTGTGAGTTGTCTTCTTATTTGAAGTCCCCAATGTTGGACCTTGTTTTACTTTTTGAGTCTTTCTTCCCATCTCTTGTGAGGAGCACACTTCCCATGTTCTCATTAAGTAAATGCAGGCCTATGTTCTCAAGGATCATATACAAAAGCTGACTTCCACCCATGCCTGGGTAATCCTTAGTATCCAGTAATTCTCAACAGTGTATTTCAGAATAATTGATTTATTTCATTTCATATATTAACCCTTTTGCTTGCTAAGTTCTAGACTCTTGTGTATAGTTTTTCTAAACAGAGAACACACAACCTCTCTAAGCAAACAATAATTCTGCAGTAGCAAAATAAAAATTTCTATGAGAATATCAATACTTTTCCAAAAGTACTGCATTGACAAGCAAACTTGTCTTCATAGAGATGGTTCTATACACTATTTTCCAGAGGGCTGTCATTCTCCTTTTCTTATCATTCAGATTCCACAGGGCCCAAAGTGCCCTGTACTCTTATTAGAATGGCTAAAATCTAAAATACTAAGAGCACAAAAGTTGGCAAGTATATGAAACAAGAGGGCATTCCATTCATTGAGGCTGGAAATGCAAACAGGTACTATCACGTTGGAAGACTGTTTGACAGTTTCTTATAAAACTAAACATATCCTTACCACATGATTCCCCAATCATTCTCCTTGATATTAACTCAGAAAAGTTGAAACATGTCTTTGCTAAAACCCACATATGTATGTTTATAGCAACTTTACTTAGTAATTATCAAAACTTGAAAGCAAACAAGATGTCCTTCAGTGGGTGAATGTATAAATAAAATGCATCTAGACAATGGAATATAATGAGCACTAAAAAGAACTATCAAGCTACAAAATATCATAAAATTTAAAAAATATTATTAAATGAAATAAGCCAATTTGTAAAGGCTAATTACCTTATGACTCCAGACACTTTTGAAAAGATAATTGAGGTGAGATCAACAGTGGGAGAACAGAGGATTTTTAGGGGAATCAGACTATTCTCTATGATACAGTAATGGTGTAGATAGATCATTCTATGTCTGTTGACAGCTATGGAATGTTCTATACTAAAAGTGAAATCTCATGTAAACTATAGATTTAAGGGATAATAAAGTGTATGTCAACATCAGTTCATTGATTATAACAGCTCCACTGGGGGCAGGAAGCATGTGTCAATGTTCTGTAGCTCTGTTCAATTGTATAGTGATCCTAAATCTACCCCAGTAACAAGTCTGTTTTAAAACAAATACGTAGTTAGGGTTTTCAATTCTATTTGCTTCCTCATCCATATCAAGACACAATTAGTAGAAGGCACCTCAGAAAAGTTATCTTCCATTTTACAGAGTGATTACTCCTCCCTCTGCCTCTATCCCACTCTAATTCAAGAAATCAGGCATCATAGGTTTGTTATTTTACTAACTAAACTTATAAAAATGAATAATGTCAAATAAATCACTTTTCACCCAGTAATTCATCAGACCATAGCCTACATGTATAACTAAAAAGAATCAATAAAATAAAAAAAGTTGATAAATGGTTTTACTATCATTATGCTATTAAAAAGCTATGGTAACAAGAATTTTTATAAGTCTATATAGACTAACATGCAAAATAAGAGCTAGAGAAAAGATCACTTTTCAGAATTCCAGATTTTTCAACATGTGAAAAAAATAATACTGTTTTCTAAAATCAAGTCACTCTTCTGTAGATTTCATCAAATACCATATGGAGTCTGTCTACTTTCCAGTGATAACATCTTTCAAGCTATTAAGTTGAAGTTAATATTTGAATCATTGATTAATGTATGTTCCTATAAATTTCTACTATGACTTTTATCCTTGCAAGTGTTTTGATTTATTAGGTTTTTTTGCAATTTACAAAAATATACTTATGTACATAATTTCACAGCTTTTTCAACCTCATAAATTATGACTGTTGATATTTTCTTATAGACTTAGAAAACAAGACCTATTAATTAGTGAGAAATGACTCACTAATCTTTCCTTTCTTTTGTCCCTTCCTTAATCAGTTTTCCTGTTCCAATCACTACCTATATCCCATTATTAAATTTACCCTTGGAATCATACATCTGCGTGTGTGTGTGTGTGTGTGTGTGTGTATGTACCTTTTCTATATTAAATTCAGACAAAGAAGAAACTGGCCACCCACTTTCAACAAGAAAGTAATTCCAAATTCTTTAACATGTTTTTCTAGAACATTGAACATTTAGCCTTGACTTACTTTTCCTATCCTACTTCCCTCTACTGTGTTCACTCTTGGACCCAAAAACTTTATTCTTCAAACTTCAGAACTTATCAGGCTTAAGATACCATGTGTTTTATGCTTCTAGGTTTTAAATGTTTTCTCCTTTCTCACTTAAACATACTTCTCCTTGAAAATGTATATTCATCATCTAAGACCAGGCTAACATCATTTGATCTATAAAGACTTCCCAATTTTGACCTCCCTAGAGAGAACTGGTAGCTTCAATTCTCATACATCTTTATACATACCTATGAAATTTAAATCAATCTATTCTACTAGACTGGAATTTCCTAGTGGAATTATTCATTAATGTAAAACACATACTACATGCCTGATAAATACTTTTGGAAGAATGAAGGGATAAATGAATGGATCTCCATCTTTCAAACTGAGGCTTAGAGAAGGTAAGTGACTAGCGAACACAAATAGAAGATGAATTAGTCAGGAAGACAACACAGCTGTCTCAGGATTCCACTATTCTTTCAACACAGTCACCTTGGAAACCTTTTCAAAATACAGATGCCAACCTTCAGGTCAGAGTATCTGCATCAGGAACCACAGGATGTATATTTCTAAGGCCACCCAAGTGGTGTGCCTTGGTAGCAAGGACTGAGCATTCTCAACTGTGTCACATCCCTCTCATACTGTTTTGCAGAAACACATTTGCTGGCACCCACAGGCACTGAAATTCTTGTACCAATATTTCTAGAATTCCAATCTTTAATTCTGGAATAGAAAGCAGAGGGGAGTGGAGCTGGAATAAGGAGAAAAATGGAAAATGCCGTAGAAAAGATATGCTCAAAGCATGCTTGCTCAGGGGAGGCAGTCTGCAGCAATCAGCCTTTGTAGGAAGCCAGTGATGTCAGTCAGAAGGAACAAGCCAGACTGCTACCCATACATGACACGAACATGTCAAGATAGTTCAAGTTTGCCTGGGAATGAGAGAAAGGAAGTTCTGCCATTCATTCATGTTAGTGTAAATTTTAATACTTGCCCAGCGATCACCTGTTTGAAAGAGCACTGGGCTAGGATATAAAATATTCCAAACTTTACTACATATTCGCATTTTCACTTCAGCTACACATCCCTTGAAAATAATGCTCTGTACCTTCAGAATAGTTGGAGAAATGCATAGAAAGAGAGAATATCTCCAAATACACACATTTCATTGTGCAATTTGTTTTTATTTCTTTGCTTTGTTTGGTTACTACAATTTAATAATAAGGCATTCAAAAATTTCTTTGAGAATTAATCTGAATTCCATATTGCTTGTTTAGTGATATTTGTGTGGCTGTTATTGATTATATACAAATTCCTTACCACCCTAAGCAATAAACAGGTTTATTTCCCACCTCCCTCATATCCCCTCAGTCTTACCTACTAGGTGTTGCATTGTGTATGGGTCTCACAGCCAGTCATTTACATGGAGATGTGTTACTTTGTCCCCTATTGGTCTGCAGTAATGATCATTGCTGAGATTCTCCTGGCTCTGTCCTCCAGCCACCCTATGGGCATTGTTGGTACTTAGCTAAGACCCCATGGTAAATTCAACAGCAGGACAGAGTGATCATATCATTATCTCTGGGTTGAGTTTTCAGATGCTTTCTTTCCTTTCTGTGTTGTTGAGAAATGTGAAAGCTCCTAAGTAACAAGCATTGAAAAACTTCAGGAGTAACTCCTCTTGTCCCATCAGCTATTTCTATGTTCTTGCACAGTTCACTTCTCCTTTAATCTTAGTCCTTGCAGATAGTTGGATATTGGGATAAGGGTAGAATTTTGGAAAATGGGAGATCCCTATCGAAATACTTACATTTCCTCAGTCATTGTGACTTCTTGTGCTGGTTCTTACTACAGACATTTGTCCAGAGATTTAGTACTAAAGATAAACTTAATTTTTGTAGGTGCATCAAGTTGATCTTCTTGTTGCTGTCATCTGCTCTGTAAATTATTAATGTACAAGATTTGAAAGTTAGGGAGAAGCCTGGACAATTGCATTAGTGTTTGTGGGAATAATTAACAGAAGTTCATAGATAGAAGTACAGCCCAGTCAGGTAGGCAACATAGATTCCCTTGCATATATGTGATATATGTAGTGAAAGAGACAGAGACAGAGAGACACACAGAAACAGTGGAGGAAGAATGAGAGTCTACTTTCAATGTCTATTTCATTTATCCATGGAAGAAATAGTGCATTAGAATTTCAGCAATGTATACAGAGCCTAATGTGAGACCTTTGGGAAGGATGCTTTAGAGGCACTAAAAGATTATCTCTGACATTGAAAATGCCTGGTCTCTTGTCCTTGCCTTTCAGACTCTCTGTGTTCAAAGGCGTCGCCTCTAGAAGGACTGGCTGCAGTGATATGCTTATAGCTCCATTTGCAGTCTTTCTTATAGGTTCATAAATGGAGACTAGAAGGAGGAGGGAAAGGAATAAAATTTAATAACTGAATAAAAATGTAAATAAAGATTTGCCTAAAATTACTTGTCCAAGAAATAATTCTCCCTCCCCCTTAAGCTAATACTTTGATAAGCTCAGTACAGTGATCCTGATTTGGAGCGTGACCTTTGAAAATGCTCTCCAGCTTGATTAAAGATGTATTAAATTTGTTTAAATAAACCTCGTTGTAATGGCACATCATTTGTAAGAAGCTATTAGGGGGCTGGAAACTGTGCTGCTGTATTTGCATGAAAATGTTCCCTGCTAGAATTGAGGATCTCTCCTGAATTAACTGCAAAAGGAAAGTGACACTTTCATAATTTTTTCTGACAAAAAAAAAGAAAGAAAAAAAATAAAGAAGGAAAAACTTTATGTAAAGCTCGATGAAGAGGGGAGAGCTGCATGTCAATAACAGAGCCATAGATCAAGTCTCTGCTCTTGGGCCAACCAGCAATCTGATGTTCTCAAGGTATTTGGCTAAATGCAATCAATAATATTTATCTGTCAATTACTTTGCTCCTAGAATGGCTTCATCTTTGAGTCTGTGTGTGAGCACATGAATTGTTTGAGAGTAACCAGATCCACAAAGATATTCAAAAGAAAGCTTCTTTATCATATGTCTTGAAATCCCATGACTGGAATTCTCTCCCTGGCTTCAATTTTGGTGTGGTCTCTGGGTTTGTGGAGAAGCTTAAGCACCCAAATGCCTCCACCCACCACTCCCAAATGAAGTATATAGTTGCCAGATGTACTGTAATTCCTGCCAATGGCTCCCAAATGAGCTGCCACTCTGATGAAAAAGGGTCTCTCCTCTAAATCAAATATTAAATTAAAACCTTTCCATCTTCTTGTAGGAGTCAGGGTTCTGGGCCACCTGCCAACTTGCAGGAACTCCGCCCTCTGTCTAGCCACCATTTCCCCATCTTGTCAGGTAAAAATAAGCCCATTTTTATCCTAGCTTATTCCTGATTTGACCTTCTTTTTCAGTGATAAAAATTTCTACTTTTATCTTTCTCCTGAGAATCTATATTATCTATCCAGTGTAGGGAGTCTTTTTGCTGAGGCGTATAAAGACCAGTTCTCTTTTACCCATATGAAGGTGAAGGAAATGCAATGTGGCTTCCTATGGGGCAGTTTCTCTGTTCCCTCATTGTGGTAAAAATTTTCTCATTTCCTTTCTTTTCCTTCCTTCCTTCCTTCCTTCCTTCCTTCCTTCCTTCCCTCCTCCCTTCCTTCTTTCCTTTCCTTTTTTACTTTTAAAATAAAGAATAGATAATAATTCCTATAATTATAAGTTGACAAACCAAAACTCAGTAACTAGCCTGAAATCAGCAAGTGTTTGAAGCTGTATTTTCAACTCAAATGTGTCTGATTTTAATACTCATGCCATTTTATTATAGTAACATTGACTCAAATTACCATTTGGGGATCTTAAGATCATGCCCTAAGAGGCATGACTGTTAATAACTGCTTCAGACTCAGAGACTTACATGAATATGACCCCAACAAGGTAGACCATTCACATAGAAAGACAGTTTGATCCAGGACAATCACATTCAGGAATTTGTTGCAAATTATAGAGAACACCTTTTGTTTATTATTTTTAAAAACATGATCTTTTCAGTTTAATAGTATTAGATAGCATGTTCTTAAAAAATGTAATACAATTTTAGATTAAATGTGGTAATCAAATTGAGAGGTACATTTTATAATTTGACTTGTGACTTCTAAGTAATATGGTTTTTCTACTGTCTAAATTTACATGAAGGCAATTACAAAATGTTGGGAGTAATAGAACTGTATTCAGATTCAGTACATTTTTTTTAGGTGATAAAATTGAAGGTGACAATTCACAAAGATATAAAAAGTATAAGAAAATGAAAGGAAAGCAGTGGCTCCGGGAGGATTTGCCAGAAGAATAGAAAATGCAAAAGTGAGCATTGTTTTTTGAGAGAAGATCAAAGCATGTTTGAAAAGCAATTCGTCTTGTTCTGTCATTTGATTTTTAAAAATTATTATTTTCTTACTGATTTCCATATGAAATGTTAAAATAATATTTTTTAATTACAGATTTTTTAGAACATTGTGTGAGTTCAACAGTCATTTAGCAACAATAATAACAAAGAAACAGACAAAATAAACAAAAAAAATCTAAATTATGAAAAGGGAATTGATGATAGTAACATGGTTGACTAAGGCATGTTTATCAAGTAGCTTCCTGATCTATGGCTTCCCTGGGGGTTTCTTTCTGCTATCTTACTGATTTTCACCTATTAAAATGTCTTCAATTAGATATCTTCACACCTAAGGAGGTCTCCCAAGAAAGTGTCATGCCAAACCTGTGAGAATATTTTGTGTTCTTTTGTTTTTAATTTGAAATCCACTTTTAGTTGGAGATGTAGCTCAGTGGTAGAGCACTTGCCTAACATGTGCAAGGACCAGGGTTCAATCCCTGGTATCACAACAAAAGCTAATCTTTATAAAATCTACTTTTAATTTATTCTTCATATTCAACACAGAAAAGGGCACAGAATAATAATAAAGCACAGGGAAATCAGAAAATGGTAAAGTTATCATTCCCAAACCATGACATTTGTTAAATTTCTATTATCTTTGCTTGGAATGAGCTCATCGCTTCTGTTCACAATCTTCATCAACTTCTGAAGCTTTACCTCCACATTGCTTTAACACATTTTCAGGAAGCAGTATTTACTGTTCAGAGAGTGAATTGAGTTACTTTATTATCTGTCCAGGTGGAGTATAAATACTAGACAGGCTGCACTGAAACAGGTGGAGGACTGTGTAAGGCCACCTGCTGTTTGCCTGAGATCTGTATTTATTTGTTTGCTTGATTGTTTTATTATTAAGCAATATAAGGGTCTCTCTCTAAAACTTTTGCAGAATCTGAACTAATGGTCCTGCCTTCTAGTGCTTTTTTCCTCCTCATTTCCTTTTAGTTTTTAATTTACCATTCCCAGCTGAGATACTTGAGCAGATAGAATCAACTCAGCTCCAGGCTAATTGGTTCATCATGCACTTTATGATAATTTTCATTCTGGATTTTGATTAGGTCAGTATGGGGACTGCTTTGGTCAAAGCTTGTAATGATCTGCCTATTAACTCTGAAATAGGGTCTTTGACTGTACTCATCTTATTAGATATCTCAGCTGCCTTTAACTCTGCTAACCATGAAATATTACTGAACTGTCTTAATGTCCTATGCTGGAGACTAATATTTTCCATATTAGGTTTAGCACTATTTGACTCAATTTGTTACCTTCACTGAAAGTTTTAAAAATGTTGCTGATGGGGAGATGTTTCCCCTTTAAGAATCCTTCATAGGATCAGCTCTTCATGTATTTCCAGTATAGTAAGGTGTGTCCTCTTCTAAGTCAGCGAGATTCAGTTCTGTGTGTACATTCAACATGTGCTAAATTCTCTAACTGGCATTTAAATCACTTGCCTTCTTTTTCCGTTTCTTTGGTGTCCTGAAAAACAGTTGGTACCGTACATCCATAATGCATAGCACGGTGTTGTACACATAGGAATATTTCAATTAGTGATGTGACTACTACCACTATTGTTTTAGGGTTATCAGAGCAGATTGAAAACATTGCAACTCTCTGGAATGTGGATTTGGACAGAGTACAACATGGGCAATATGGCAACTATTCACAATTCAAAACAGAACATATTTGCCTCCATTTTCTTGATTTTTAGACAGCTGTATTTGAGGGAATGAAAGTATTCAGTCAGTTCATTTTATTTTCACTTTCAATATTAAGTTTGATTAATTCTATCCAGGCAATTTCTATGAAATAGTTTAGAGGAGTAACTCCTTTTGGTTCACATGTTCTTGAATCAGACACTTTACAAACAATTTTTTAGCAGTTTCAAGTTCATTTTGGAATCCATGCCCAACCTTTACTTTCATGCCAAGTTCTTATTTTACCCCTCTTTAATATTCAATTGTTTAACCTTTGGAAAACTTTTTTTTAAGTTCTGATGCAATTCAATGTGCTGTCTCTGATATAGGTACCTCTTACCTTCTATAATTTAAAGTTCAGATAGGAGTGGCTTTATTCAGAAAAGTTTAAGAACTGTTGACAAGAGCTGCTTTTACAAAACCGAAGTGAAAATTTGAGATGATTTTCTAAAGACAATTGTTTCTAGCAGAAAAAGCAAATGCTTTGTTGCTTTTCACACACACACACACACATAATTTTGATGCCATCTTACTTTCTGTTCTATTACATTGTTTTAGCTTCTACCATACCAAAGATATGTATGTATGTTTATGCATACTTATATTTATAAAATAATGTAGATATGTAGTCATATATTCATCAATAGCTATATATGTGAATGAGTTTATAATTTTGAATTCACTCTTCTTGGAAAAAGAATAAGCTGCACATTAACATCAGAAGAAAATTTTAATGTATTTGACATGCTCAATCTTTTCATTAAAAATTGATTCATCAATCGGGTTAATTGTGGCTTATTAATTATATAATGAGCCATACATAATTCTGTAGTTGTTTAAGTCACTTTTATATGTGAGTGAAGTAAAAAACAATCTGGAAAATGCTGTTAATCCACAAAAGAAGCTAAGACTTAAATTGTAAAACTGGGTATTCTTCTTATCTTTCCCAAACCATTTACTTTTTAAATAAAGGTAACTTTGTCTTAATTTTGTCAACTGGGAAAAATCACAGGCCACAAGCTAGATGTCGTTTCCTCTCACAAAATAGAACTGTTTCCTTCTGAATTGTGGAGAGTTGTACATTACAATGTCTCTTTTTAAGAGGAAATTTCTAAAAATACTTTTTTTCTGTTTTATTTAGAGATTACTCTTACAAATACTTTTATTCTTAGAGAACATGGGATACGCAACATAGATAAGTCAGAGGTGCCACCATATGAGGACAAGAAGAAAACCTGCCTAACTGGCCACAGCTGCAGTTTGAGGAGAAGGCCGCAGAGCAGAGGGAGAAGGAGTCTCCCTTGCTTTGAAGAGCATTCTTATAGGTGGAACCAACACTTCTGAGGGTGTTGTGCTGTGTTTGATGGACACTTGGTTTGAATCAAGTGCCTCACTGGGCAGGGTAGGGGGGCACTAATTAATCTTACCTAATTAACATATACATTCTAACTTCAAATTCATTAGTTTGCAATATGCATGTTTTCTCTTTGGAGGACTAGAATGCTCATATTGATTCTAGGAAGGAAGAACAATCAAGAGACTAACCTCATTTCCGGTTTTGAACTGCATATCTCTAGTGAAGACTTCTCAACTAACGTCCAGCATATAACCATTTGCTATATCACCCTGGAATTCTTCAGGACACTTCATACTGCAGGTCTTTAAACCTCATCACCTGTCCCTTTAAGACTTCTAACTCCTTTTTCACTTCCTAATTTACACTACACTGCTACCTGACAACATAAATCTGACAGTTCTTGATGAATTTCCCCCACACCCTTAGAATTAATCTACATTGATCCCGTGTATTTTAAGTACTATGGTGCTCACTATTTCTTGAATTCCTCCCCTTCCCTTTGCCAACTTGGTTCTTTCTCTGAGGCACTCAGTAGTGTGTGACCACTGCAATCTGTGAGCAGCAGTTGTTTGCCTTCCCTGCAACCCTCTCCCTTCCTCCAACAGCAGATCTTTTTTTTTTGTTAGTTATTTTCATTGCTGTTATTTGTGAGAATTTAGCACTTTATTCCTTATTGCCTGCCCAGTGTTCCAGGGGTACCATTACTAACATGATCCTAAGCCAGTCAACATATCCCTTTCTCCTGCAGTGAACAAATAATCTAAGTATGGCCAATGAGAGAAGTGTCTGGAGTTTTTCAGAAAACCAGAAAAGAGGCTGCCTCTTCTGGCTGGATTTTTGTCTGGTGAGATGTGTGACTATGCCACCATGAATCAAGGACAAAACCAGCATAGGGAAAGAACTGGGAGAAGAAACATTCTTGACAACATTGACTTTTTCAATTAAAAGAACCAACACATTTGGTTTTCCCAAATGAAATAATTCTGTAATTATTAATATATTCATTACCTAAAGTATACTTAATTGAAATAACTATTAACTGCTTCTGGTTCCTTAGCCCATCACTATTTTCACAGTCTCTAAATAAGAATACATATGTAGGCTTGCAAGAAACATGTCTAAATACTTAAAAATTATATATCAAGCTGAGTGCTGTTAAATATAAATTTTCTCCACATTTATCAAATATGCTTTCATAAAGACAAAGTTGGAAATATTATAAAGCTTTACTTTTAAATGACTGAAAGTAGGCAAAATATTTTACATAATTTAAAGATTATTTTAAGGGTCCCATTTTTCTACAGAAGGACAAGTAAGGTTCATATAGCTAATAAAAAATGACATGTGAATTGCTAAATTATAATTTACTCATTAAATGTGACTTATTTTTCATTTTGTAATTTCAGCAAAATTGGTATTAAGTTGCTTATAGTCATGATTTTTATATAATTTGATTCTAATGACAGTGTTGATGCAAAGATTAAAAATAAAATGCAACTACATTCACTAAGTATTAAATATGTATATAATTTTTTAAAATTCTTAAAACAGAAATGTAAAAAAGAATGAAGGAATTTTGGATTGTGTAGAGGGGAGTGAGGGGAGGAGAGCGGGTGTGGGGATGGGAAGGATGGTGGAATGAGACAGACTTACTACCCTATATACATGTATGATCACACTACCAGGGTGACTCTGTACCATGTACAGCCAGAGGAATGAGAAGTTGTGCTCCATTTGTGTACAATGTGTCAAAATGCATTCTACTGTCATGTATAACTAATTAGAACAAATTTTAAAGTTTTATGTTCTGTATTTTCAAAAATATTTTTAATTTAAGCCATAAAAATTATCTATTAAATTAAATTTAAAAATTATGATTACTAAATTTAAATATTTGAAGTTTTATAAATATTAAATACTGGTATTAAAAATAAAGTTATTACTGGTCTTTACATCCAAGATGTAAAGAAGTAGTACAGTGTACCACCACATTACATATGGACCCACATATAAGAAAGTGAACCATGAATTGTTTAATATTGTAAATAATTTCTCAACCATGGAGAGCAACTGTTAAAAATGTGCTAATTCATGAGCATCTTAATTTAAAACATGAAGACAACCAAGAAAATAGGCATCTGAATATTCTTGAAAAATAATACTTAGTTATATAATAAATTATTGCATACCTGCTCTTTGAGAAAGGATTTGGCATGGTGCTTATTTTGTCATGCCTCTTATCAAGTACTTCCACTGCTTAAGTGCTCCCTTTCCTAAGCACTGTCCCCCTTTAGTACCTACAGGTGTGTTATATCTTCATGACATTTCTGTGTAATTGTCTTTCCTTTTAGGGACTTAAGGCAAGAGATAAGAAAGCATTTTCTTGAAGCCATGTTGATATGAGCCTTAAAGTAGAATCTTAGAATTTTAGATGTCATGGTGCCATTGATGAGGACCTCTGATTTCAATGCCAAAGACAAGGAATTCAACACATTGGTTTTGTCTGTTTCTGATAAGTGAGATATATACAGTGTGGAGCGTGGCATGTATACTTTAAATTATCTGTCATGATCTTGTCTTAAGGATCGCTGTTCTCCACAATGAAATTTATCTCAAAATGGTGACTCACATTTCCTACTGGGAAAAATCTTTAGATGGCATTCAAACATTGCCTACTTCTTTAGGTTCATATCTTGCCACTCCAGACCACACATTCACTCTTCCCTTATTCTCTTTTTTCTGTAATGTACCCTTTTCCTAGAAGTGGTAAAAAGGTAGGAGTTGTACAAAAAGTCTAATCCCAGGACCTGTATCCTTAACCACCAGGTTCTACTCAATTGTCCATTCTGCTTGAGATATCTGTTTCTTTACTTTATGAGAGCCTTTAGTGACTCCTGCCACCAAAGGGGGTTATTTATATACAATTGTATGGCACCACATCTTAAACCTTGTCTTAAATGCTCACCACAGTTAATTGTATTTTCTCTTCACATGTTTTAAGAATATTTACTCCCAATTAGATTACACACTCCTTGAAGGTAGAAACGATGCCTATACTTCTTGATTTGCCCCTTATTATGAATCACAGTGACTTGTGGCAATCAATACTTTCTTAATAAATCTATTTTTATTTGAAATAATACCTATAGTTGAGAGATGCTTTGTGTATAATGAGTCATAATGTTATCTGTTTTTCCTCCCCAATTAATGTGGTGAGATTTCCTACTAGAACAGCATGTGTATGTAATTTATCATAGGGCCATTCCTCTTCTCCACTGGGGACACCTTCTCCTTGTTCTGTAACTGTGTGTGCTTGGGGTGGACACCTGGTGGAAGGTCTGTTCACACGCTTCCAGATGGGTGCTGGGGAGCAGACCGCCCCCTCGTGAAAACTGGCTTGCTACTGAGAGAAATACCTTATGTCCTCTAATCCAAAGCCATTCTGCATGTTTTCCTTACCAGGATTTAAAGAACATACTCTGTTCCCATTCAAATGTGAGAAGTTTAATTTCAAAATAAAATGTGTCACAATAGCAAAGAAACAAAAGTGGAAAGATTCTTTATTCATTATCAGTCAGCATGTCTCATTTTTACTGGTTTGGTATGTAGTACAAACCCTTCAAGAATACTCTTAATAAGATTAATATACTTTAAATCTTGTGAGTCTGAATCATTTAAAAAGAAATGTCAGGGAAATATTTCCCTCACAATGTCCAGTCTAGACATGACAATTTAACAACTACTCATCTTTACCTCTCAAACATGTGTAAATTCTCTTGTATTCTGTCATGAAAAGATGAAAATTTTTATCATTCCTCTAAACCAGCACTGATAATCCCTGTAGAAGAGACAGATACTCAACCAGCTGAGAACTTACAATGACTTCTATTGCAATTATCTATCTCAACTAGAGTAAACTAATTCATTAACGAACAAATAAACACAAATTAAGCACCAGCTATGAAACAGGCATTAAGTTTAAGGTTAAGCAAAGAAAAATCAGATGAGCTCACTACTATCCAGGAGAATTCATAATCCCTTTTAAAATGCAAATGTTATCTAAGTCAGATAACACATCAAACCCCTTAAACAAAACTGGTCTGTCAAAGTACTCATCAGTTGCCTAGTGGGACACTGACCTGGTGGAATGGAACCTGTTATAGATCAGAGTGTGGGAAAAATAGTAGAATCAAGACGTCTGTACATGATTTGGTGCCTAAATAAAATTTTTAGAGGACCTGCTGGTAGATCACTTGGGTTTGGGTTTCTATAAACAAAATTAAATTCAGAAGTTTTAAAGGCACGATTATTTAATTTGCATTTTATCCTATGATGAAACCAAGTAGCACCCATATCTCAGCATGTGCAAATTTAATGTTTTCCTTCCACTGAAGTAGATCTGAAAAGATTGACTTTTTGGCTATAGGCTTTATGTGGATGCAAACATGCACTAAATAATTTTCTGAATAAAAGTAGGGTTTCCCAACTCTTCATAGACAAAGAAAGAGAGGGGAGAGAGAGAAGGAGGATGGAAGGGAGGGAAGAAGGAAGGGAGGGAGGATGATCAGGAAATTATGTTTCTGACACACCAGGATACAATGTTTATCCTGACACACCAGGATAAAATAGAAATCTGCCTGTGTCCAAATGCACATGGGCAGGGGACCCCTCAGTAATCACACTCTACACAGCCTCTGAAGGGATGAGGGGACAGTCCATGGTTCCTTATACCAACAGTCCATTTGTGGCACATGAAGATCATGAGGAACATTCATGAAGAAGCTCTCAAAGAAGTGAGAATATGTGTGAGACAACTATTCATAGCACTATAATATAGGAAGGAGAAATTAGGCCCACTGAAAAGAGAGAATATACTATTTTTGATTGCAGAAACATTTGAAAAGTTAAAAAAAAAAAGGTGACCATTGATAGAGGAATGTGTTTGCATGTGGAAATCATATCACTTTAAAAGCAGAGTGGTTTTATTAATGAAAATAATATTCAAAACTGCAGAAACCAAAGTTAATGTATCAAAATGAATGCAACTTTTTTGAAATTTTTGTCTTCCATATTTGACATAATGGGAATATAATGGTTTTATTATTAGACGAGATTATTTTGATTTAAGGATGAGTGATGGATGTGTCATTGGAAGGAACTTGGTCAAGTCTTTCTAGTTTCCCCTGAGAGTGTACAACTGTATTTAGGGAACCTGGAATATGCCATCTCACTGCAAGATGTAATTACCATGTGGTAACAGATCCCTTAAATATAAATTCAATGCATATTTAGGAGCTAAGCACACTTAATTGAAAGTGCTACCAGTTGTCTATTCTAATGAGTTGCTAACTAAATTGGAAAATATCAGTGGAATGTCTGTCCCTTACTTTGAAACCTTTAAATAACTTGGAGAAAGAAAAGTGGAAGTGGGACTGGGGAAACAATTGAGCAATATCACAGTTGAGTTTTAACTCCTGTCTCAGCAAAGCTTTTCCTGTCATCTCAGTTATATATCTTCCCAGATTCTTGATGTTCATTCTGACAAGAAGAGTAATGTTATCAGGGTGTGCTCATTCTTGCCATTTAGCTATTCAGTTCATTTCTGGTTTAGTTTTAAATTTGTTTCTTAAAATCTACAATATGATCTTATTTGATTTTATTCTTAATTGACAAGGTAGTTATATCATGAGATGGAAATAAAACCACTGTTGTCAAATGTAAGTATTAATTTTAAGAATGACCTGGGTTAGTTATTGTCTCTATTGCTAAATTTTAAATGCTTATTATCTTTTTAAACTCCTGCAACCACATAACTGGGTCTACCTTAAACAATGAACTATTAGCACTTAATTCCTAAAGTAATCCTGAATATCATAATCTCTTTATGTGACAGTTAATATCTTGTGTCCCAAATTATTAAATGCAAATCATTTCTCATATCTCAGACTTTTGCTGAAATCTTCATTAATGTCATAAATTAATGAGTTATTCATTCTTAAATTCATGGTAGCTATAGAAAATTCTGAGAAGAGACAATACTCAACCTGATACTCAGAATTATTTGAATATGTTTGATATTTTATTGTAAATGTAGAATGAGGCAAAGGTGTGAGGAAAATATCATTGAATGAATAACTTAATGGACATACTGATCCAAAGTCGTGAAAAAACATCATAAGCTTAAGTCTGGGAGAAGACTCAAGACTTTGGGAGAAGAGCAATTGTAAATAGAGTAAATAGCAGTGTCCCAAATTCATGAAGCAGATGCATCCACTGAGGCAGAAAGAAATGGATCTTTCTCTCTACCAACCTTTTCTTCATATTACTTTCTAACATTATATTATAGGCAATTTAGCTCAGAAAAAATGGTCTCTTAGCTTAGAATGCATTAACAAAATACTAGATTGTCTTGAACATTAAAAATGTATTTCTTACAGTTTTCGTCTGTAAAGTACAAGATCAAGGTATGTGTAGGGTAGGTTTCATTTGGAGATTTTTTCTGATAACTTGAAGGCATCTGTCTTCTGGTTGTGTGCTAACATGGCCTTTTCTTTGAGTGTGCACGGAAGGAGAGGGGAAAAAGCAAGCTCTCTGGTGAACTTCCTAGGAGGGCACTAATCCCATAGTGCTATTGATTCTCATGACCTCATCTGAACCCAACCTACCTTCCAACGGTTCCATCTCCAATCTCATTGTGTGTTAGGTCTTCAACATATCAGCACCATTCAGTCCATAACAAATGATAACTTCAGTAATTCTGAAGACTTTTCCCTTTGTGGGTATCAAAGAAGTCTGTCCTAAAATGATTTCTGTAATTTTCTTTAGGTTCCTTTTCATGTAGTAAGAAGAGAATGGCCTGACAATAAGTGCCAACTGAGTTCAAGTTCCAGCTGTGTTAGTTCCCACTTGTCTTAGATTTTTGATATGTAATTTCTGTAGAGTTAACTATTTGTGGGCCAGCATTTTAAACATCGAGGAAAATTTAAACAATGTACATGAGAGTGCTTAGAATATAGTAAATGTTTGAGAAACATTTAAAAATGTATTAGACCTCTTCCTATATAGTTCCAGAAACACCCTGTAGAACTAAAAGATCTTTTTAAGAAAATAACAAAAATTTAATGTTACCCAAAATGCAAGATGGGGAATGGTCTGTCTTCTGATCTTTCCATTATCCCATTGAAATCAAATATTTCATTAATTATGATGAAAAACATGGCACTGAAAAAAAATCCCTAAAGGTATTATAATATATTCACGATAAAGTTGGGTCAGCATGTTACAACCACTAAGAATGAAATAAAATCCTTAGTAGTTATAACCTATAGGCTTATAAGATGTTCCTCTAAAGGAAACCATTTTTCTTGAGATTTCTAATATTTTATTGTTATGGTCATTGATTCATTTCAGGTTTTTGACCCACCTGAGTTATATTATTGGTATGTATCTTTCCATCTAGTTGAAAATCTCCTTTAATATTCAGTGGGAGAATTAAGAAAAAATATTCTAAGTACACCATATAGAACAGATCCTAAACTTTGAGATGTGGGCAGATTTGAATCTCTGGGTTCATACCTAGACCTGTGTTCAATGCAAAGAGAATAACTTCAGATCATAAATATTTTACCTCATTTATTGCTTTCCTTACTAAAGCTAATTCCCAGAAGACAACTTCACGAGTAGCTATTCATGAGTTATTCTTAAGTTACTCCACAAATCAGAGTAACTCAGATAAGATTTGGAAATGAGGGCTACCTAGAACAAAGGTGGTTATAAAAACATATTTGCAAAAACTTCAGTCACTTTAGTTGTCTGCTAACGTACCAAAAAACAACTCAGCTGGGTGCAGTGGTACACGCCTGTAATCTCAGCACTTGGGAGGCTGAGGCAGGAGGATCACAAGTTCAAAGCCAGCCTCAGCAATTTAGCCAGGCCCTAAGCAACTCAGTGAGACCTTGTCTCTAAATAAAATAAAATACAAAATAAGGCTGGGGATGTGGCTCAGTGGCAGAGTGCCCCTGGGTTCAATCCCCAGTATAAAACAAAACAAAACAAAACAAAACAAAAAAACTTAAAGGACTATGAAACTCTTCCACTTTTCTGTCTGCTCTTCCTTCATCCCTCAGGTTTGCTGTACTTCTCTATAGTTCCTTTACTTAAAAGTTTCTTGAGTAAGTCAAGGCCATACTCCATGCACACTCAATAAACTGATGAGGAGGTGACAAGCATAATAGACTTGTGGGTGGGGCTGTTGTCAAAGAATAGAAATAGGTATTTGTTCTCCCTTCTGGACTGTGGATTGTAGCATGGAGCATGGTGTTGCTAAAAATCTCTGGGGACATAAGCTAATTACCCAACTGATACAAGTTTTTGAATTTTTGACACAAGGTGTAATGATACCTGGGCAGTAGATTTGTCCCATGGAGTTTTCCATCAGGTTGTGATAATAATCACAAAATAGAGGGGGAGCTCATCAGATGATCTGCAATGCAATCGTCCACCATTGTTTCCCAGACAGTATTAGGAATTAGTGCAACTACTGCCAGAAAGTTGTAAATTCTAACAATATACTCACAATCCCTACCTATAAATGCATAGGACAGAGAAGACAAAAACAAACTTAAACATGATACAGAAAATTCTGGGTCAAAGATTTGGGGGAGCAGTGGACTTTGCATTAGAATTAGATTGGGTGGTATCAATAGGCTTTCAGTCCAAGTTCAGACTGAATAACTCAATGAAAACACAAAATACACATGAGGAGGCAAAGTGATAATTCTAATTCTGGAAATGATGTTATTAGCAAGTGTATTAGGATTTAATATTACTCATTCTTTTTCTGCATTCTCTGTCTCTCATTGAGGAGTTTGGAAATGGAATGCATTGCTCACTTACAGGTATGCCTACAAGACTGCATCATTGAATTAGTGTTTCCACAAGTAAGTAGATCAAATAATAAATGAGAGTATGGGGGCATCCTCACTGCCCATCCCCAGAAGGCACTATTCACATTATATCTCCACCATAAATATGAAATACAACTACATTATATTTTGTCCAAAACATAAAAGAACTTTCTGGGATAAACTGTTACAACTTAAGCAGTCTACTTGCACAATCATTCCCCTATGTAGGCATTTAAACAGACAGATTACATATTCCTCTTTACAATGCCTTAAGGCAGGTGCCACTAAAAATCATAATGTCTTTACAGAGGGAGTAGAGGGAAATGGAGGATGATGGAAAGACAAACGAAATGTAGACTAATTGACTTAAACATCTTTCAAAGCTATCTTATTTAAATATTTAAGCATACCTTTTCCAGAACCAAGAAGTAAATTTTTGAAAATTATATTGCTCACATAAAATTGTTTACTATACTTGCAATAAATGCAAAATTCTCAAAGTCTCTCTGCTTTTTTTTTTTTTTCCCACCTTTTGGTTAAGAGTCTTACCTCTTGGTCCTTCAATGAGACTATCATTCTTGGAAATAGGGTGAATAAGAGATCTTAAAAATACTGTGCCATTAAGGGTGTAAGAGCTCTTGTCATGTGTTCACCAGACCCTGCACAAAGACTCCTTGGCAAGAGAAAGTCAAAGACAGAAGAAAAAAGTCATGATCTACAGATGTTTAACTTTTAAGATTTCTTTCAGAGGTGACTCCAAAAGCAGATCTGTGAAACTACCCTATTCCCCAAAAACCTGAACAGAGCCAGGAAAGTTGGGCTCAATATTTCTTGTTATCATTCCAATAGTACTATCTTGGGAAGAGAATATTTCCAAGAAAGTATGTTCAGTTCTGGAAATGCTAATGGGTTGGCAACATTCCCCCAAGTCTTTCTAGCTTGAGGGAAGGAATGAGGGCACAGTGCAGCAAGTTCCTGGGCTGGGAATATCTGCATTTCCTAAATTCTCCAAATTCCTTACCTACTAATCCCTGGTGCTTTGCTCTCCTGTGAAATAAGTCCCATTCATGGGAATTTGAAATGGCATAATGTTTAAGGTGGTGCTGGGTACATGCTGTTACCTGAATAGGTTCTTAAAATTTACATACACTGCTCAGTCCAAATCAAACATTTGCTTTCCAACCAGTAAAGAGGAAGTAGATTCAGGTTCAAGTTTCTTCAGGGACAAGATCATGCTGAGAGGCAAATGAATGGCCACCATGGGGAATTTATTTCTCCTGCTGAAAAGGCAAAGGCTAATAATAATTGAGGTTGATTTGCAAAATGTACAGCTTCACAATAATCATATGATACCTAGTAATTTTGAAATTGAGGTAAAAAAAAAAGGAAGCACTTCAGAAGCCGGAATTATGAAAATCAAGAAGTTGCTTAAAATATTTGAGGGTGTGCTTAGAGAATCAAATGCCATATGTTTTATTTGCTTCTGAAGAGAGATCATGTTTTCTCTTGGAATAAATTGCACACACAGGTGTTCGATACAGGGTTTATAAGCTATCAAAAGGAGCCAGAATGTTTGGGGTTGAAGTAGGAGGTGTTAATTTGGGGAAGGTGTTATGTGTTAGTGGTGGGATGGAGAGAACAGACAGGAAAAAAAGAAGTGTCTTAACCATATTCGAAAACTGGGTAGAGTTATTAGAATTACCACCTGAGTTTAAACCCACCCTGATTTATGCAGTCTGATCAGAATGCTGCTTCTCAAAGTCTTTGTGAGCCACTGGTGTATGAGAGAAATGATGAACTACATATATTATTTGCTTGTTTGGTATCTATTTCTATCTATTATGTGGGAACTATATGTAAACCTGAGTTAATTTTTTTCTCACTCTCAGCTGACAATGGAAATGATTACTTCCCATATTATTGACAAAAAGCAACTAAGACCAATTTTAGTTACTGATCATACTGACAGATGATGATACAGAATGCCAGTGATGCCAGAAACTTAGAGCATTAATCTAATTACTTTGTTGGGGAAACATAACATTTTTTCTTTGTGGGAAAAGATAATGAAACATGGCCAATGCAAATTTATCCAGGTTCCTAAAATAGGGTAAATGTTTTGACATTTCATAGTCCTGACTCTAGAATATACCCCAAAACAAAAACACAAATGAAAAGTTATGAACTGGACAGAATAAGGTCACTCCATTCAATTGCATCAAATTTTTTTAGTAACATATAGACTGTCATAGTCTCTCCTCTGGGACACCCCAATCTCATGATCGTAAGGAATATTTAGCCATATTCAAAAACAGAGCTGATATAAGTAGATTGTTTAAAATCATTAGAATGATTCTTTTGTGGAGAAATTCTCTCAACTGGTCTGTAGACATTGCCTGAGCCTCTTTAATTTCCTTTATTTTCTCTTCCAGTCAGGAATTTTTGAGAAACAGAAAGCACTGAAGACTGCAGGGAACCTTATAAGCTCTGACATTATATTTAAAAGACACATGAAAAGAAGTTGGTTGTAATAACCAATGAATTATCTACAACAAACAGAAATAAATCACTTGAATTCTATTCTCACAATTATTCTAAATATGACAATTTTTTTTCAATTTTAAAATGGATTATGTATTTTCTCCAAATGTAGAATGTGTTTTTATCAAATTTCTCTGAATAATCATTAAATTCTTAATCTCCTATCCATTGTGCTTTATTTTCTGAAATTAAGTACAAAATTCTCATGTCACATAAAAGATAAATTTATTAAAAATTTTACAGCAATGATGATTGTGATTTAGAAAATTCTTAACAGGCTGGGCATGGTGGTATACATCTGTAATCCCAGCTACCTGGGAGGTGAGAGCAGGAGGATCTCCAATTTGAGGCCTTCCTGGACAAGACCCTATTTAAAAAAATAAACAAAAATGTAAATAATAAATGATAAAAATGAAAAGGGCTTTGGTTGTAACTCAGTGGTAGAGTGCTTGCCTGGCATGCACAAAGTCCTGGGCTTAATTTTATAGGAATGTTTTAAAAATTAAAAAAAGTAACAATTCCTTAACAGATTTTTGCTGAGATTAACCAATGACAAAAACAAGACTTTAAAATGCTAGCCTGATTTGGTGATACACACCTGTAATCCCAATGATTCAGGAGACTGAGGCAAGGATCTCTAGTTCAAAGCCAGCCTCAGCAAAATTGAGGCACTAAGCAACTCAGTGAGACCCTGTCTCTAAATAAAAATATAAAAACAGGACTGAGGATGTTGCTCAGTGGTCAAGTGCCCCTGGGTTTAATCCATACTACCCCCCTAAAAAAATATCCTAAAACAACCAGTTTTGTTAGATAACAACTTATACCAAGACAAATATCATAGATCTTCAACATGAAAATATTTCTTTCTTCTCAGTGTTTGATAATAAACTGGTGGGTTTTTTTTTTTTTTTTTAAAGAGAAGCACTTACAAATGTCCCTTTGGGTAAACATAAATTGATTTACATCGTTTCTTTTTGATAGAATAGCAATTCTAGGAACTCAGTGAATTGAAAAATATTAGAAAAATTGCATGCTTTTTTTAGACCCATGTTATAAATGATATTTGAAACTTGAACAAAACTGAACTCTGTAAGATGTCTTGTTTTTGTTCTAATTGTAAATACTTGAAAACGTGTGTGGAGGTAGAGCAAGGAGTGAAATATAGTGATTTGTTACTGGGAAATTCCCCAAATTCATGACTCAAGAGCACACAACCAGCCCAATCTGTACTAATTTGACAAACATAAGGCCTGCTGATAAATATGGTATATACAATCTCAATAATAAGTTGAAAGATTTCAAAACAATAATTTTATCATTTCCCTATATCATTCCTTATCTTTGTTTTATTTCAGTGTTTTAATTTATTCCTGTGAAATGGACAGAATTTCCTTATCCTTTCTTGGGCTTGTGATTTTATTCACAGGATTTTAAAACAGTTAAATAGATAAGGGAAAAGTTGCTTAATCTGAACAATTTGGCAATATTAAATAGTAATAATGTAATATATTTAAAAGATATAAAAATAATATTTTTCTTCCTTATAGCAAGAACCTTTATCTAAGGATAATCAACTTGAGGTCATATTGTTCTACCACTCTTCTTGTGTGTGTGTGTGTGTGTGTGTGTGTGTGTACACTAAGGTTTAGCTTTAAGTGTAGATGAATAATATATATTCACTAAGGTTTAGCTCTGTTGGGAAGTTGAAGGAGTTGAGGAAAATTTCTTCTCCCCCAACCCCCAAAAAAGAGATAACTAGTAATAGGCAGAAATTTTTTGTTAGTGTTGATTTCATATTTTAGCAAGGTTTTCTTTTTCTTCTAGTGGATAGTTTAAAAATTTGGAATAACTAATCTTTCTTTTCTCACTCTGCCTTATTGGCAATTATTTTCTGTCAATTGAGTAAGTATACAAATGAAGTTTACATATAGATTAAATACTGAAAGATAGTTGTTTGACACATTAGCTATTTTGCTTTTAAAAGGTAAAAGCTGCAGTGTTGTATATGAGGTTGAGTCTTATAATTTTTCAGTCATTTTCCAGGTATCCTTCTCAGAAAGTAACTGATAGTTAAGATAATTAGAACTGAAGGCATGAATCTTTTCAAAAAGAATACCATTTCCAAACTATGTGGATTTAAGCCGGAAGAACAGAAACCAGACCAAGATGGGGCCAAGTTTGGCTGACTCAATATAACAACATTAGATGTGATGGTGTTGGCATAATGACATCATCACTCCCTTGGGACCAATTTTCTGGAGTGCAGGTGGCAGGGCTAGACTGATCTCATCGGAAAATAGCTAACCCATACAAAACAACTATTTCAGGGTCTAGAGCTGCTTTTCCTGTCCATCCCCATTGCTAGAGTAAGGATCTATGCAGGTGGTGTTGCAGTGTTGTTGGAGATGCACGGGAAATCTAGGACCAAATCTCTTACTTGATATTGAAATTATCTATTCAGCTATTGATTAAAGCTTTAAATTCCAATTGGACCAAGGAATTGTGGAAAAGCCTAACAATATGTGTCCATCACTGTTACTTTTCTGTCATCTAGTATCCTCCCTAAGCACTATGTGCTAACAAAATTTAATGACACAAACAGTTAAGATTAGGAAAGAATTATGTAAAGCAAATTAATCAGATATTTTCTTATCTATCTGGCTTTACCCTATGTGATAAGTATGTGAATTATAAAAATATAGACACGTAATTTAATTTTTTAAATTCAACAATTTTCCTTATGTTTCTTAGATGTGTATCCAAAACCAAAACCACCAAATTTGGAACTTGTCTTCAAGATTCAGTCTGTAGTTGGTAAGGTAGCATGCAACTATGTTCCCAGTCACTCTGAAGGTTGAGTGAACCTTTCAGCTCAGAGGTTTGCGGTCAGCTTGAGCATATAGACACACAGTGAAATCCTATCACAAAAATCAAAACAAACAAATAACCAAACCAAACAAACCAAACAAACAAACAAACAAAACCAAAAACAAGTAAAAATGACCCAGTTCAGAGCATTTTTAGAGCTGTTTGTATGGTGTCAATTCCAAAATATAACATAACAGTTATTAGAATGCAAATCAAATTTGAACCTGATTCAAGGCATATCCAACCAGTCAAGAGTTTTAATAACTTCTAGATATCTGAATCCTTGATGTCTATATCTTTGATTGTTTTCAATAACTATGGACACTTGCCATATTAAGACAGAACAACTTGCAGGGCACTGTGACACACCTGTAATTTCAGCAACTGGAGAGGCCGAGGTAGGAGGATGGCAAGTCAAAGCTAGCCTCAGCAACTAAGCAAGGCCTAAGCACTTCGTGAGACTCAGTCTCAAAATAAAACAAAAAAAGGGCTAGGAATGAGGCTCAGTGGTTAATCAATCCTAGGTTCAATCCCTGGTACAAAAAAAAGGAGAAAACATTGAAATCAAAAAGGAAGAGTTAATCACACACATGATTAATACTCATTGTTGGTTGTTAACAATGATTCTCATTTTTCAAGACAAAGCTATTTGCACATAGTAAAAACTGATGTACAATCCTGTGCTGCATATCTATGTTCAGATGAACTTTACTGAGAGTTAAAACTTTTAAGGAAAGAGCAACAATCTGTTTATCGAAAGAGAAAATTCTCTTTAGGAAGATAGTTTGTTGTGCATTGCTACGTTATCAAAAATAGAAGAAAATCAACATCTATTTGGAGCCATCATTTCAAATTCATACTATTTCCTTCTTACAGCCACTCATCATTCACCATGCAAGCTTCTATAAGTTAAGAGTCCTTCTATTCAGATGGCTTCTAGGGAGACTTGCAATGACAGATGGTTTGGTTAATTACAAAATTAAACTTGGTGCTATTGAGACATTATTTCAGTGAATAATATTTTCCAGACAGAGTTTAATAAGCAGCTTGCGGTTGAGTAGCCTTTTGCCCAAAAAAGGGAAGCAGGTCGCTGTGACTACCTTCTACATTCAGAGAGTGTGAGGGTAGAGGATGTTAATTTGACCAATCCAGGAACTGAGTTCCAGTAAGCTTATCAGGGTCTAATAGAGTGACCCCACCCGAAGCATTGTGAAAGAAGGACTGTTGAAACAGCACCTGGCATTTCACCCTGAACTCCTGTAACACTTGCTGATTCACTGACCACAGTCAGGGGAAAGTACACTGCATGTTCACCCGGCCTTCCTGGGTGAGCCCTGCTGGTAAATGGACTCATCTGAGAAATCACAGGTTTTAACATTCTCATATAGCAACTTTTCTCCTGAAATATGACATGGCAAATCAATTTTTAAAATATTTTAATTTACAAGTATTAAATCTAGAAATCTAACTAATTAGATTAGATCTTAGCTCTTTTTGTTGTTATTTATCAATTTTTTACTAAAAAGGAAGTTAGCATCTGGTGTGACTGATTTTTGGTGAACAGATTTTTCTCTAGGTAGTTTGGGAAGGCCATGCTCGACTATGCTTGACCAACTTGAATGGGTTAAAAAAAGATGTCATGCTTAGGCTACTTGTTCTAATATTTTTAGTTTTAGAAGTAGAACAAAAATAAGAGTTCCTTGAATCTGTAATAAGTTAGAAAATTGGTAATATATACAATGATCTACAAGATTTTATTTTTTTCTCATGTATTTGGAAGATAGCTCTGGCTGTACATATAAATATTAGATTTGTAGTGGGACCAATCTGTACCCTAGTTTGTTGCTTAATCTTTATGAAGGAAACCACAACAGTTAAATTGATACTCCCACAAATTGATCATTACTTTTACTAAGCAAATCATAGAAAATTTCAGACATAACCAGGATATAAATTAACTGCCACACAGAAAGCATTCAAAAATGATCCTATCATGAATATTCTACTGTTCAGTTTCCTTAATTATTATGTTCATCAGTCTTTTGGAAATGTCATTTACATAATGCTTAAAACATCTTTGTATCACTCTAGGAAATTTACCATAGTTTATCGCATATATTTTGATGGAAATTTTTTAAATCAATAAATGACTAGACTCAAACTTCTTAGAATATAACCATCAATATTTAAATCAATTCAGCAAATATTTTGTTTCTTCTAAAAATATTGTTTAGCTGTTATAATAGATCAATTACATATCTTGGAATTTTTTAAAAATGCTCAATATTTAATAATGATAGCATAGATGTACTCTAATGGCCCATTACAAGAGTTATGAAAAACTATTATAAATTTTATTAGAAATTCATTTAAAAAGTAACAAAGTCATCACTTATCTGATTAGAATATTTCTGTGAGTTAGTTGGAGAGTGGATGAAAAATTGAAATCAACAGTAGAAGTTCAGGTTTATACATGCATATCATGTCTTTTCATCTCAGTGAACTTGGTAAGAATTTAGGAAATAATCAGAAAATTATTAAATTGTTTAGGACAGATAGAAAGATACTAACTCATCAATTTGTTAGGACTTTCTTGTGAATTGGTATAAACTTAATTTTTGAAATCGACCCCTTTAAAGTATAATAAGCAATAACAAATGAACTTCAATAAGCATATTGAGAACATGGGTACCTATGTAACCACCATCACAATCTGAATAGAGTAAGTTCATCAATCCAAAAAGTTCCTTTATGTCCTAAACTATTCAATCCTCTGCTTACAATTAACACTAGCTAACCACCAATTTGCTTTCTGTTATCCCACTTTTTTCATCTACAATGGTGTTCATATATACAACTTATTCTCTATTTTTAGGCTGATTGCACTCAATAGCCATGTTGTGCTGTGTCTCAGTAGTTCTCGCCTCATGTTACAATGATTTCTGTTATATTATAGTGTATCCTTGCCACAATTTGTTTATCCAGGGGTCTGTTGATGGACATTTGGACTGTACTGAGGGGGGTTCAGCCATGTCCCATGTGGATGAGGGGAAGAGTTTCTGATGGTTCTGGCTATCGATTAATTACTCATAAACTTACTTAATCAATAAACACAAGAACCAATAATCTTTTCAAAGAGAAGGGGGTGAGATGGATTGGGCCATGCCATATGAGGCCTCCAACAAGATGGAGAAGCCCTACCTTCACTTTTATTTATAGTTACATAGGGTAAAGGGGCCAAGACTGGGAGGGGCTTCTGTGAGGAACAGGATGGGGTGGAATTAGGGAAGCCATTTGCTTAGAGAATTAACATCTTCTCAGCTGGTGAACCAACTCAGTACAGCGTCACCTACCCCTGCTATCTGAAATGGTTTTTCATGACTGCCCGTTCCTGGGAGTCAGAACTCTGTATCTCATGGCTCAGCCAAGCCTGATTCTGGTAAACGTGGATGACTTCCCACACTGTGCCCCGTTTTTGACAATTTTGAATAAACTTCTCTAAGGAGTTTTCATTTATGAATCTGTGGTGGGAGCATATTTTAATTCATCTTAGGTTAATTAATAAGTAGAAGTGGGCTTGCTTGTTCAGATGAAAAGTTTAGGTTTGATTTTACAGGAATTTGGCAAATAGTTCTTCAAAAGAGATGAGCTTTTGGTTCATACATTGATTTCATCAGAAATGTACGAAATTTCCAGTTGTACCACATCTTCACTATTATTTGGTTTCAGGATTTCAAGTTTGTTTTGTTTTATTTGCTAGTGTATCTTTGGCATTATTTTGGGTGCTTAGTAGTTTCTCATTTGATTTCAATTAGTAATTCCCTGATGTTGAAGATGTGGAGCATATTTCCACATGTTTCGTGGCCATTTGTATTTTTCATCTTGTGAAGTGTTATTTTTCATCATTGGACTTTATATCTTATTTTTTTTTTCAAAATTCAGAGTTGTTCTTTATTTGGCAAGGTGGACCTTTTAAAAACAGAATTCTTTCTCTTTATACATTCTAAATACAAAATTTTGTCACATATATGTGTGTATATATATGTGTGTGTATATATATTATATATATAATATTTTCTTTCAGGTATTGGCTCTTCTCATTTACTTGACTATTTGGAGAGTTCAATGTTTTAATTTTTAAAAGTCTAATTTATCATTTCGTTCATTAAATTAGTGATACTTTAAATGATCAAGCAAATATTTGCCTATTACAATGTTGCAAAAGTTTTTTCACCATACATTCTATCAGAATTCCATAATTTTATATTTAATTCTCTGGATTTGGGGGTATCCTTTTGGTTTTGGAGAAGAAAAAGTTGAGGATTACTTTTCCACTTGATTAGTCAGGTTTTCCAGCACCATATTTTGAAAAGATCATGTTTCCTTCATTGAATTACCTGGGCATCACTTTAGAAATCAAGTGACCTGAAGATATTCTGTTGCTTGATCAATATTCAGTGTCATTATCATACTGTCTTGATCACCTTAACGTTTTACTTAAGTCTTTATATTAAATTGTACATGTCTTCCCAATTTCTTCCTATTTTCAAAACTGTTTTGGCTGTTCTGTTTTTTGTTTTTGTTTTTTTTGTTTGTTTTTGTTTTGCCTTTAGAATCAGCTTTTCAATTTACTCAAACACACACATACACACACACACACACACACGCAAATATTTGCCCTGTGATTTTTATTGTATTTGCATTGAAGCAGTAGAGTGATTTTGAGAGAGTTGACTTCTGAACATTTGTTCTTCCAGTTTATGAACATTTAATTCATAAATAACTTAGGGGTATGGGTTTTCATATATTTTGCTACATTTATCCCTATGTTTTTCATATTTTTGATATTTTATTTGAAATCTTAAAAATGTTTTTTCCAATTCTTCATTGCCTCTTTACAGAAATAAATTCAATTTTATCTACTCACCTTGCATTCTATGAACTCATTAAGTTATTAGATCTAGGGTCATTTTCTAGATTCCAAGAATTTTGAATTCATGAGGTCATGTCTCCTTCAAATAAATCTAGTTTTAAAAATGGGTTTTCCATTCCCTTATGCTTTTCATTTCTTCTTCTTGTCTTAATGCATAGAATAAGACCTCAAGTACAAGTGTCAATAGAAGTAGTAAGAGGACTCTTTCTTAATACATTCTTAGATAATAATATTTAATTCTATACTCTTAATCTGTATAACATAAATGCTATTAAGTTTGTTGAAGTATTTTTTGTGATCTGCCATATAGACTATTTTGGTGAATGTTACACATGCACTTGAAAATCAGGCATTCTACTATCAATGTGGAATTCATGGTGTTCTATAAATATCAATTAACTGAAGTTGCTTTTTTAATATTAAGCATATTTTTTTTCCTTACTGAGTTTTTTGTCTACATAAAAACTAAATAATGAGAAATGAGCATTGAATCTTCAAATATAACTGTTTCCATTTTTCATTTACATTGGTTGTTGTGTTATTTATAGAAAACTCTGTTAAGAGTTTTACACATTTATAATTGTGCCAAATCCTTGTATCTCTAGTACTAGTCCTCATCCTGAAGTTTACTCTACAAAATACTGAAAGAGGCACTTCAACTTTCATATAATTAGAGTTTGAACACTATATCTTTTCCCATTCTTTTTCATTTAATTTCTCTGTTTTTACATGATTAAAATGTGTTCATTCTAAGTAACACATTTTATAAATAACAATAATACAACTGGTACTGAATTTTTTTCCCAGCTTTACAATCTCAGTTTTCAATGTCAATTCTTAGATTATTTATATTTAACACAATTATTGTATTAAGCCTGTAGTTCAGGTTTAGTAGTATTTTAAACTTACCATGCTTTTATATGTTTTCTAGTTAATTCATGTGTACATGCTTCCTGTTTTCCTCATTTCTCCTTTATTTTTGATTATTTTTATGATTCTATTTTATCTTCACTGTTGGTGTATTAGATTTATGTCTTTGCATGATTTCTCCAGTAATCACTTAGTTAGAGTACCTATTTAAACTCACCACAGTTTTCCAAAGTACATTATTATTGTGATTCACGTAGAATGAAATATTTTTAAGAGTATGGGCCCATCTCCTCTTTGTTATTTTCTTGTTTTTAAGCACTTTTATAAAATCCATAATATTCTTATTATTTTTGTTTTCAACGTTTACTTTTAAAGCAAATTTGCTTTAAAGTGTTTTCGTTTTCTAAACATTTTCCATGAACTTGGTTAGAATGTGTCTATGGTGTAATGTTCGATATATGATAAATCAGTCAAGATTATAATACGGTTAAAATTTTTACCCTCCTGTTCTGTTATCAGTTGGATATATCAGAATTATGTGTATGAGAGTGATATGCATAAATGTTTTAAAATAATTGTCTGATTTTCAATATTTTTCTGTAACTTTGTCCATTTACAAAATTCTCTTTTGGTTGTACATACATAGAATAATTTGGATTTCCTGGTGAATTGAACTGATATTAATATAGCTACAACAGTTTTCTTGTAGCTAATATTTCAGATACATCTCTGCTATACTATAATTTTTAGTCTTTGTGATTTTAATATGAATTGCATGTCTTTTGAAAAATTAAATCTGATAAATCTTGTCATTTTAAACTAATGTGTTTATGATATATTCCCATTTATACTTGATTTAGAATATTCTATAACATTAAATTTTGCTTGGTTTATTTTTTTCTTTTTAGGTATTTAGGATTGATTTACAGTCTCCTCTCTATTTTCTCATTCTCTTTTTTTTCTGTTTTATTGTTTTTCAATGGAACTTTTTATATAGATAATCTCAATTTGATTTGAACTAAGATAAATCTATTGCTAATATTTTTATTCTAATCTTGATATTTTAGAAATATTTCTTTCTAAAATAAAGCATCCACTTTTATATTTTAAATGCAAAACACCCACTTGTTGGCCTTTATATTATTATAATTCTGCATTTTAATTTTTACATTTTTTTATCTATAGGAATTAGACATTAATGTTGATTTATATAGTCAGTTTGTTTAAAGATATAGAGATGTAGAACTTATCATATTCTTGGCTCATCATGCCTTGCTGTTTCTCTAGCATTCCTTCCTAAATTCTTCATTTTTTGTTGTTTTTAGTTGTTCTTTTTCCTAAAACATCTCAGTGTTATTTTATCTGCAAATTCCTAAAATGAAAGTTGTCTGGGTATACTACAATAACAAAGTACAACTACTGTATGACTTAAAACATCATAATTTGTTGTTTCAGGGTTTTTGTATCTTAAAGTGTGAAATCATGGTGTTGGCAGGTTGTGCTCCCTCTGAACCTGCAGGGGAGAAATCTTCCTCACATCCTCCTACCTTCTGCTCCTTTGCTGGCAATTCTCAGCATTCCTTGCCTTGTCCTTAAAATACTTTAATCTCTATCTCCACTATCACTTTGTGCGTCTTTGGCCTCTTCTCTTCTTACAAGGACATCAGCCCTATTGAATTAGGGATCCACTGTACTCCAGAATGTTTTCATTGTAATTTAAAGAATTGCATTTCCATCAAGCCAATTTCCAAAGAAGGTTACAATCTTAACCACAATATGTTAGGATATAAACATACCTTTTGGAGGAATGCAAGTCAATCATTAACCCTGAGTACTGAATTATGCAAGACTGTTGTCCTTTTTTCGGGGGGGCGGGGTGGAGATGATACCCCGGATTGATCTCAGGGGCATTAGCTACTGAGCCACATCCCCAGTCCTATTTTGTATTTTATTTAGAGACAGGGTCTTACTGAGTTGCTTAGCACTTCATTTTTGCTGAGGCTGATTTTGAACTTGTAATCCTTCTGCCTCAGCCCCCTGAGATGCTGCGATTACAGGTGTGCACCACTATACCAAGCAAGACAGTTGTTCTTTTCTACTGAATTTTGAAACTAGAAAGGGTCCCTGTCTCGCTATTGTCAAGTTAAAATTTTTTGGCTTTATGATGATATAAAACTGTTATGTATTCAGTGAAAACTGTTCTTTGAATCTCTGTCTTTCCTCAGACTATTGTTATTTGGCAAGACACTCTCCTAGAATGCTGGGTAGTGGTAGCAATCCATGGATCTCAGTCAATCCCACACTGTGAGGGTAAACAACTGATATGTTATAGTGTCCTGTGTTGCTAAACTAGCATGGTCAGTAGGTTAGATGGACTCAATGCATTTTCATCTTATAAGAGTCTCAATTTATATTGGATTTGTCAGGGCATAAGTTCATTGTAAGTAAGGAGTATTTGTATAATCAATTGCTTGTTTTGCATGGTTCCATTCTTGGTGTTAAAAAGTCAACTCTAGTTCTTGTCATTCATATTTAGATTACGTGTATATTTTTTCTCTGACTGCTTTTAAGATTTTTGTTCCTCTCTATTCTGTAATTCCACAGTGATATAGATTACTCTCTTTCTCTCTCTCTCTCTCTTTTTTTTTTTTTTTCCAACTCTGGATCTTTTGGCCTAAGAATGGCTGAATTTCGTTGAGTCTGGAAAATTCTCAACAGGCATTCTTTTGAATAATCTCTCTCTCCCATTGTGACATTCCCAAAGAAAGGGGAGACAATAAAACATAAATGTCCTTGAATGAATGTCCCCCTTTTTGTTCCCCAAAACCTAGCCAAATTAGGGAAAGAAGGAGAGCAAACTTAGGCCAAAAAATTCAGATAGATTATCTTTAAAGACACTGAATTTCTCTTATGCATGCTGGGAGCTATGACAAATTAGTGTTTCTGTAGAAAACTACTTTCTTCCATGTAAACCAGGACAGTTGCTCTGTGGGATGCTCATCACACAAGCAAGCTAATGCTGATGATGTCACTGCTTCTGCAGCCTAACATGTAAAACCCCTCTCTGAGCAGGATGGGCACTGTGGAAAGGACACCAGTCACTGGCCCAGTTGGCTGCCACTGGACAAAACAACTTGAGGGAGAGGAGGTGCTTCATGGCAAAGAACACTGAAGTGCTATGGGTTCAGTCATTCACCTCTGAGCTCTTGGAAAAGTCATTGATCTCCTGTAATCTATTGCCAATGAGTAAGATGTCTCCCAAGCTGTCTCTAGCTACTTTCTTTGGCCTATCTGCAATCTACCCCACTGACCTGGCACTACTGGGCTGTACACCAGAGACCCATCCTCTCCTAACTCTTCTGGAAATCTGTTTTGATGTATTTTGAGACTTTTCTTTTCTTTTTCTTCTTTCTTCTTTCTTCTTATTTAAATTTGTGACCCAATATTCTCATGTCTCAAGTCAAAAGAGATAGAAATAAACTCCAAGGGCAAATAACAGCAGTAACATTTATTTTGCAAAGGATATGTGCTTGGTAGTTTTTTGTCTACCACAAATACCATAATTTCCTACCTGCATATACATTATACATATATATTAAATATGTTATATATAGATAATATGTATACACACACACAAACACATACACACATACACACCATCTTTTATTTATTGACTTTTAAATCTACTGTTTTAGGTAATGCTGTATGGAAGGAGTTTCTCTACACTTTGCTTCTAATGAAGGAAATAGAAGTCCAGAACTCTAAAGCCTGTATTTAATGCTGAGTTTATGTTGTCATCTTAATATTTTCAAAAATCCATTTTGACACCCATATGTCAAAATAATAGATACCTGTAGTCTAAATGGAAATGTGATAGTAAAATATGTTGACATTACCTGAATATGTGCTGTTAAAAATACAATTGATGAGAATTGAATCCATTTCTTCCCATTGAAATTTAAGAACTTTTATATCAAAATCTTCATAGCAATATTTTTTAAAAAATCTAGAAACAGATTATTATTGAAATATTTATTTATATCAAACATAATCATTAATATTCAAATTAAGATCTGATATAAATATAAAATAAAATATTTGTTTTATTTTCCAAAAGTATTCTCAGGATACTTAAAATATTTGTTCTTTTCTCTATTTTCTATCATTCTTTTTTCTTTGCATATTCATGTGAGCATTAAATTTGCAAATAACTGAATATTTTCTGCTATTTCATTTAAAAGAAAATGAAATAAAATACTGTTAAATAAAAATACTGTTAAATTTTATATTACTATTAACTATGTACACTAACATAGAAGTAGTACATAATAATGGACTGCAATGTAATGTTTCATACAGGTATACATTGTGAATTGTTTAAATAAAGTTTAAACTGAGCATAGTGGCACTTGCCTGTAATCTCAGTGGTTTGGGAGGCTGAGGCAGGAGGATTGCAAATTTGAGCCCAGCCTCAACAACCTAGGTCCTCAGCAACTTACTGAGACCCTTTGTCAAAACAAAACCAAGCAATATGAAAAATGTAGCTGGTGATGTAGCTCAGTGGTGAAGTACCTCTTGGTTCAATGTCTAGTACCAAAAAAAAAAAAAAAAAAAAAAAGAAGAAGACAATGATAAAAAGAAAAATCAGGCTAAATATATTTAATTCTTCAAATATTTATCATTTCTTTATAGTGAAATATATCAAATTCCCTTATTCTAGCTTTTCAAAATATGCAGTACATAATTACATCTATAGTTACCATACTGTTCAACAGTACTCTAGAACTTTCTGAATTGTTCCTGTTGATCAAACTTTCCTCATTTCTCTCCTGGTATTGTCCCCAACTTCTGGTAACCACCATTCTAACTCTTGACTTCCACGACATTAACTTTTTAGATTCCATATATGACTGAGTTCATGCAGTACTGAAATACTGATAAATGCAATTGATTTTGAAATCCTCTTCTTTGATTTCTAAGCTAGGAATTTTACTACTCTTTTCCTTTTTAATTGACTTAAAATAAATTCTATTAAGGGTGGGAAACTGGGAGGTCTTTCTCCACGCATTCTGTAAGAGGTTGTGGTACAGGATACAGACAACACTTTCATTTGTCATTGTCAGTAAAACTGTGTGATGAAATCAGAACTTGTTTTGCTTTTGTATGTTAACTACTTATCAGACTTTGAAGTTTTCAGAAGTTGGGGAAAAACAGAAATTTGCTGTTTTATTTGTACAAGTTAAAGTTTGTTTAAAATCTATACTTTATGATAAATAGGTTGCAAAACCCAACATAGACCTTATAAAATAGCAACTAATTTTAATACTGAGTTAATGTCAGGGAAATACAATAGGAATTCTCAAAAGTTGGTAGTATTCCTTTATGTTTTATTTTTGTCAATCTTTATAAATAAAGCATTTTTATATTTCTATATCACTAGTTCAGACTCTTCTGTTTACAGATTGTCCAAAGTTAAGAAAAAGTTTAAAAACATTTATCACAATAAATAACTGATATTTAAAACTATATAATTCTAACCTTTTGGTTGAATTAATAACAGTATTTGGAAAAATAAGAATTTCATTATTTTTCTTATTGATACTAATATCTATTTTGATAATCTCAAAGCAAAAAAATTAGTCTTACTAAACTCATACATTGAACTATATAGAGAGCAGAGTAATCAGTTTATTTAAAATAACAATGTAAGCCGAATCTGTGAATTTTGGACTGAATTTTTTTATTTTTATTTTTTATGTTTATAGACTTCATTTTGATTCATTATACACATATGGGGTACAAATTTTCATTTCTATGGTTGTGCATCATGTACATTCATATCAATCTTGTTAATCATACATGTATATATGATGGAATTGGAGATTATCATGCTAAATGAAATAAGTCAATCCCAACAAACCAAAGACCAAATGTTTTCCCTGATAAGTGGATGGTGTTATAGAATCCGGACTGAATTTTATTATTAATGTCTATAATTTTTACTAAAATGTTTTCCTATAATTTGTGCGTTTTAGTAGGAGTTTGAAATATCTTTTACATTTTAAAATGGAAATAATTGGTAAATTTGAACAGTACATACATAGAAGATCTGAAGATTTTTCACATTATTGATTGGTTGTATCAGTCATAAAAAAGGGCTCAAGTAATTTTTTGATGATTTTTATTGTTTTGCTTGAGAATGATTTAAGTAAATGTTCTATTTTTTTTTTTAAAAACTTTCATTACTAAAGAAGTCATAAAGTTATTATATAGTTAATGACACTTAGGCAAAGATAAAATATGAAAATATCAAATTCTCACTCCCCATAAATTTTGTCTGTTAATAGTTTAGATTATATTTCTGCTGCTATCTTCATGCAAAACACAAAGATATACAAAAAACATATGCGCCATTATTTTTATTTACCTTTTGGAGTTAAGTTTTTTCATGACATTTTATATAAGCTCATTTATAAACTTTTTACCTTATGATAATTGATTTATAGAAAAGCTTACCAGATACTGTATCTTTTTCATCTTGTTTTTTTAATCATAGATCTCCATCTTTTCATTTCAGAAAGTTTCCTCATCTAAGATATATATGTATATATATGTATATACACATATATGTATATGTAATATTGTATTAATATTTTTTTAATTCATCATATAATCACAGATCATGCCAGGCCTAAAACAATCATTCTCTTAAATAGGATTGCATCTAATGAAACTCCTTTTTCCATGACGAGATTAGGCCAGTTTTCTCACAGAATTTCCACCTTCTCAGTTTGTCTGCTTTTTTATTTGCTTACTTTTGGTTGATTTATTTTTCTTTGACATCCTATGATATAGCATGAATAATGCATTTGTTCTGTAGTCTTCTGATTCTGTCTTCATAATAGTTTGATATTGAGGCAGTACTTATCCTTTCTATACCTCAATCTTTAAACTCGCCTTTTAAACCATTAGTCAAACTAACCAAAATAGAGTGAGAAGTAAATCAAGAAGATCAGAGATTTAAAAAAAATGATATTACCACAGACTCCTCTGAAATCTAGAGGACTATCACAAACTATTTTGAAAATTTATACTCCGATGAAGTGGAAAATCTGGATGGTACTGACAAATTTCTAGACACATACCACCTGCCCAAATTGAATCAGGAAGATACAGAAAAACTAATCAGACCAATGTCAAGTAATGAAATTTAAACAGCAATTAAAAGCCTTCCAACAACAACAACAACAAAAACCACCTGATAGATTTTCAGCTGAGTTCTCTACCACACCTTTAGAGAAAAACTAAACCAGTCTAAAACTATTCTATGAAATTAAAAGAAAGAGAACACTCCCAAATACTTTTTATGAAGTTAGTATCACCCTGATACCAAAACCAGAAAAAGACTCATCACAGAAAGAAAACTACAGACCAATATCCTTGATGAACATAGATGCAAAAATCCTTAATAAAATGTTAGCAAACCACATTCAAAAACATGATCGACTGGGTTTCATTCTGGGGATACAGGGTTGGTTCAACATACATAAATCAATAAATCTAATTCATGACATACAAAATTAAAGACAAAAATCGCATGATCATCTCAATAGTGGGAGAAAAGGCCTTTGGTTAACTCTAACAAATATTCATGTTTAAAATTCTGGAGAAACTAGGGATTGAAGGAACTTGCCTCAACATCAAAAGGCCATTTATAAAATCCAATAACCAGCATCCTGATGAAATGGAGAAAAACGGAAAGCATGTCTACTAAATTTAGGAAAATACAAGGCTGTCCACTCTCACCACTCCTATTCAATATAGTTCTCAAAACATTAGCCAGAGCAATTAGTCTAGAAAAGGGAATCAAAGACTACAAATAGAAAAAGAAGCCAAACTATATCTATTTGCTGATGATGTGATCTTGTATCTAGAATTTTTTTTCCCATTTAAAATTTATATTTTCTGGATAATAAATGTTTTTTTTCATTGGATACACATTTCTCCCTCCTAAAAACACAGCAGTCAGACATGCATTCACTGAAAAAGAAAATTACTTCAAGTTTTATACAATTCCAAGATATGACATATAATCTGATGTATTTTGAAACTGTAAAATGAGTACTGTCTCAGATTGATAATTTGGATTCATAGTGAGGCTCCTTGTGCACCCTTCCCAAGATTTCAGACAATCTTTGACTCCTTAGAATGTTCTAAGATAGAGGTTAGTGATTCTCATGCTTATAAAGTCCATTCGAGTCTGCTTAATATATAAATCCTATGAGTATAATGTAATTAGAAGTAGAGAAACCTGGAGTTAAATGAACAGGACACACTCCACCTACGAACATGCAAGTTCAATTTTTTAAATACTATGCTATTCACATAAAATATGCACTGCCGAAAAGAATAGCACAGCAATATGCTCCTTAGCCAGTCCAGTCAGGCCAGTTTATTCCACTTCTGGGAACACTCTGTCAAGTTCCTACTCTCCCCATGACTTCAACTTAATGCCAACCTTCCTACAAATCTTCCCTAACACCCAGTAAATTGGATTGATGACTGTGATATGATGTACTATCCATTATAATTTATTTTTTATAAATTTCATTTGTTTTACATGATTTTTCTACTATAATTTTGCTTATTAGTTTCTTTTTAAACTTTTAGTTCATTGTACACAAGTGGAGTACAACTATCATTTTTCTGGTTGTACACAAAGTAGAATCATACAATTTGCATATTTATACATATACATAAGGTATAGATGTTTGTCTCACTCTCTTTCCTTCCCCGCCCCTACCCACCCCTCATTTTCCTCTATACAATCCTCCCTTTCTCCATTCTTCCCATACCTCCACCCACCCATGCTATGTGTCATCAACCACTTATAAGAGAGATCATTCAGCCTTTGGTTTTTTGGGATTGGCTTATATCACTTAACATGATTTTCTCCAATTCCATCCATTTACCTGCAAGTGTCATAATTTTATTATTCTTTATGGCTGAGTAATATTCCATTGTGTATATATACCACAGTTTCTTTATCCATTCCTCTATTGAAGAGTGTCTAGGTTGGTTCCACAATCTAGCTATGGTGAATTGGGCTGCTATAAACATTGATGTGGTTGCATCACTGTAGTATGCTGATTTTAAGGTGTTGGCGAGGATGTGGGGAAAAAGGTACACTCATACATTGCTGGTGGGGTTGCAAATTGGTGCAGCCACTCTGGTAAGCAGTATGGAGACTCCTTCCAAAACTTGGAATGGAACAACCATTTGATCCAGCTATCCCACTCCTTGGCCTATACGCAAAGGACTTAAAATCAGCATATCTAGAAAATTCAAAAGACCACCAGAATAATTTTAGAGCTTATATCTGAATTTAGTAAAGTAGTAGGATACCAGATCAACAGATATACTTCAACAATTTTCCTATACTACAACAGTGATTCAGCTGAGAAAAAAATCAGGAAGATCATCCCATTCACAATAAATGCAAATAAATAAATAAATAAATAAAACAAAATACTTGAAAATTAATCTAACCAAGGAGGTAAAAGAGTTCTGCGATGAAAATTATAAAATTGTGAAGAAACAAATTGAAGAAGACTACTATAGAAGATAGACATCCATGTTCTTGGATAGGCAGAATTAATATTGTCAAAATGACCATATACAAAAGCAATATACAGATTCAATGCAATTCCCATCAAAATCCTACTGACATTCTTCATATAATTAGAAAAAACAATTCTTAAATTCATTTGGAAAAGTATGCGACCCAGCCTAGTCAAAGCTATGCTAAGCAAAGAAATGTAAAGCAGGAGGCATAACAACACCTGATCTGAACTATAGAGCTGTAGTTTAAAATAAAATAATATTAAAATAAAATAAAAGCTTTGAAGCATGATATTGGCATCAAAATAGCAATGAAGACCAATGGAATAAAATAAAAGACACAGAGACACACCCACAAACTTACAGTCATCTGATACTTGACAAAGATGCCAAAAATATAGCTTGGAGAAAAGACAGCCTTATTAACAAAAGGAGCTGGGAAAACTAGATAACTATCTGTAGAAAAATGAAATTAGACCCCTATCTCTCACTAGGCACAGAACTCAATTGAAATGGATCAAACAATTAAGAATTAGACCACAAACTTCACAATTTCTAAAAGAAAACGTAAGGTAAACTCTCTATCATATAGGTGCTGGCACTGACTTCCTTCCTTAAAGCAAAAAATTAAAACCAGAAATCAATAAGTGGAATGACATTAAACTCAAAAGCTTCTACACAGCAAAGGAAATGATTAAGAGCATGAAGAGTCTATAGAATGGGAGAAAATCTTGGCCAGCTACCCCTCTGAAAGGGGATTGATATTAGGGAATATACAAAGAGCTCCAAAGACTTAACATCAAAAAAACCCCAACTAACACAATCAGTAAATTGGCAAAAGAACTAAATAAAAACTTCTTAAAAGAAGAAACACAAAAGGTCAATAAATATATTTTAAAACATTCAATATTTCTAGCAATCAGGGAAACACAAATCAAAACTACAGTAAGATATTATCTCACCCCTGTCAGAATTGCAGTGATCAAGAATATAAACAACATTAAATGTTGGAGAGGTGGTGAGGGAAAGGTGCACGCTTGTACATTGTTGGGGGGACTGCAGACTAGTGAAACCTCTCTGGAAAGCAATATAGAAACTCCTCAAAAAACTAGTAATGGAACCACCATATGACTCAGCTATCCCACTTCTGGTTATTTTTGCCAAAAATCTAAAATTGGCACACAACAGTGACACAGGCACATCAATGTTTACAGGAACATAACTCACAATAGATAAATTATGGAATCAGCCCAGATGCCCATCAATAGAAAAACAACTTAAGAAATTGTGATATATATGTGTGGGTATGTATTACATATATACGTACACACATACACACACACACACACTCACATATTATACACACACAGAAACACAATGGAGTTCTACTCAGCCATAAAAAAAAGAATAAAATGAGGATATTTGCTGGTAAATGGATGGAAATAGAATCATGCCAAGTGAAATTAGCCAAACTCAGAAACTCAAAAGTTGAATGTTGCAGGAGGCGGTGGCGCATACCGGTAATCCCAGCTGCTCAGGAGGCTGAAGCAGGAGGCTTGCAAGTTCAAAGCCAGCCTCAGCAATGGTGAGGCACTAAGCAACTCAGTGAGACCTTGTCTCTAAATAAAATACAAAATAGGGCTAGAGATGTGGCTCAGTGGTCAAGTGCCCCTGAGTTCAATCCCCAGTACCCACTCCCACAAAAAAGTTATGTTTTCTCTCATATACAAAAGATAGAGTAAAATAAAGAAAAGAGGGAAGGAAAGATAAGATAGCAGAAAGAACCAATCAAATACAAATTAATAGATGATCAAAAGGAAGTGTAGTAGAATAGAAGAAGGAAAATGGGAGAGGGGAGTGAGAACAGAAGGGAAAAAGGTGAGAGAAAAATGATCATGAACCAAAATTGATTTCTATGCATGTATGCAGTTGTCTGGATGAACTCAATGACTATGTGTAACCATAAAGCTCTAATAAATATAAGTAAGTAAATAAATAAATAAAACCGAAGTTATTGTGTTTGAAGTTCTTTCCTACTTTTCTGTCTCTAAAATTATACCATTATATAATGCCAACATAATGTGTGCATATGTTATGACCAGTTTTGAAGTAATTTATATAAGAGAAAAATTTTTATTCATGGCTATTTAATGAATGTGATGTTTTAGAAATAATAAAACTTGATTGATTAGTGTGAAAAATTACTCTACTAAAATTTGATATAATCATTAAATTTATCATCACTAAATTACTTCTAAAGACATATTTTACATGAGCTTATCTTAATTTTTACTTTTAAAATACTCCTTTTAGAAATTTTAAAACCATTTAAAAAAGAATCAAGAAATATTCTGCCCAACTAACAACTAACCGGGGTCATTAGTGTCAGTTAAGAGTGAACTCTAAATAGAGTTACTGACACAATTGGCATTTTCAACTTAAGATATTTAAATGAAGGACTTCTTTAGAAAATTTTACTCTTTAAAATACAATCTGTCCCACTTGTTAATGGAATGCTTTTGTTAACTATAGTTAGGACCTTAATAGAACTATTCTCAGGTCAAGTTTTCATGCAGGGTAACCACAAATTATTTGATTAAAAGGGCCTTGTAAGTTAGCAAGTTGTTGTTTTATTTTTTTTCATTTATTTTCATAAGATAATTTGCAATGTGTCACATATAAAATACTGTTTAAGTTAGACAAATCTTAGAATTTAGTTTGTTAATAATGGTTCCAGATTCTATAGTCATTTCAAAAAGGAAACATTCAAAACTCTTTGAGCAGTGACACTATTCACCTACAGAATTTACTTTTTCTGAAAACTAGCAGTTCTTTGGATGATTAAGTTTTGTTTACTTTCTTGAAATAAATGACCAATATAATCCTTATATTTTCACCTGAAATCTTATTATCTTACAGTGATGATAAACTTCATATGGCAAAAGATTTAAAATTAAACCCCTATCTCTCACCCTGCACAAAACTCAACTCAAAATGGATCAAGGACCTAGGTATTAGACCAGAGACCCTGCACCTAATAGAAGAAAAAGAAGATCCAAATCTTCATCATATTGGCGTAGGACCAGATTTCCTTAACATGACTCCCAAAGCACAAGAAATAAAAGCAGGAATCAATAATTGGGATAGATTCAAACTAAGAAGCTTTTTCTCAGCAAAGGAAACAATCAGCAAGGTGAAGAGAGAGCCTACAGAGTGGGAGAAAATCTTTGCCACACACACTTCAGATAGAGCACTAATCTCCAATATATATAAAGAACTCAAAAAACTTTACCCCAAGAGTACAAATAACCCAATCAATAAATGGGCTAAGGAAATGAAGAGACACTTCACAGAAGAGGATCTACAAGCAATCAACAAGTATATGAAAAAATGTTCAACATCTCTAGTAATAAGAGAAATGCAAATCAAAACTACCCTAAAATATTATCTCACTCCAATTAGAATGTCTATTATCAAGAATACAAGCAACAATAGGTGTTGGCGAGGATGTGGGGAAGAAGGTACACTCATACATTGCTGCTGGGGTTGCAAATTAGTGCAGCCACTCTGGAAAGCAGTATGGAGATTCCTTTGAAAACTTGGAATGGAACCACCATTTGACCCAGCTATCCCACTCATTGGCCTATACCCAAAGGACTTAAAATCAGCATACGACAGTGATGCAGCCACATCAATGTTTATAGCAGCCCAATTCACTATAGAGGGATTGTAGAACCAACCTAGATGCCCTTCAATACAGGAATGGATAAAGAAACTGTGGTATATATACACAATGAAATATTATTCAGCCATAAAGAATAATAAAATTATGACATTTGTAGGTAAATGGATGGAATTAGAGATGATGTTAAGTGAAATAAGCCAATCCCAAAAAACTAAAGGCCAAATGATTTTTCTTATAAGTGGTTGATGACACATAGCATGGGTGGCGGGAGGCCGGGGAAGAATGGAGAAGGGATGGATTGTATAGAGGAAAATGAGGGGTGGTAGGAGGCGGGGAAAGAAAGATAATAGAATGAGACAAAGATCTATACCCTATGTATGTATGAATATGCAAATTGTATGATTCTACTTTGTGTACAACCAGAAAAATGATAGTTGTACTCCATTTGTGTACAATCACCTAAAAGAAAAAAAAAAAGAAAAAAAAACTATTCTTTTAAATCAATTCTCTAAACGTTTTACATTGGATTAATTTTAGATTTAAAGAATGGTTACAGAAATAGTAAGGAGTTCTCATACAAATTTTACTCTTTCTTAGTGTTGCAATTTTATAACCAGAGTAGAATCATCAAAAATTTGGTATTGACATCTGTAGAACACTGCTGACCAAATTACTCGTCCTATTCAGATTTCCAGGTTTTCCATATAGTGTAATTTTCTAATATCCAACTAGAAATTAAGACCACATTTAGTTGTCGTGTCTCTGCAGTCTTCTCTGATCTTAAAGTGCATTGGTTTTTCATTGTTTTTCACGGTCTTGCCAACTGAAAGAGAAGTGACTGTGTACTTTGTAGAAGGTCCTCAACTTGGACTTTTCTGATGTTACCTCGTGGTTAGACTGAAGTAAAAGATACTAGTTAAGAATTTTTACCTATCAACATGGCTGATTATGAATACTTGGTCAAGGTATTTTCTGACAGGTTTGTCCATTATAAAGTGACTATTATTCATTTTCACAGTCTAATGGATTTGATATCAGAAGTTGAAAAGTCATAAAATAATCTGGGAACTATTTCATCTTTTTAAAAAATTGCCTATGAGAGATTGTGTAGGCTTGGCGCTATTTCTTCATTGTTTGGAAGAATTTATCAATAAAATCATCTGAGCACAGATTTAATTGTTTAGAATATTTTTAACAATAATATTTAAGAAATAGAAGAGTAAATAGCTTATATTCAATTTGTGAAAATCAACGTGTGGAGACATTTTAAGTATAGGCAAACTTAAACTTTTTAACCCATTTTATTTTCTTGAATATTCATTATAATTCTTTCCATATCACTTATTTATTGAAAAACTAAGCTACACTTAGTTCATTCCTTCAAATTTTCTTTAAATTTTAAAAATGCCTGTTTAGCACCCATACATACCCTCTAGAAACACACATTCTTAAAGATATGGTTGTAGTCACTATTTTAATGAACTTTATTCTATAAATCACTACCTTAGAGCTACTTATGGTTTATCAGTAGACAAAATATCAGTAAAATTTAGCATACTTTTCAGCAGGGCTACAATAGAAATAGCTGAGCATGTTTATATTGTCCCTTACAATCTGGTTTTGGCCCAACCACATTGATAGGATTGTTTTAGGAAGTAATTGATGATATTCCTCCAAACAACCCAACACATTTAAACATTTTTAGCTTAAAGTCATTGTGGTACTCATAGTGTTCAACCATTTTTGTCATCTTTTTTTGTATTTAAAATACTCTTGTAGTCTATGAGTAATTTAAAAGTTTATGATCAGCATACCTATAACACACACACACACAAAATAATCAATAGAGAAAGTCCTTTGTGTGCTGTTCACATATGATGTTATTTACACAACTGCAGAACTCAGTCTCTCTATTTTTATCTCATTTAGTTCCTCCTCATTAATTCTAATATCACATAATGGCCTCAGAGGAAGAACAGAAGGTGTAACACTCACAACTGCCTTCCGAACTAAGGAACACATCCAGGGAGACGCTGCATAGAATAACTTTTATAAACCTCCCCATACGCTGTATAGTGTATATATTTTAATATGGATTATTAGATGCATCTTTATGACTATTACATTCTTTCATCTATGACCTTTTATTTTATTTTAGCTAAACATATTTACTTTGCAAAGAAGATTGCACAAGTAAGTTTATGGTTTTGTTGATTATTATTTGATGTTAAATATATTAGGTTGATACACCATATGATAGACATTCATAGTTGTACCTTCTGGGAAATAATTTAGAATGTTGCTCATAAAACTAAATTTTTTCATTGCCCTGGAATAAAAGATCACACTTTTCTGTAACACTGTTCTCAAATTTATTTCTATGGTTCTGATATGGTTTCCATGTGTTATAAATTTAATAGTTTGTGCAATGGTTTTGAGGTGGTGGAGATTTAAAGAGGTGACTAGATTTGGGGAACTCCTCTCTAAGGGACTAATGTATACAGTTCTTGAGAGAGCAGGTGGTTGGAAAAGAGTGAACCTGGACCCTACTTGCTCTCTTAATTTTTCTTTTGCTGTTTCTCTCACCATGTCACCTCTGACACATGCTCCTGCCATGTGACACTAATCACCATGTAGCTTTTACCAGAAGCCAGTGTTGATACCTTGTTCTTAGACATCCAAAGTTGTGAACTGAATAAACTCCTTTTCTTTATGTACTACCAGGTCTTAGGGAATTTGTTATAGAAACACAAACCAGACTGAGACACTTATTTTTGATCATAGCCCCCTAAGGAACATTTTTAAAAATGCTTTTCTAATTCACCTTCTCCCAAAATTTTGACATCACAAAATACTAAATACATATTTGTGTAACATGGTCTTTTGTGGGGGCATATAACTTTATAATATCTAATATTTGGATACCCCAAGAAGGAAATTTCTGTCCCCTTAAAGTTATATTGCCCTCAAAGAGAAATTATGTTTTTTAATATCAACTCATTATGATGGCTTTACTTATCTTTTGTTTTACTTTATTCATAATATCAAATTGAAGCAATTGAGAAATCTTTGGATACAAATGAAAGGATTTTTAGAATAAAGTTCCTCAGATTTGAGTTTGTCCGGATTTTGTTACTACATCATTCTCTGTAATTAGTCATAGTGATTTAGTTCCAAGATAAGTCCTTTTTTTAGTTGTATAGTTTCATGCCATAAATCTATAACACTATAATACAAATATAAATTGTATATACACATACATATAGCTACTCACTTTTTCAGATAGTAGTTTAAAGTTGTTTTATAGGTATAATTTGTGAAGCAGACCAGCAATATGGGTTTAGATACAAGAGGGAGGCCTTAAGGAATGGAAGTAGAGAAGGTATTCAACAAGTTATGAACAGGACCAAGAATAAGGTAGGGCCACAAGGTATCTTTGAGAATAGTCCTCATACTGAAATTCAATGATAAACTCATTTTTCTGAAATGATGACAGTGCGTTTGGGAAAAGGTGTACTCTCTATATAATCTTAAAATTGTAATCATATGATCAGGACATCTGGAAAATAACAGTCAAAATTAAACTGAACTTTGTCTGGATACTGCAGTTTTTACATGGCTCTGTCAAATGTCAGGCTTCCCTCTCCCTCACCAATTTCAAAAATGTTTCACCATGATTTCAAACAGTGAATCATCCCATCTTGTGCCAACCATCTGTTTTGTCTGCCCCCTCATCGACTCAAATTAGATGAGGGAGGGCAGGGCAGGTTCTCAAGAGCAGCCATTAACACTGGAGGAAAGAAGGTTCTGGCAGCAGACTTTCCATTGGAAATTATGGACCATTAAAACTGGCAAGAAGAAACTTACAGAACACTCAAGAATAAAATAAAATTATGAACGGAAAAGTGTGGAAACTATATCAAAAATTTAAAAGTTCGGCTAATCGATATGAAAATAAACTCCAAAACAAATTTCAAGAACTGTCAAATAATCAAATGATGTAAGGGATAAAACCTATCAGAAAAAAAAATGAAAAGGAACACTGTGAAGAATCTGCTTCTGACAGAAAATCATGCGATTATGAAACAAATTGCCATCTTCATATTTAAATATTTTTATTGATTAGTATGCATATTTGAAAAGAGAGATGTGATAAAAATAATTTAATATCAACCCCTTTTGTATTAGAGTAGGTTTGAAGAAATAGAGAACAGTCAAATGGAATTTTTGACATGGGATAATTGATGTATTTGGGAAAATTCTTTAAGACAATGAAAGCACAAAGCTTAGCAGGCTGTGCTAACCCTGAATTCATTTTTCCAGTAAAATATTAATATCCTTTTTGTTCAAATGAATGAATGTTCTTAAATTCAAATGAAGAGTATAAAACAACTAGAAAAATATTGTGCTCTCTCTGCTTATTTGTTTGTATGCACAAATTATTCATTTAGCTGATTTATTAAAGATTTTTCAAATGTAGATAAATGTACAGGATTTTTAACAATGCGTTCTTCAAATAGCACATAATAATCATCGTAAAAATGAAACATTCACTGGACTTCACTACATTTAGCAGACGGCTGGTAAAGAGAATTGAAGACCGTACAAGGTCATTCTTTGTAATCAACGATTGTCATGTCTTTTTGTCCCCTTGGCAGCCAGCTCTGCATCTGCCAGCTTCAGTCTACTGCCCCTATCTTCCATGCCCTCATCACTTTTTCTCAACTCCTAAAATGACCTCTTAACTAGTCTTCTATGCTTCTCCCCTTGTTCCTCATAAGTAATTCTTAACTCAGAAGTCAGAGCTATCTTGTAAAATCATAAATTAAATGATGGCCCTCTGCTGATCACAAATCTCCAGTGACTTCCTCCAGAATTTACAATAAAATTCAGTTTCCCTCCTATGGCCTATAAGGTGTTCCTGATCTTATCCCTGCCCACCTCTCCAATCTCGTTTTCCTAGAGCAACTATCCTTTACTTTGCCAAAATCATACAAAATATTTTTGCCCTTCCTACAATAAGACACTTTCTTTCATCATTTGTCTACCTAGCAATATTTTTCTTAGACTTTTACATAATTAACTTAGTTTTGTCATTTCCTTCCCAGATGTCCACCTTCTTAATAGAAGAGTTTTTGGTGCCTATTGTATCAAAGACAGATCACTTCTTTTCTCATTAATCCATTTCCCAAAATTCACCCTGGTTTAAATTATAATTTATACAAATATGAATGAAAAGTGAATCAATGAATGGACAATATTTTTAATTTTTTAAAATTATTCTCCAAACAGAAATCCCCAACATTTGAAGTTAAACACCTCTCATCACCATTTTTAAACATTTCAATAATTTTTGTTTATTGGAATCCACATTTTGTTATTTTGCATTGTTGCTTTCCCATGAACTTGTGAATTATATTTATTTAACAAATTACATTTATTAAGCCATAGCACTGCTTTGAATGCCCTGGAAAAAAAAAAAGCAGAGGGCAAATAATGTGATTTCTAAAAATCTATGATCTTGAAGAAGCCCATAATCTCTGAGAATGGTGTGTTATTCAATTGTTAAAATATGGCCTCTTCTTAAATAAATATGTGCTATTAGAGACATGAAGATCCTCCTCAAATGTGAAAATCCCCATTTTCCTAGCATCAATATCAGCTTTGAAGAACCCTTTAGTTCATGGTGAGGGGAAAGAAGAGAAAGGGGCATTTCAAAAAGCAATTCTCTGTGCCAGTTATGCTATTAGTGAATGTTAAGCAACTTGTTTCAGAAAAGGCATGAGTTCTTGGAAAGGAATTGCATGAATGAAGTCTGAGAGATAATTAATAACTGTATTTTAGGGATGTGTTAAATGGTGGGATTTTCAGTGACAAAAACAGACAGGAGAAGAATATCAATACAGTTCATCAAGTCTGTTATCTTAGATCACTATGTAAAATTGATAAGAAAGACATGAGGGGAGAATAAGGATAAATTTCAAGAGATCATTCTTTTATTGTGGTTATGTAATAATGATGATCCAAATGGTAACAATAGGGGAAACACAAGATATGATGGATTTGATGTTCATGTTTTCATGAGTTCAGGGAAGTCTGGTCATGCACCTTGCCATTTCTATAGCCTGTTCTTCAAAATGATCTGAATAACATCCTACTGTTGAGGATACAGTCCTAAGCAGACACCTGGTATGTGGATGACCCTGTTACAGCTGACTGGACCAAGTCGCTCTTGATGGAAGAGCAAACTCTCTAGATGTGCTAGTGATGGTTGTATGGGATTTGTGAGAGTGCCTAACATGAAAGTTTTGTGCAAATATGGATGATGACTAGTTATCAAACTCATCAGATTTTTTTGGTGAATTTGAATATATGTAACACATGGAAAGAAGATGCAGCTTGAGTGAATTTGAATACATGTTGCACATTGAGAAGATGCAGCTAGAGGTCAAGAGAGAGAATGAACCTTTAATAAGCCAAATCTAGGAGTAAACAGAAGAGAGCTAGTAAGAAAAATTAAACTGATTGTTGGTGGTGCCACAAGTAGACACACATCGATGACTTCTATAATGTCACCGTAGCAAAATGTTCAAGGAAAAAGGAGCCACCCTAACTCACATTTCACCCAAATTCTTAAGAACGCTAAGACCTGTTAGTATAATTTCAATTTTTATTTTTTTCATGAGCCTCCTTCCACATATTTTTCTGGGTTCCTTAAAGAACTGGTTACTTAAGTGAGATTCCTATTTCTTCTCTCTCTCCCTAACTTTGTCTCTTTCATTTCCCTCCCATCCTCCCCTTCCTTCCTTCTTTCCTTCCTTCCTTCCTTCCTTCCTTCCTTCCTTCCTTCCTTCCTTCCTTCCAGTTTCCTTGATTCTTCCCCACTTGTCTCCTTTTTCTTATGTAATTATTTAAAATAAATTTTTTATTGTACAGTAATTGAAAAACCCTAAAACAACATACTGAAGTTATTCAGAGTGATATATTTTAAAACGTTTTATATATATGTGTGTGTATGTATTTACACACATAAAATTTATAACATTGGATATAGATACATAATTATAATAGTAAACGATAGTGATTGCTAATTATTCAATTTGTTTTATTGTGTGTCTTTGCATTTCAGTGTATAAATTTGTAGTCTCTCAATAAATATTTGTTAAACATTGTTTAGTGATCTTTACAAACACTTGTTAACCTAGAAAATATGTTTTCAATTTGACAGAATGGCTGGTGTTTCTAGCATTGTTTTGGTTATCAAAGATAACTTAGTTATATACAGGAACAATTATTATTTATATTTCTCACAGTAATGACTGTTGATTGTTCAGTTAGGCAGCTCTGGCTCTGCTCTGTCTTGTTTTGTCAGTGGTAATAGCATCTGAAGTTACATCAGATTTGGTACACTTGAATGTCAAAAACCTGCTTAGGAGACAATCAATTATTTTAAATTTTGGTAAATAGTACCTCTAAGGACACCTCTGCTTATTTATGGCCTTTCCATCATGGAAGCTTCTGGAGAGTCAGACTTCTTACCTGGTGTCTTAGGGTTGTAAAGACATATGCCACAATCAAACAGAAAAGAAAAAAGGAGCTGTATTAACCTGTATTTTCTAACCTCAGATCTCATACAGCTAGTCACCAAGTCCAGTTCATAATCAAGAGGAGGGACCTTAGTCTCTTCATCTTGATGTAAGATGTGTCAAGATATTTGTGGCTATGTTTTTAAAGTCTCCCAGTTATAATCACATTTTCAATATCATAATATATCAAGGTTGCTGAGTTAAACAAGGGGGAGACCAGCCACAATAATTTGCCTGAGACACAGAAGTTTCCTGCAGCACAGGATTTTTAAAACAAACCTGGGGAAAAGATGGCTACTGTACAATCATTTTTATAACATGAAAATGGGAATGTGGGGTTCAGAACTATTAAATATTGATCGACAATAATTGTTTCATTTGAGTTTGTATTTTTCAGTGTATAAAGTTGTAGTCTCTCGGTAAACATTTGTTAAATATTAGTGGTTTTAACAAACACTGGATAATCTAGAAAATATCTTTTCAGTGTGATAGAATGGAAGGCAGTTCTGGCATTGTTCCAGTTATCTAAGCTATGTCATAAAGTTACCAAAGTATGTTTCATAGAAAACTGCAAAGAATAAATACCTTATGAAAAGATTTATTCTTGGTTAAATAAATTGTAGAATCTTTAATAACATTGTCTCCTGCTTAGAGGCTTAGATAATTTAGTCTAGCACCACACACATCTTTGACCACCAAATATTTCTTTTTCATGAAAACTTATTAAATGGAACACATTTTGCAAAATGATGACCTAAACACAAGCAGTGTCATAAAGTAACTATTTGTCCAAATACAAATTATTAATATAAAGACATCTTCATGGATTGAAAACATTGAGATTAAGGAGCCAAGCAATGCCAACAAAACATGCTGTGTGTGTGTCTTACCTTACCAATTTGATCCTAGGAATACAATGATTATATAGTTCAGGTAGAAATCGGAGTACATAGTTAAGTCATGGATTCCCAGAAATAGAGCCAATTTTGTTTCAAATAAAATAAAGTAACAGACACCCAAGCTTAAATTATCTGGCTAAATGTCTGTGTGGGGAAGTTCACACATCCTCCACACTTTCTGGTTCACTCTAATCAAAACCATTAGTCTTCTCATTCTTTTGAATATCAATTCACCTGCAGTGGAAAAACACAGAATTACTAAAGTTTCTTTTGTAAAACTCAAACTATGATTTTAAAACTATACTATAGCTATTAAACACTTCATTCATTGAAGAAGAACAGTCAACATCTGATTTAAACATTTTCTCAATCCATTTTCTGAAATTTATTAATAAAGTTTAATAATTTTTTAAAATAACAGTAATACCAAGTTCTGAGGCAAAATAGCTAAAAGATTCATATGGCTTTTCTTTCTGCTTTAATGCATGATAATTGTAGCCTTAGAGTCCTTAAATGAACCGAAACACATGAGTTAGCAATTCCAAAACTGGAATGTAATAAGATGTCCTACAGAGCATCTCAGAATGAAGAATTAGAACACATGGTTTTAGAGGCCAGTTCTACAGCTGCTGTGCTGTGTGATTTGAGGAAATATGAGCCTCTCAAAGCCTGAGATTCCTTATATGCAAAATGAAAGATCATTTTTATGCCAACTTTGTAAGTTATATGAATAAAATGAGCTAGCATGTGTGAAAGAACATTTGAAGAATAAATTCTGATTTGCATTATTACTATGATCAAGTATCAATTCAAGTTAAGAGACCATAGCATGCCTTCTGATAGTAATTGTTAGCAGTCATGAGGTACCCTCTCATTGTCTGGTTTTATACTAAGTACTCTATTGATTGTGCTCTGTTCAGTGAGGATATGACTTTTATTTTATACCTGAGGAAACTGGGGATCAGAGTTAGGAAGGCCTTTCACAAGACCACACACCTTGGAAGAAGTAGGCAATGTGCTGGTTCTCATTTCCCTGTTACATAACAACCAAGGCATCATAATAAACAGATTTTGGCCTTAATCTTATGAAGCTCTTGAATGAATAGTGTAACAAGTCTAAAAAACATCCTTTTGCAGCATCAGTAACCATTTGTATTAGATGTATGACTGATTGATGAGAGCTGTTTTTTAATTTAGGAAGAGTATTTGTCAACCCATATTGAACACTTCTGATACATTATTGCATAAATTTCACTCAACTATTCAACCAAGAAGATAATCATTCTCATTGTACAGATGAGTAAACTGAGACTCAGTTTGGCTGAAACATTGCTGTAAACGTGGTATTTAGTGTCAGTACTAGATATTAAACTTAGCACCCTGGGTTATTGATTTTATTTATTCAATGCACTACTTTTACTTTCTACAAGACATTTAAAGCACATATTTGTGATGAGTTATTGAAATTCTGGATAAAATTCTTCCAATGTACTGAGCTAAACATAAAATCATTGATTGTGCAATGTTGTGAATACAAAATCTTGAAAGCCTCAGCTTTCCTTCAGTCTTTAGTGCTTCCTCAGCAGAACACCAGCAGGTCTGTCAGGTGCTGTCAATAGATAATGCCCCAATACAATCAATGGAGATTTTCAAGAAGGTACAACTCCAGCCAAAACAGCGGCTTCAAGTTTCCAAACCTAAACTTAATGATAGAAGTCATTTTTCTAATGATTGCTATTCTGCAACTTCTGTTTTGTTTTCATTTCAACACAAATTCTACTGAGAGCAAAGGGGATGCTTAATAAATAGAAGATGTGTTAAGGTTTATATTTAAGTATTCCTGATTTTTCCATTTTATTGGTCTCCCTAAAAAATGCACTGTCTTCCTCTGTTTGAGCTTGGATAATTCACAAATAGTAAAATAAAAAAAAAAGTTTGGTACATTTCTGGAAGCTGGACTATCCAGGATCATAGGTGCCAACAGTTTAGTGAGGGCCTTTTCTCTACTTTCTTACTTGATGGGAGAACAAAAGATAGTAAGCTCACCCTCTTACACCCAATCCATGAAGGCTCTGCTTACATGACATTATCACCTCTAAAAGCCCTGCCTCTTACTACTATTGCATTGACCATTAATTTTCAACATACAAATTTAAGAAACCATTCAGTTTTCCTTGTTCACATTGCTCTTTCAGTTTGGCTTCCCAGACCAATATATTTTACAAACCTGTATTAATTGAACAAACTTAAATTTGAATCTTAGTCAATCCATTGGAAAAAAAAAAAAGCTTTGGAAAGCACATGTTTGGTTAATATTAAAGTAAATAAAAATGGAAAAAGTCATTTTCCAAAAGTAGAACAAACATAAGAAAAAAGGAAAGAAAAAGATAAAATTTGTCTGTGTCAAACTCAATTCTCATATACCAATAGTTACTGATTGTTATCATAATGTGAAACCAGGGCTGCTTTGAGTATAGGACACAGTAAGGAGAGTAGTCACCACCATAAGCTGAAAACCAAGGAATGTCCACTTGAGGAAAAGTTGAGGACTGGAGATGGTAACAATTCTACACTCCATTTTTCTAGTTAATGTAGTTTTGATTGCTCCATTTTTTCTTTTCACTACACAGAAAGTAAAGAATAAAGATACTGTCCATTGAAAACCTACTATATGCCACAAACATTTTCTCTCTCAGCTAATTTAATTACATCAGCTCTGAGTTGAACAAGATTATTTCATTGGCCTAATTCCACTGTAGACAAATTAAAGTTCAGAAAAATTAAGGAAACTTGCTAAGGTCACACAGCTAATAAGATCAATTCTGGGACTTGAAATTTTATCTGGCATTTATTTTGCAGCCAAACATTTCAAAAGGGAGTTAAACATTATAAATTAAATTAACAACAATTGCACTTAGAAAGCCCGACTGCATATATGCATGCAAATAGGAATTATATGTGTGTGTTTACAGGTCAGTGCATGTATATTTTTATTATTCTGTATACTTTTGGTTTTTTTTAGGAATGGGATTATGTTCCCCACTTCACAGCCAAGGTTTGGTAGAAATATTAGAAGTTTAAGGGTGGGCAGTGGCAACCACTGAGACAAGAAAGCAAAATATACCTATGGGAGCTACACTAAAAACAGAAAAGGTGCTACAGGAAGTGTTTGTGGATATGTATATGGTCCCTTTTGAGATTGCAAGCTCTCTGCAAATAACTAGTACTGATGAGACTTTCCTATAGCTTGAATTTATATCAATGAACTAATTAAAAAGATCATATATATATATATATATATATATATATATATATATATATATATATATATATCTTTAAACCCATTTGAAGAGAACTGTCTATGGATTGGGTAAAAGAAATTTGAGCAAATGGTAAATTTCTAAATAATTTTCATACCGTGCTAAGAGAGAACTCATACTATTTTCATTTTGCAGCACTGTGCTTAGGGGTTATCAGAGTCCAGAGGTTCTCTATATTTCAATTCTTAAAGCTTCCTCAATAACCAATCCCTTTTAGTATCATCAAATGTAATCTGTAAATTTTAGATGATTTTTGATATGATCAGAGCCCAATTTTTCTTTGTCTTTTTCTTACAGTCTCATTATTTCTTTAAAATGTGTGCACTGAGGACTTGTCATTCTTTCTCTAGTTGAAAACTAAAACAGATGCGATTTTTTTTTATGTATCTCTCATTTAAAAACAATCTTCAGATCCATTGAAAACAAACTACCAGTATGATAACAGAGGTGGAGGGATGACATGGCTTTTCCCTGCTCTTCCTTTTCCTTTCTCTTGGACCTGCTATGCGAGGCACCTGGGTTCTAAGCAGGATCAGGGCACAGGTAAAGGGGTAAATCAGGAAGTCTTATTTGGCTGATAGTGGCTACTGCCGTAAACTAGCTTCATGATCTCAGCCCTATAGAATATGAGAGTAGACCCTTCCTCTAAAGGTACCCACTCTGTTCATGACTCTCCTGATGTTCATTTTATGCAGATTCTTACTTTTGGAGTTCCATGACATTCTTCAGAAGAACTTAAAATGAAGTCAGTCAACCCCTCTTCTTTGAGTGTGTGGGCCAGACTCAGTTCACTGGAAATTCTCATACATCTTTCATATCAGTACACTCTGGAACCTGGGGAAATTACAACTTTCTACCCTGTGGTCAATGGCTATTTTCACTATATTAGGTATAAGCCAGTCATTCATTCAAAAGCAGGAATAGCATTTCACGGTTTCTGAGGTTCCACTAACCTCTTCTCCTAGGTTTGTGGTACAATAAGATTGGTCATAGAAACTTGAAGGATGGCAACATCTGTCTAAAGAAATCTTGTTGCATTCTCATGATGTTTTATGTTCTTATCTAGCAAAAAGGTTTAAGAATTGTGAAACCAGATCCTGATCTTTTTCCTTTGCATATTTTTATGATATATTAAATATCTATCATATATTTATATCTTATCTATATCATTTAGCTTATAGTTTAATATATAGTAATATATATTTTGTAGATACCACACCTGAGCCCAAGTTGGAAATAGCTTAATTTTTATAGTCAGTTACACAATGAAATATGTCTTTAAATGATCAAAAATCATCATTTTGATGATTGCCAAAATGTTGAGACAATATTTAATCCATTTGAATCTTCCCAAGAAATTCAAGTCAATTTGCAGCTTGTAGACTAAGAAAGGTGCCAAATTATCAGGGGAGAACTCTTTCCTATATTAATATAATTGTTCATTTCATGATTTATTTTTACCCATTCTTCTGCATAATATGGAAGATTCCAGAATATGAAATCTTTAAAATGATCAGGAAAGATGATTTTAATGTAACAAATAATTGTTGAAAAAAATGGACAAATGAGAAAAAAAGCACCTGTTCAAAATCAAGAACATTCATGTGTCATCATTATTGTAAGCCCAGTTAGTCTTCTAATATATTGTATGATATAATGCTTAGGAGCACAAATATTTCCCTCTTCCTAAATCTGATACATCCTGGAGAAGAGGATAAACACTCAACAAGTTCTGATGTCTTTTTTTTTGTTCCTCAGCAAATTTTCCCACTTTCCCAGTACCACAACTCTATGTACAACTCAGGTTCCTTATCTTATAGATGGGAAGATATACAAATAGGTAGAGAGCAGGGGTATAGCTCACTGGTAGCACATGTGAGGCCCTGAATTCAATTCCTAGTATTTAAGAAGAAAAGAAAGAAAGAAAAAGAGAGTGAAAGAGAAATTTGTCAGATTCTTAAGTTCTTTTGCAGACATATGTTAATTTCTTACACAAAGAATAGGATCAATCTAAAGGTACTTTTGCCTTGCAAGGTATAGGCTAAAAATGAAAACAAACTATTTCAGAGTTGTGAAATTTTAGTTTTCTTTACAAGTTGTAAACTACACCCTAAACCTCAAACTTTAGAGGAAAATCAAATACAAAGAATAAGAATTATGGAATACTCTGGGAAATTTAGAAGGGGATAAAAATTAGATGTGCAGAGAACGAAAATTGGTGAGGATACAAGTAGGGAAGAAAGGAGCCAGAGTTTAAGAAGAATGCAACCCCTCATCCTCTGGGCAAGTCCCAGAGATGTCAACCCCCAGGTGGATTTAGAAGACACCAGAGAAGAAGGAGTATAGGTTACTTTCTTCCCATGTCGTTTCCTAAGAAGAAACATGCCTACTGAAGGCACAATGACAGGAGAGTTGCTGAGGTTAACTGTAGTGAACACCTAGCAGAATTCCATGCACTATGATTTGTTGTGCAATGTGGTATGGTCTGAGTACCTAGAGAGGCAGAAAGGGGACCTTGAGCAGGATAGAATTCCTACTGTAGTCTTGAGAGTTCAGGCATAAAAATCTCTGAAGGACCTGGGTTACTCAAAAACCTGAGTCATCTGGAGGAATGGGCAGCTGCAGTGGAGACAAGCTTGTGATCAAAGATTGCAGGACAAACAGCAAGTCAGTAGGGACTTTGACAGGTACCCTTTCACAATGCCAATGTGATGGCTCAGTCTTCTTGGAACTTAGGTTATTCCTGGTAGGAAGGGAGACAGGAAAGATGAGGAATCCTTAACTGAATTTATGCTGACCCAGTTTTACACTGGAAATGGTTCCATTCTGGGATTAATCTTGTTTTATTACAATCAGTTCTAAACAATCATGGTAAATTCTGTACATATAAAAAAAACTTTAAACATTTTACACCTAAATCTTGTAGATAGCTAATTATCATGCCCATTGCACTGATGATAACATTTTGAAAGCTATCAGTTTCTACATAATTAGACGACATCATTATGGTGACTACACCTGTACAATTGTTAAGAACATTTTCCTTTCATTAAAATGTCCCATTATGTTTTCTTATAATAACAATAAAACAACCTGCAGAAATGTTTTACCATTGACAACACAAATTAGTCATAGCATAATACCAATGTTTATAAAGCACTCAATAATTTATTACCATTTCAATGGTGCAAAGTTGAGATAAAGAAAAATGTTTGAAATGCATGAGATTTCTTCAAGTCTGGAAGATATATTGATCCCTTAGGTGAACTTTGAGCAAGTTGTTTTCTGGATGATGGTTCTGAACAGACTAATCGTCCATTTCTCTCCTGACAAAAGAAAATGTTATATTACTCATAAAAGGTCCAGAATAACTCAATTTTGGTATTTGAGAGCATTTTCCTAAATAGCTGAATTATAACTGATGCAATAAGATTACTGATTAACCATCAATTCAAGAAAACAGCAATTAGCAGTTACTTTAAAGAAAAAATATATTTGAATGAATTTGGGATGCCATGTTCAACTTATACTTGGTTGTACAGTAAGGATTTAAGAAAAAAAAAATATCTTATCTCATCTTCACAAATGTCCTCCTCTAGATCTACTAGTGTTATACCCCCAACCCTAGATCTCTTTTCTAGCAGCACATTCTGGTCTTAATGGGTAAATTACAGTGAGTCTCAAGCAAAGGCTCTTTCAGTGAAAAGCAAGCCATTATCAATCAGAAAACTATACAAGAGATATTAATAACTATTCTAATAGCCCATAAAATTTTAGAAGGCAAAAGTATACTCTCAGTTCTTGTGGGGCACAGTGATATAGAGATATTACCCAAATAGGCACCTAATTGACCATCAACTCATACATGTGCCAAAAAGTCAAAGAGGACAAGCCACATGCAAACCAAAAGCTCAGTGCTCAACCCTATCCTTTTGCAGAACAAAGATGACTCCACATCTGTCATCTACACTGGTCTTCACACAAGGATTTCATCCTTGAAATCCCTTCTGCAATGCAGGCCCTTGGAAATCTCATCCAGTTCCAGCTTCAATTATCACCTCTGTGGGAACGATGCCTGCAGCTACCCATCATTCTTCCTTTGTGTTTATTTAAAGTCTTGAGTTCTTTTGAAGATCACCCCCTCCAGTCATGCCACTTTCTCCATCCTTTTGTCCTTGTCATCAACAAGCCTTCTGTTTCACCTTGAGGACATTAGGAGTCTACTTTATATCCTCCCTCATAAGGTCATCTTAGATGTCTTCATCACCCCTTGTCACATTCTTTAATAATATTCACCTCATAGTGAATCCAGTTTTTAACACAGCCCATTATTTGGAATCTATCAAAACCCTACTCTCAAACTGCAGTCCTTAAGAGTATTGAGAACAGGATCCATGTTTAATCTTCTTTGTAATCTTCAATCTTTTTGTAAGGCCATATTAGAATACAATCCAAAACAGCACAAAAGTTTTATTTTTTTCCTGTGTGTATTTTCATGAAATACACATGGGTTACATGATAACGTTGTTCTTGGTTATCTTTGAAATGAATTTCTCAAATGCTCTATCAGCTTCTCTTTCAATCATTTTCCTTTACTTCCTATAATTCTCAATTCTAGGTCATTTATTCAGTTCTGTAGTCATCAATTAACTTATTTCTATTTTATAGGAATTTGTAGCAATAGCATTGTTCCTGTTCCCTCACATTATACTGTAACTCCCTGTGGATTTCATATTGGTTTGAAGAAAGGTCCATCATTGCCACACACACACACACACACACACACACACACACAAATATCAGAAAGGAAACTTGCACCATTATGACCATCACTGGGCTGTACACATATATTATGCCATTGAATGCTTGTGTAAACCTTTTCAGATTGATAGTATTTTCCTCATTCTAAAGAAATGGAAACTGAGAAGTTAATTTTTTTTTCAACAAATCCAAAGTTTATTAGGCACAGAATTAAAATTTGTTTAGTGCCTCCTAAATAATTATGTACTCCAAAGACTCAGTCTACTGCCTTCTGTGGAAACCACATACCAGATAGAGACCTGATTTTAATGGATATCTTACATCCATCCCAGAACCCTGACATAAGTTCCCTGTTTTGCAAGTTATGAAATGGAGTCCAAAAACAAAGCCATGCAGTCAATGATATGCTCAGAGTGCACTCATCCTCATTTACTCATGTTAAACCACTTACCTGAAATTAGTTCAATTACTCAATAAGGAACCAAAGGTTCAATTTTTAATTTCCGGGGTTTTCTGAGTAAAACTCTGCAGGTGTACTGAATATGCTTCTCTGGACTATTTTGCTCACTGAGAGTGATCTAGTCACTGAAATTCCCCAATGAACTAATGCCATGTGAGCAAAAACTCTGGGCTTCATGCTCCCTCAGATTCATTTTGATATTATTTATTTAGGACATTCAGTGTTCTCCTTTCTCCTTGGAGAGATCTGGCTTCAGATTTTAAAAGTCCCAGCAGTTTTCCCTCTAGGCAAAGTCAGGAAATCTGTCTGATATTCTGTAAAGCACTATACACAAGAGATATAACTTGAGACATATGATTTTAAGATTCGAAGATCACTCCAGTGGGCCCACAAAGATTTAAGATCACTCCAGTGGGCCCACAAAAAACAAATCATCCTAACACTTCAAAATTCAACCTAAAGATGAATCCTCTTCTTTCACAATTTTAAGTCAATTTTAAATTTTAAATACACCTGGCTAAGGCATAGAACCTAGATTATATCCATGAGGTAAAACTGAGAAATGTTGGAAACACATGGAGGTAATCCTTGCTTTAAAATAGTATTTGGAATTAGGAGGAACGGAAGAGCTAGTGCTACCAATGACCAAATAATTTTTGATAATTATTGCTGGCAGAGTTGCAAATTAGTGCAGCCACTCTGGAAAGTGGTGTGGAAATTCCTCAAAAATTTTGATAATTTTTCTTAATATAGGCCCAACTCCCAGATACTGAAAGCAGCCTACTTAATAAATAACCTTCTCTTTAGAAAAGTGACTTACATAGACTCCCACTTGTCAGGGCCCAATATATGCCAGGCAGGATATACCATCCTCTCAGCCCATGGTATTTGTTTTCACCCTAGTGGATTCATAAGGGGTGTGTGTCAGGGAGTTGACATAATTATAGGTATCTGCTTTGAAGAATTTACTTATGATAAAGGAGAAATTAAAGGGATATAATATCTCTTAAATTGCAGACTTTAAAGGAGATGTAAAATCTTGGATAAATGTGGAGAGATTCAATACCAATTTGTCCTGAAAAGTTTTTAAAAAATCATAAACATATTGTTAAAAGAGTGTGCATGAGAGTAAAGATGAATGAGCAAGAAAGTAAGGAAGACAATGTGAGTGACCAGTAAAAAATTAATTCAGTCTATTGCAGAAAACTTTAGAAACTAAATATATTTGCCACTTTGCTTGAACAGGAGAAAAGGGCTTAAATATGTTGTAATACACAAACACTCCAGAGAAATGGAAAATACCATATCAGATGGGGGGAATATAGGTAATTGTTTTCTCTGATGAACTGCAGCCCTTACAAACTCATTGATGTTATTACTAAAGTGAGACCTGGATTTTAAAGAAATGTAAATATCTATATGTAACACATATCCAATCCAAAAAAAGACTCAGTCTGTGTGTGAGAGAGATGAATTATACTGATGTCTGTTATAAATCCCTAACATAGCTCATGAGATCAATTAAGATGTTCAAGCAGCTACAAAAAGGATGATTGAGGCAAATGGTAACATCAGGATGACCATATGGTAAGGGGAAACTAGAACTGTTTGGACGTAAAATGAGAGCCATCGGAATTCCAGTTACAATTGTACACTACGCAGCGAGGAGATAGCAGGATGAGGCAGCCAAGAAAAATACTAGATGAAGAACAGTTTGGGCAGTGATAAAGACAAACAAGCTTGTGTTTCCAAGTCAATAAACAGGTGGTAGGGACAGGGGGTGACATCATCTGTGTCTGCTCTCATTCCCTCTCCTAGACCAGGAGCCTCATGGTTTACCAGGTATTAGAGAAATAACGCCTGGATTTTTAAGTAATGAGAGGGGCTTTAGAGGGAGTGTTTAGCCAAAGGAAAAACTATTTCTTAAATGAGACCATCAAAGGTTGTAATTCCCTGCTTTTCTCAGAAACAGAGCACATTAATTGTGTTGCTCTCTGTATGATCTAGGACAATTTTTCTCAAAGCTGCCCAGTGGGCTGTGCAACTACAAGCCATCATCACCCCAGGATGCAATGGCCTTTGGAAAACTTAACTCACCTAGAAATGCATTATCAGGTGATAACAGCCTTGCCAGCTCATGTCACCCCAGTAGTAAAGTTTTAAAAGCTTTCATTTTTGAGGTTTTCTTCCAACTGTCGAACTGTGATAGGCAATTTAGCCTAACTTTTCACAGCAGTCCTAAATCTATATTTACTAATGATTCCATCATATGTTGAAAGAAATACACTTTGGAAATCTTCATCAATTAAGGATATTGAAACGTAAGGGCTGAACCCAATCCTTTAGATAGAATGTGTACTTTAAAAGTGTACTATCTTTTGACTCACAAATAATGAAACCAATCTGCATATATTTTAGCTATCTGAAGCTAAATGGAAATCCAAAGTTGGAGTATACTTTATGATAAGCTAAGAAAAAGTTGATCTTCAAATGATGTTGAGGGAGGAAAACATCACGTTTCCGAACAAGGGTTTTGAAGAAAGATATGAAACTCACTCTACATGTCACATTAGGTAAATAATTTACCTGTGCTTCGATTCCCATATCTTAAAAATAGGTGTAAAAATTGAATCTCTCTCATAAATTTGGTAAGGATCAAATGATACAAAATGCATAAAGTGTTTAATGTAGTATTTGATTTATAGAAAATGTTCACTAAATACTCGTTACCATTAATGTTATTATGAAAATATGGTAAGTAGGAATAGAAAGAGTCTTGTTTTATCTCAAGTGGAAGAACACAAGAAAGAGAGTAGCTCTCAAATATTAGTACACTTAGAGAATCACCCAAGAAACAAATAAAGAATATCAATTTTTGGCACTCAACTCCAAAGACTTCAAATTGTTATTTTTACATACTACTTCAGGTGATTCTAATGCAGGTCATCTACTAAATAGAGTTTGAGGAGCACTGAAGTAAAACATTTCTTGGGAAAATGCTAAAAAATACTAGCTGCAATCAATAATAATTGGAAATACCTGGTTCCCCAAGTTGTCTTATGTGCTGTTTCTCTGAAACTACTAAATATATACAGTAGCATAAGTGGATGACTAATCTGGTAATTTCCTTCATTGAAAATTCAGTGTAAAATAGAAGTTATTTCATGTGTCAGTAAGCTCTCCATAATTGTAAAAAGTAACTGAGATAATCAACTCATGAAGAAAATATATTTATTTAAATTCAGTATTGGGAGTTCCATTCCATAATCAATTGGCTCTTTTGGTTTAGGTTTGTGGCAAAACAGCCCATCATGGCAGGGAGCATGCCATAGAGCAAGTTGCTTACCTCATAACAAAGAAGAAAAAGGAAAAGAAAGGGGCAGGATGCAAATAGCCCTTCTAAGGGCTTATGCTCAATGACTAGAAGGCCCAATAGGCTCTGAGTTTTAAAAGTCCCACTACCCCTCAATAATGCCATAGAATGTGGACCAGTCTTTTAATTCATGACCTTTGAGGGGACATTTATAAAGACCATAGCACTTTATATGTTTCTTAAAGCAATTTTTTATAATTATTCTATAAAATTATATCACCTACCAAGCATCTCCTTCAGATAGAGTTATAGATTCTGGAGTTATGCTGCTGAAGATATATTATCTGTTTCTACCAAGATCTTACAATATAATAACAAAGTTAAGTGAGCAAATGAAAAAATTAAATGTAGCATTTTAAGGCCTATAAAAATTTAAACCAAGGATGGTAAGAGAGTTCACCATCAGAGAACTGCAAGGCTGGAGAAAATAGAGAAATGTGAGACCAGAGAAATTATAGAAAAACTATTAAGTAGTTTTAGAGATTGTTATGGTTTGGTTGTGAGGTGTCTCCCTAAAGCTCATGTGTGAAGCAATGCAAGAAGGTTCAGAGGAGAAATGATTGGGTTGTAAGAGTCTTAACCCCATCAGTGATTTAATCCCCTGGTAGAGATTAACTAAGTGGTAACTAAAGTGGTAGGGTGTAGCTGGAGGAAATTGGAATTGGAGCTTGGCTTCGGAGTATGTATTTTTTATCTGGAGAGTGAGGCCCTTTTTCTCTGCTTTCTGATCACCATGATGTGAGCTTCTTCCCTCTGCCACCCTCTCCTGCCATGATGTTCAGCCTCACCTGGAGCCCTGAGGAATGGAGCCAGCCTTCTATGGACTAACACTAAAACCTCTGAAACTGTGAGCCCTCAAACCTTTTCTCCTCTACAATTGTGCTGGTCGGGTCCTTTAGTCACAGCAGCAAACTAGCTGACTAAAATACAGATTTTTGCTTCAATTCAACAATATTTATTAAGTTTCAATTTTTATTTCAAATTATTGTGTGAGACAGTGAGAGCAATTGAATGGAGTATGTGTAACAGTTAATTTGAATTGTTGACTTGATTGGATTAAGAGATGCAGAAGATAAAGAGGCTTCTGGGTGTGTCGATGAGGGTGTGTCTAGAAATGATTGACATGTAGGATAGTGAACTGAAGTGGAGACCCTCTCTAAGTGTGGACTTCATTGTCCAATAGGATGGTGGCTTGGATGGGAAAAAGTTGGATGGGAAGAACAAGGAAGCAACAGTAGATACAAACTCGATTCTCCTTGAATGTGTTCTTTATTTTTTTCTTCTTTTTCTTTTTTGAAATCATTTGTTCATTTAACCGGTTCTTGATTGTTTCTGCAATCACCTGAGGACATCAGACTCTCACTCCTTCATTCTTCCAAAGCAGACTCTGCAGCCATTCTTCAGGGAGTTTCCAGGAGCTTTAGGTCTTGGACTGGGGTAACATCAATGATTCCTCTTTTTGTAAGGATTCAGCCTCTTGGACTGCACAGCTACTGATTCCTCCAGCTCTCCAACCTGTAGATGGCCATTGTGGACTATCCAGCTTCTGGTCATGTAAGCCAATCTAATAAATTCCCTTTTTATAATGATACTTCCTATTGATTCTCTTCCTCTAGAGACCCCTGACTAATGCAGAAATTGGTACTGGGGTTGGCTCTAGAGAGATAGAATTATAAGGATGCTTCCTTAGTTGGTTTTGTGGTTTCTGGATTTGGCTGTCTGAATTGGTTAGACCTAAAGTTAATAAAGTCTCTCTTACTGGTACTATGGAGAGCACTGATAATCCATGGTGTGAACTGTTTAAAGAGATTTGTAAAGTAAATACATTTGATGCTCTCAATTTGTCACTTGTAAAAAGCAAGGAGTTTAGTGACTCTGTAGATGATACCTTTGAACAGTTCTGGAAAACTAAGAAATATGATGATGTGGGTTAGTTGCTTTTGGCTTCACTGGACAAAGTAACAAAGGGGAATGGTGAGCTCAGAAACTCAATTTCTCACCTGCAGACATGCATAACTGATCAGCAAGGTGCTATGTGTGTTCTGAAGGAGAATCTTCTCTCTCTTGTAGTCATAGGGCTGAGGTTGCTGAAAACCTAACATAAACCCTCATCCTGCAATTGACTGAATTAAGATGCAAGTTTAACTCTCAGCCTCCAAAGGTGTCTTTAATTAAAGTGAAGGCATTTCTTGGAAAAGAATGGAATTCTACAAATGGGAGTAGTAACAAGTGGGAGGAACCTGAAGAGACTGGAGACATTTAACTCCCATATCCTGATTAGTTTATTTTGCTAGTTGTTGAGTCCCCACTCTTAGCCATGACTGAGGCATCCCTACCCCCACCCTCTGTGGCATTGCCTCCTCTACCCTCCCTGAACTAATCTTGCTTTGCTTATGGAAACTGTAGAAACCTTCCATGACTCAGTTGCTCAGCAAGAAAATGTTGATATTACTCAGGGCCCATCCTCACCTCACTTTTGTCTCCAGGCCTATAACTAGATCCAAATCTAAGCAGGCCCCTAGGGGTGAGGTACAGAGTGTGACCCAAGAGGAGATATCTAAGCTCAGAAGGAGCTTTTTGAGTTTTCTAATTCATACAAGCAGAGGTCTGGGGAACATGTGTGGGAATGGATTTAAGGATGTGCGATAATGGTGGAAGAAATATTATCTTCAAGCAGGCTGAATTTATTGTTATTGGCCCATTAATCAGAGATTTTAAATTTAATATAATAGCTTGCAGTGTTAAAAAAAAAAAGGTACTAATAGTTTGTTTGACTGGTTGGCTGAAGTATGGATCCAAAGAGGGCTTACTATAAATGAACTGGAAATGCCTGACATCCCTTGGTTTACTGTTGATGAGGTTCAGAGGTTCAGAGAGATTGAAATGCTGGAGTGGATCTGTCATGTACAGCCTTCTCCTCCATCCTGGAGAGATCCAAAAGATGTGTGCTTCACTAAAACTGTAAGAAACAAATTTCTGAGGGGAGCACCAACATCCTCGAAGAGCTCTGTTTTTGGTCTTCTTTGCATGCCAGACCTTACTGTGGGAGCTGTAGTCAATCAATTGGAAGACTTACATGCTTTGGGATGATTAGATCTCAGGGAGGAAAGGGGCCAGGTGGCATCCCTCAATGACCAAAGACAGGATGGTCATAGTTTCCATAATGGACAGCAACAGGGAAAAAATGTACTAAATGTTCTGACTGGTGTAGATCTCTGGCTAATTAATCATGGTGTTTCTAGAAGCCAAATAGATGAACAACCCACCAAATTCTTACTTGACTTATAAGCAGAAAAATTCCAGGGAAAATGTACAAAAGTCTGCCCTAGATCATAATAGAATCATGGCCCCTCCACAACTTCCCAAATTTGAGTCAATTTATAGATCTGGAACCCCTTGAATGAAGGGGAGGCCAGGTCCCCTTGAGGAAGTGACACGTCCTTTTTGTAAGTGTGCTTATATTTTAGTGAAAGACTTAGGTATATTACAAATAATTTAATTGTTTGGAAAAAGAATATAGCAAGTATTTCCACAGAGCAGGGGTTCTTAACCTCAGTACTACTGATATTTTGCCGTCAGCTGAGGACCCATGCTCAACAAGTTATTTAGCAACATCCTCAGCCTCTATTATTTGCCAGAAGTTCTTGTCTTTCCAGCTCTCCCTGACTCATGATTAATAAAAATGTCTGTAAACATTAACAAATAGTCTATAGAAAGCATACTTATCTCTGGGTGAAAACTAGTACATTATTGAAACAAAGCTTAAAAAGAAATTTAAAAAACAAGTATAATATCAAGTAAGGTATATCATAAAAGACTTTGTGGAACTGGAGAAAGTTGAACTGGGTCTTGAATGATGGATAGAGCTTAGACAAACAAAATGAAGCAACATACTTAAAAAGAGAAAAGCAAATTATTACTGAATTGGCTGCATGTAAGAGATGTAGGAATAGAGATAAAGCAACTAGGATAGAGGAAATTCTTATGTACAGTGTTAAGAATGTCAGAAATTATTCTTAGAACACTACAGAACACTTGAATATTTGGGAGTAAAGATTAAAATGGTCTGGTCTTAGACAGATGGTCATGTAAAGTAGTCATTGAGAGAGAGACAGTGACAGATGTTAGAAAGACCATTTTGAAGGTTATAGTAGTAATGCAGAAAAAAGGATGATAAGTGCTGAATTTAGACACACATAAAGGAAATGAATAGGAAGAGATGGATTTAAAGAAAAACACTAAGGTAAATGAGGAAAATAATGGAGTAGGAGGGATAAGTTTCTAGACTGAAAGATCCTAACAGGTAATTATGTAATGAATGAAAAAGGAAACACACAGGGAAAAGTGCTGTCAGTGTGGAGGTGAGAATGGAAGGGATAATTGAATATTTTTCTGGTGTCAGGGGCACATCTTTATGAAAATATTCAACAGGTTATAAGAAATATAAATTGAAAACTCAAGATGAACCACCAGCTACAAAGTGTAGTTTTGACCAAATACATGCATGTGCACAGACACACACATACGTCTTAAGTTTAAAATTTGTGCGATTAGAACATTAAAAGTGTGCATTGAGGGAGAGAAGTGAGGCTGAAAGAGAAAGAGACCAATCATGGGTTTTCTGTAGAAATAATAAAGAGAAAGAATGACTGTCAAAGTCTTAGAGGAATTTGATACAGCGTTTGAGTCAAAAGGCGTTGGCAAAGAGGCCTTTCTGTTTCTTTAGCAATGGCTAAACAAGTAACAATGTAGAACATACAATATTGAGTAAGTTCTTCAGAACATCAAATTTTCATTGTTATTAAAATAATAGAAAATTAAATAACTTATCATCCATATTGTCATGTTTACTTGTTAATAAAACTTTGTTTTAAAAAGTGTTTTCTAACAAGTTCTGCAATACACAATTTATAAACACAGTTTTCTGATTTTCCACTTGAAGAATCCTATATAACTAGCACAGGAGATACAATTTTACTTATAAAAAATAATGAACAACTTACAGTAACTGAGATACAGCAGGGATTTGAAGTGCTGGAGTAAAGCATAGGTATGCTAATTTCCTCAACTTACGTACTCGTAATTCATGAGATAGAATCTACAATTTCAAAAATCCTTTCAAGGCCATTTTTCAGCTTCCCTGGCAGAGAGCGACCATCTCCGGCTGCCTGAGTCCTCGGAACTGAGGTCGGGTGTTCTGAGGCACTGTGTGGCGGCTCTGGGGAGGTCTGGCCTGGAGTGGCTGGAGTCGCTATCTCTGGTGGGGAACTTAGGGCCTTTGCCACCATTTTACAGTGTCCTCGGGAGAGAGCAACCACCTGCCACCGCCTGAGCCCCCAGCAAGAGTTCAGACCTTCCTGGGCTCTCAAGCCCAGTGTCTCCATCACTGAGCACAGTTCTGTGCCCCCACCCCAACTTGGTCTACTGCCCAGGTCCACACCCTGGCCTGGGGTCTAGCACCTTGCAGTATCTGATTGTCTATCAACACCAGGCTGCCTCTGCCCAGAAGCATTGATCATTCCCAACCTGGAGGTAGTGGGACAGCACCTTTCTTGGGTCACCGCTTGATCAAGCATCACTCAAACATCAGGTGAGTTACTGGAAATCTGCAGGGACACTTTAAGTCCTCACAGAGAAATTGCAATCCCTCGGATTCACATTACTAGAGGGGAAGATACACGAGCAACATGAGAAAACATGGGAAGAAAGTGTCTCAAACAAACCTAGATGATATATCAAGAGAACCCAAAGACAGCATGGTAGAAGGAATGACAGAAAGGGAGTTCAGAATGTTCATAATTAAAATGATTCGAGAAGAGAATGATGTGATGAGAGCAAATTCAGGCTATGAATAATCAGCTAATAGAGCAATTGCAGGAAGCAAAAAATCATTTCAATAAAGAGATAGAAGGTCTGAAAAAAAAAACAAAAAAACAGAAATTCTTGAAGGAAACAAGGAAATGAAGGAATCAATAAACCAAGTTAAAAACTCAATAGAAAGCATAATTAACAGAATAGATCACTTGGAAGACAGAACCTCAGACAATGAAGACAAAATATTTAATCTTGAAAACAAAGTCGAACAAACAGAGAAGATGGTTAGGAATCATGAACGAAACCTCCAAGAAATATGGGACATCATGAAAAGACCAAATCTAAGAGTTATTGGGATTGAGGAAGGCACAGAGATACAAACCAAGGGTATGAATAATCTGTTCAAGCAAATATTATCAGAAAATGTCCCAAATATGATGAATGAGATGGAAAATCAATTACAAGAAGCTTACAGGACACCAAATGCACAGAATTACAACAGATCCACACCAAGGCACATTATAATGAAAATACCTAACATACAAAACAAAGATAGAATTTTAAAGGCTGTGAGAGAAAAGCAGCAGATTACCTACAGGGGGAAACCAATACAGACATCAGCAGATTTCTCAGCCCAGACCCTAAAAGCAAGAAGGGTCTGGAACAACATATTTCAAGCTCTGAAAGAAAACAGATGTCAACCAAGAATCTTATACCCAGCAAAACTTACCTTCAGATTTGATGATGAAATAAAATCCTTCCATGATAAACAAAAGCTTAAAGAATTCACAAAGAGAAAGCCTGCCCTACAGAACATTCTCAACAAAATATTCGAAGAAGAAGAAACGAAAAATAATAATCTCAGTCATCATGGGGAGGAATTACCCTAAAGAAAGAGTCAATCAAAGGAGAAACAAAATTAAGCTAAAAACCCCCAAAAAGCTAAAATGACAGGAAATACAAGTCATATATCAATAATAACCCTGAATGAAAATGGCCTAAACTCATCAATCAAAAGACATAGACTGGCAGATTGAATTAAAAAGAAAGACCCAACAATATGCTGCCTTCAAGAGACTCATCTCATAGAAAAACATGCCCAAAGACTAAAGGTGAAAGGTTGGGAAAAAAACATACCATGCACATGGACTGAGTAAAAAAGCAGGGGTTTCCATCCTCATTTCAGATAAAGCAGACTTCAAGTCAAAGTTAGAAGGGATAAAGAAGGACATTTCATACTGCTTAAAGGAAGCATAAATCAGCAAGACATAACAATCATAAATATTTATGCACCAAACAGTGGTGCATCCATGTACATCAATCAGATCCTTCTCAACTTCAGGAGCCAAATAGACCAAAACACAATAATACTGGGGGACTTTAACACTCCTCTCTCACCATTGGACAGATCTTTCAAGCAAAAATTGAACAAGGAAACCATAGGACTCAATGACACAATCGCCAATTTAGACATAACAGACATATATAGAATATTCCATCCATCAAAAAGCGAATACACTTTCTTCTCAGCAGCTCATGACTCCTTCTCTAAAATAGACCATATGTTATGCCACAAAGCTACTCTAAGCAAATACAAAAACATAGAGATACTACCTTGTATACGCTCAGATCATAAAGGAATGAAATTAGATATCAATGATAAAGTTAAAAACAGAAACTACTCCAAGACCTGGAGACTAAATAATATGCTATTGAATGATGCATGGATAACAGAAGACATTAGGGGGGAAATTAAAAGATTCTTAGAGGTCAACGAGAACAAAGATACAACATATCAAAATCTCTGGGACACTATGAAAGCAGTGCTAAGAGGAAAATTCATTGCATGGAGTGCATTTAATAAAAGAATGAAAAGTCAACAAATCAATGATCTTACATTACAGGTCAAAACCCTAGAAAAAGAGGAACACATCATCACCAAAAGTAGTAGAAGGCAGGAAATAATCAAAATCAGAGCTGAAATCAATGAAATTGAAACAAAAGAAACAATTCAAAAAATTGACGAAACAAAAAGTTGGTTCTTTGAAAAAATAAACAAAATTGATAAACCCTTAGCCACGCTAACAAAGAGAAGGAGAGAGAAACTCCAAATTACTAAAATTCGCGATGGAAATGGAAATATTACAACAGACACAATTGAAATACAAAACATAATAAGAAGCTACTTTGAAAATTTATACTCCAACAAAATAGAAAACCTGGAAGACGTCAACAGGTTCCTAGAGGCATATGAGTCACCCAAACTGAATCTGGAGGACATACAAAACTTAAACAGATCAATTTCAAGCAATGAAGTAGAAGAAGTCATCAAAAGCCTACCAACAAAGAAAAGTCCAGGGCCAGATGGATTCACAGCCGAGTTCTACAAGACCTTCAAAGAAGAACTCATTCCAATACTCAAAGTATTTCACGAAATAGAGGAGGATGGAACCCTTCCAAACTCATTCTATGAAGCTAATGTCACCCTGATACCAAAACCAGAGAAGGACACATCGAGGAAAGAAAATTTCAGACCCATATCTCTAATGAACATAGATGCAAAAATTCTTAACAAAATTTTAGTGAATCACATACAAAAGCATATTAAAAAGATAGTGCACCATGATCAAGTGGGTTTCATCCCGGGGATGCAAGGATGGTTCAACATCCAGAAATCAATCAATGTAATTCACCACATCAACAGACTTAAGGTCAAGAACCACATGATTATTTCAATAGATGCAGAGAAAGCATTTGATAAAATACAGCACCCCTTCATGCCCAAAACACTAGAAAAAATAGGGATAGTGGGTACATTCCTTAACATTGTAAAGGCTATCCATGCTCAGCCCACAGCTAACATCATTCTAAATGGAGAAAAATTGAAAGCATTCCCCCTGAGAACTGGAACAAGGCAGGGATGCCCTCTTTCGCCACTACTATTCAACATTGTTCTTGAAACTCTAGCCAGAGCAATTAGACAGACCAAAGAAATTAGAGGAATACAAATAGGAAAAGAAGAGATCAAACTATCCCTATTTGCTGATGACATGATTCTCTATTAAGAAGACCCTAAGAATTCCACCAGAAAACTTCTGGAACTCATAAATGAATTCAGTAAAGTAGCAGGATATAAAATTAATGCTCATAAATCTAATGCATTTTTATTCGTAAGTGATGCATCCTCTGAGAGAGAAATTAGGAAAACTACCCCATTCACATTAACTTAAAAAAAAATAAAATACTTGGGAATCAATCTAACAAAAGAAGTGAAAGACCTCTACAATGAGAACTATAGAACACTAAAGAAAGAAGTTGAAGAGAATCTGAGAAGATGGAAAAATCTCCCATGTTCTTGGATAGTCAGAATTAATATTGTCAAAATGGCCATACTTCCAAAAATGCTATACAAATTCAATGCAATTCCAATTAAAATCCCAATGACAGACCTCATAGAAATAGAGCAAGCAATCATGAAATTCACTTGGAGGAATAAGAGACCCAGAATTGCTAAAGCAATCCTTAGCAAGAAGAGTGAAGCAGGGGGTATCACAATACCAGACCTTCAACTATACTACAGAGCAATAGTAACAAAAACAGCATGGTATTGGTACCAAAATAGACAGGTACATCAATGGTACAGAATAGAGGACACAGAGACAAACACACATAAATACAGGTATCTCATACTTGACAAAGAAGCCAAAAACATGCAATGGAGAAGAGACAACCTCAACAAATGGTGCTGGGAAAACTGGAAATCCATATGCAGCAAAATGAAACTAAACCGATATCTCTCACCCTGTACAAAACACAACTCAAAGTGGATCAAGGACCTAGAAATCAGGCCAGAGACTCTGCACCTAATAGAAGAGAAAATAGGCCCAAATCTTCATCAAGGTGGCCTAGGACCAGATTTCCTTAACATGACTCCCAAGGCCCAAGAAATAAAAGCTGGAATCAATGATTGGGATAGAGTCAAACTTAAAAGTTTTTTCTCAGCAAAGGAAACAATCAGCAATGTGAAGAGAGAGCCTTCAGAGTGGGAGAAAATCTTTGCTACACACACTTCAGATAGAGCACTAATCTCAAGAATCTACAAAGTACTCAAAAATCTTTACACCCGGAACACTAATAACTCAATCAACAAATGGGCCAAGGGAATGAACAGACAGTTTACAGAGGAAGATCTACAAGCAATCAACAGATTTATGAAAAAATGTTCAACATCACTCGTTATAAGAGAAATGCAAATCAAAACCACCTTAAGATTTCATCTTACCCCAATTAGAATGTCTTTTATCAAGAACACAGGCAACAACAGGTGTTGGCGAGGATGTGGGGAAAAGGGTACACTCATACATTGCTGGTGGGAGTGCAAGTTGGTGCAGCCACTCTGGAAAGCAGTGTGGAGATTCCTTAGAAAATTTGGAATGGATCCACCATTTGACCCAGCTATCCCACTCCTTGGCCTATACCCAAAGGACTTAAAATCAGATTACCACAGTGATGCAGCCACATCAATGTGCAGAGCTGCTCAATTCACAATAGCTAGATTGTGGAATCAACCTAGGTGCCCTTCAATAGATGAATGGATAAAGAAACTGTGGTATATATACACAATGGAATATTATTCAGACATAAAGAAGAATAAAATTATGGCATTTGTAGGTAAATGGATGATGTTGGAAGACTGTCATGCTAAGTGAGATCAGCGAATCCCAAAAATCCAAAGGCTGAATGGTCTGTCTGATAAATGAATGATGATGCATAATGTGGGGGGGAAGGGTGGCAAGAATGGAGGAAGGATAGATAGCATAGAGGGAAGGGATTGATGGGATTGGGGTGGGGAGGTAAGAATAATAACAGAATGTGTGACAGATACCACTGCCCTGTGTACATGCATGAACGCACAGATGGTGTGTCTCTACTTTGTGTACAACCAGAGAAACAATAGCTGTACTCCATTTGTGTTCAATGAATAAAAAAAAAAAAAAAGAAAAGAAAAAAAATTGTTTCAATGTATCACTTAGCCATCTTTAAAATAATACCTCCTAGTTCAGGATGACTTAACTAGTACATTTGCTTCTCATCCTTTAGGTTATCCTAGTGAAACACAGGTACTGAAATTCACAGATGGAATAAGCTTCAGTAGTAAAAACGGTGAGTCACAGGTGTTCACAAATAGGTGAGACATTTCAATTTATTTCTAGACAGGATAAAGTGGATAGAGGAAACTACCAGGTAGGACACACTGTGATAATTTACATTTCAGTCAGAGCCTAAGAGAGACTTTGAGCAGTTTGTAGATAAAATGAAGAACAGTAAGGAGAAGTGGAGCTTAAGAGAGGAAAATTATTATACAATCTGTTATATTACAGATTTTAGTATACTCCTATTCTCTCATCTCTAAGCAGAGAAATAAGTGGTTTGGTGTCATCCTGCAGGCAAATTATAAATAAATAAATATATAAATAAAATTATAATTTGGAGAGCTTCAAAACTTTTTGTGTGGGTGCTGTTTCACTCAGTGAAAAGCCTTCAAATTATACTATAGGAGTTCCAAACTGAAAACCAGCTCCTAGTTCATTCAATCCCAAGAAAAATCTAAGTCTGAAACTCTGTTGCTACTTTCAGCTTTATTTCCCACCATAGGTGATAAATGTTACAGGAATTTTTCTCTTATAAAAAGCAGAGGAAACTCACTTGAACTATTTAGTTCACAAGTCTTAAATATGAATGAACTGCGAAGCATCTCCAGATACATAGAAAAATTCAACAAAATGAAGGGTAGCACAAAGACGAATAAACTGGAAAACTGATATTTAAAGAATAAGAGCTATTTCTAGAAATAGAAAGCAGTCTAGAATTTTAAAAATGTCTTCCATGACTATATTAAGAGACTTTTGAGAATGAAGTATATCTACAGAGCAAAAAGAGCTCTCTAAAAGAATTAATCATTAAACAAAAACAGCTCTTTCCAAGAAGTTAAGTACACATATCAAATTTGTAGAAGACCACATGGCCACAAAAATGAATGTTAGAAATGATCCATTTATAAGCACATTTTTGTCATTGAAGAGAAGTTATTTAACTTAAAAAAATCAGAAACAACAACTTTGTAATCACAGCTTTGTATTCTAGGAAATTGTGAAAGTAAATACTGTATTATTTAAAAGGGTTTGGATTTGAACACATTCTTCAATACCCAGCCAAACTATCATATTTTTATGAGAGAATAGTTTTGTGAAAGAACAGATAGAATATTTTTAGAAATGTAAAGGCTCAGAGTATTTTCCTTCCAACTAATTTAAATAGTATACCAAACTGTAATTCATTTAACAGTGGGAGCATATGAAGAACCAGGATAAGATATGATGTAATAAACAATGGATTTATAGCATACCTAGGTATAGAAGGCTTAGAGAAAAAAATGTAGTCCAGATTGAAACAGGAAGACTAAAATGTTAGTGGGAAAATTTTAGATATGTAAAATATGCAAAAGATAAAATAAGTGATGAGTTGGAACTTCAAAAAGATAAAAGTTAAAAGACAAAAGTTAACATAAAAGTTATCTCCCCACTGGGAAAAGGAGTAAACATAATGGAATTAAAGTAGAAAAATTTATGTAGAAGGAAATAAAATCAAGGGCAAAATACAAGGTAAACAATATTTTTATGATATTTTAGCAATTAAAATATAATAGAAAGAATCCATTCAAGTTGGTAATTTTGAAACTATGTACTTTCAAAATGAATCAAGAGCAGTAAAAAAAAATTTCATAATTTTCCCCAACTAGGTGTATCATATGGAATTCAAAATAATGTATGTGTTATTTATTAGTATGTAAACACTAATGGAGCATTATGGGTTCAACTTTTTGATCAACCTGTTCACAAAGCATAAATATCTGTTCTGTTCAGTGTAAAAGAGCTTAAATGATGTAATCATGTAAGATTTGTTTCGTTGAGCAAAAAGCCAAAATAAGTGAAATGTCTGGTAGAGATTTAGGGAATATTTTTAAGCTTAGAAATATTTTACTTCAACAAAAATATAACATTTATGTGAACCATATCATACTTATTTAAATTGAAAAAGTGTCATTAAAATAAAATTATAAATAAAATAACTTTTAACTTTGCATATCTCAATTGCAGAAAGATCACATAGCATAGCTGTTAATGAAGTGTATAACATGTAGCTTATTTATTAACATGGTTAGTGGTTAATTGTTTTGCAAAACTGGCATATATGATGTGGTATATGTGCTAAGACTATTTATCCTGTTATGTATATGTAAAATTGACAGTGATTTGGTTTACATTTTAATAAGCACACTTCTCACATTTAATTTCCAATTTGCCTGTATTATACCTCTATAATAGGAAAGATTTTGTTTATTAAAATACATTTTTCAAAATGTATTTATAACATGGCACTGATATTATACCTTACCTACTTTACATGTACAGTGGGAAGCATAGGATTCAATGTAATGCAGAAATATATTTCTACTGCTATTGATCAGTTCAGTACATATGAACCTGATTACACTCACATCTAGTTCTACAGAGAAGTTGACTTAGCTTTCCTCACCATTATTTTCTATAATAGCACCTATCATGAAAGGTCACTATAAAGAAAACTTATGAAAAGTGTCTCACATATAAAATTCTCTAAGTTTTATCCATTATCACTTTTGTTATTAACAATGCATATTTGCCTATTCTACTGACATTACAAAAATATGGTCAAGCTTATGTTACTAATGGTTTTAATTTTAATTTTTAAAATATTCATGTTAGTGTGAAATTGGCATAAAACACATGAATAACAAATTTAATAAAATTATCACTAAAGAATTTTAATTTTATAAATGGAATACACCACCATATACAAGATCAAAGAATTTTAATATGATTATTAAACTAGGGCATGAAGAGTTCATCATGTCTTGTCTCCACAAAATAATTCAGAACCAAAGCCAAAGATAAGTTTGAATAATAAAGCCAGTATTGCCATTGGGTAAAAATTAGAAATAGGGGTAATGTCAAATGCAAGAAATTTTGTCAACATAAAGCAAATAATTTCTAAAAGTATAATCTTATTGAAACTTTAGACCTTTTAAGGTTGATCACATTGATTTATACTACTCTTTGTACCTTGTTTCCTAAAACAAAACAACAAAATATGTCTCCCATTCCATTTTAACTTAATATACAAAGTGAAATTTTTTTCAAATGAGTTATTGCTACCTAATTTCCTATCAACAATGGCCAGTGACAAGAAATTCATCCTTAAGACTCCAGCAGTACGAAGCTGCAGTGTTCAAAACAGTGCTAGGGAAGATAGCATATGAATCATGCAGGTGGCAGCATCACTGAAGGCTCTCTTGACATGTAGATCTGAAAACTGTGACTCATTAACACTGTTGTAAATGTCAGTTGTCAGACTCTCAGTGTCATCTGAGACATTACTCCTGTTTTTTTGCTGTATCTGTCATTGCCACAGGGGTTGTAGGCACTGCATTGTTAAGAAGTACTCATCAAGTGGTTGCTATTCTTTGATGGATTTGGAAAGAGAACATGGCCATTGTATCTCAATACCAGCCATTTGGTATGTGGAAAAGGTGGTATTAGAGGTACTAGAGTCCTGGTGCAGGGTACACCGAAGGTAGTAGAACTAAAAACGTAGTAATCACATAGCTTGTATTCATTTCTTCTGGTTTGGTTCACAGGCTCCCTTAATTATCAACTTTGATGTCACAAATATCTCTGTTAATATTATGTAACTATAATAAAATATTATAGTATATAATGTATAACATATGATTTTATATATTAATAGGGTATGTGTTGCTATGACATGTTGTATTAATATTAATATCATGTTAAGAGTTGTAGAGAAACTGATTTCATAGAAGTACACAGAATTTAGATGGAAAGCACTTCTGTAGCCATCTAACAGATCACATTGATTCATTTCCTCTTGGCACTAGGAAGGACACTGAATTTTTACCAAAGAAAAGTTACAGATCTTTTTAACAGATTAGTATTAATACTTATTTTTAAAAGGGAGTTTTGAGATTTGTAAAGCAAGTTCCAAATGTCTATTTATAGGTAATAGAAAATGATACTTTGGTTTATTAGACAAATAACCTAGTTATCTCCTAACCCTTATACATTGAACAATACTACTCAGTACATATTTAGTGGATATTGGAAAGGAAATTGTTCTCTATCCATCAAACTTTCTAAAATGTTTAGTTGATATGTGCCAAGTAGTTATTTAAAGGATTTACCTATCTTCTGTGATTCTATTAAAATAAAAATAATCACAGAAATATAAAATGATTCTGTTTTAGATAAATACTTTGAAATACATGAATTTTAGAAATTTGTACATTTTTTAAAAATTTTTCCCTTTATAATATATTATTTGTACTATAGCATTGAATAGATCAAAATGACTTTAAAGAATTGAGGGTGAAGTTATCCAAGTTGGAAGGGTGATGAAACTCTTCATAAATGAGTATTGTTATTTTAGCCCCATGTTCTAATTTATCACTTTTTTCCCATTAGCATCTCTTTGTTCCTGAATTCCAGTTGTCTTCTTACAGTCCTGACTGCCAAGAAATCTACATTCTCCTTCCTAATTGTGTTTCTAAGCTATTTGAAAATATATGTTAATAAGGAGATTTGACACTTAAATAGGCAGGTATGAACCCAAGGACAAGCTCTAATGGTTGACAGAGTCTGACAGGAAGATGGAGATAAATATCTTATCTCTTAAGCTTCAGATGATGTCATAGCAAATCAATTTACCTAAATTGATAATCAACTTTGCCTATTGCTAAAATATTGGTAAAATTAAGTATGTGGCAATCAGGAAGGGACATCAAGGCATAATTGTATGCAAAAACAGTGCTTTCTGATGCTAGGCCAACTGTTGAAGATCTCATTTTCTTGGAGACAGTAAAATGATCTATTCCTGAGTTTATTTTAACAAAATCTGTTTTCATACTCCCTGCTTTAAGCTTTTTAAAAATTCTATTTAATATGTGTTGAATGACTTTTGTCTTCTTTAATAATACTTTCCCTATTCTTTTTAAAATACATGTACAATCTTATTTCCCCAAAACCTACATATGGTTCTGTTTGTACAATGGATCATCAGGGGGCCTTTAGAATGAAACCTAGTTATGCCATGATGAACTGAGGGAAATAAACTCTCTGAGACTCAGTTTACAATTATATAAAGCAGGATAATACCTATTTTTAAAAGGAGTCTTGATATTTGTAAAGGAAATAGTGCAGTACTGAATACTCAACAAATGACAGCATTACCAAACACTAGTGGAGTACAGTCTGTATTCTGAAATATATAAATCTGTAAGAGTAGGATTATCTCATTTGTACAAAAAAGACACATATGGCTTGGAAAGGTACTAAATTATTCCAAAGTTCTCCCTAAATGGCCCCCTAGAGTCAGAATTTAAAGTGGTATTTCTCTAGTTTTATCTTTCCAATAAACTGAAACTACCTCTAGCCTATTCTAGAATTCATTCTCTGACCAAAACTTACACAGGGTTGTGCTAAACTGTGACTTAATGTTTCCATTTGATGCATAGTATGTGTTTATGCATAGTGGGCATCACAGAAATGGCAAGCAGCATATGAGAGTGTGTATTTATTTAGGTATTCCAAATACCTAAAAGAATTAAGATCATGAAAATTTCTCATGAAAGTTTACTTTGAATTCTGCAGTGCATCCCTTTCCCCTTGTGAGACATACTATCTGCAACTATAGATTAAATTTCATTTTCTGTAACTTTACAGAGTGGGAAATATATGTTTGATTTCTATTTTTTGGTTGATGTTTTTCCCTTGTTATTTTGTAGTATTCAAAGTGCAATGTGTACAGATATTTTTCTTTTATTGCAGAATAGTATTCCACTGGATATATACACCTTAATTTGTGTATTCATTTACCAGTCATTGGGTATTTGGATTATTTCAGCCAGCTTCAGGCTAATGCAAATAAAAGTACTATAAGCATTCAAATACAAGACTCTTTAGGTGGACATATGTTTTTTTGTTTTGGTTTTCTTGGGTAAATGCTAAGAAATGGAATGGTTGCATGGTGTGGTAGTTGTGTCTTTTAACTTTTTATAAAACTACTTGTTTGCAAAAGTGTTAGTAACATTACACATTCTCATAAAAATGTATAAAAATTCAAGTTGTTTATATCCTCTTTAGTACTTGGCATAGTAAAAATATTTAGCAGTCTGTTGGGTGTGTAGCAATATCTCATTGTGATTGATATTTACATTCACCTAATCACTATCTATGCAGAATATCTTTTCATAGGTTCATTGCTTATTGTAAAACTTTGCTTTATGTCTATTAATATATTTGTCCTATTTTGTTAATTGATTGACTGTATTCTTAAAATAAGACTGTAATCATTCTTCATATACTTTAGACTCAGGTCTACTATATGGTAAATATGTTACAAATGTTTTCTCTGAATCTTTGACTTGCATGTTTGTTAATAGTGTCTTTGAAGAACAATTTTGTTATACATATTGATGACATTAATGACAAATATAAGGAAAGATGTAGTTTCAATGATCTGATTTTGTACCAGTAGTCAAGAGATGGGTCCTTATGTTCAACTGTAGAGGAGATGAATTGTGAAGATTATGTTGTGCAAACTCTGAGTTCTATATATCTTCTTCTAAAAATTAAACATAATGTTATTTTAGCCACTAATCAATCATTATATCCAGAGAGCATATTTTGTCTCTTCTATTCTGAGCTCTCCATTCACATCTTGATTCAATCTATAAGTCTTCACTATGCTTATTTGGATTGATTAATGCTTTCATAGTTCAGAGGTATTCTGAGACCTCCATGATTCATTCAAACCTTGGCTCACTTCTCCAAGCCTTGATGATACAGGCTTACAACTGTTACACACATGCACAGCTCATAAATTAGATTGAAAATTCTGTGCCCTCATGCACAGAATTAACATATCCCTTTTCCTGGATCTCATACCTCAAGAATTTACCTACATTTTATGACCCAAATAAATGCTTATCTATTTTGTTAAAAAGATAAGAGTTTGGAAGTATATCTTGGGTTAAAAAAAAGCAAAAAGCATGCGGGAACCCCTCCTCCCATGTGAATTGCTTCTCTGAATTTTGTGTCTCACACTTTGTTTATTTGCTGATACGTTAAGGTAGCTTATTTTGCTGTTATTTCTCTTAAAAATTTGTATAAACTGTTTTTGTTGTTACCAATGGAATATATAGACTGTAATGAACTTACTTCATGAAGCAGAAATGGAACTCTCCTAAATCACTTTTGATATAAACACTTATATCACATATTTGCTTCACATATTTGCTTCTGAATACATGTTATATCATGATTTTAAATACTATATCTCTCTGTGCACATTAGAGAATAAAATAATCATTTATCATTTCATTTAGCTGAGAAAATAACAATTTTAAATCACCTATCCTATTCAAATTGCTGCTTCTGAATGACTCTCTTGCTTTATTTTAATTCTCTACTCTACTACCCAAGAGGACATTCCATGGGGAAATTCCATGGGAATTGAGATGACTGCCTCAAAGTATCTGGTTTTCATTGTAAGCTGGCAAAATGAGTTTACCTTATATGTTTCTCAGTGCTTCGGTATTCTTGATTAATTTGTATTATTCTAAATGTGTCCTAGTTTCATGCTTTAGTTATAAGCAGAATCTACGTAGATATACCATTCAGAAATTCATTCTTAAATATGTAGGTTCATGGAGGAATTCAGTTAAAACTACTAAATCATAGGAATATGCGTGAGAAAAATGGCCATACTCAGATATAGATAAGGTACAATATGAATCCTGAATAATCTCAAATGGTTGAAGATAAAATTTCTTTCCAAGAAATTTGTATTTCTTACATTTATGAATGTATCTGTAATGCTTGAGGCCATCACAATCTCAGCTTCTTGTTTGAAGGTTAATTTTAATAAGGCCCTGTGGGTACCTGGCCCCATGTCAATTTGCATGGTTGAGTAAATCTTCCTATACAAATCTCTTGATAAACAATTTCAGGGTTTCTCAGCCTGCATAGTCACAATAATTAACCTAAAATTTCTGTTGTCACATAGTCACATATTAGCTAAAGGGACAGGGAAACATCTGGACTCCATCATCTATAAAATAACTCTTCATATGATGAAACTTCTATTGCTTCCTTCAAGCTATTTCTTCTCTAGATTAAGTAATGCCAGTTTCTTTTTTCATGGTTCCCATTTTCCAATACTTTTATCATGTTCATTTTTTCCCACTACTGGATCCTCCTTATTGATTGGTGGAGCTCCCTATTGTTCTGGATTTGTGTAAATCTGACACAATTTTAATCTTTCCAATTGATTCCCGCTAATGCTTCACATATTCTGAACTTTGTTTACCTATAGTTTTTACAGGTTTTATTCCTGCTTATATTTGTTCACTAAAATGTTCTCTTCCTCTTTTTCTCATCAGAATTATGCTGTTTCATAAAATATCATAGGATCAAAATCAACTTGTGAATAAAAGAAAGAAAAGAGGGCTCATTATAGGAAACATTTGTACACTTATAGTAGGATTAAGCATGTATCCAGCTGATAGCAATGCATCACTAGTTAAAAAATGCTTTGTTTGTATAAGGATACTTTTGAATTTAGCAGAAGTTCATATCAATATCTACCAAGAGGAGGGAATGAAAATTTAGTTGTTTATAAATAATTATTAAGTAAGCGCAGCTTAAGAACAGTTATTCACAATAAACAAAAAATTCTAAATGGCTATATGTTCTGATTCGTAGCTGTGATAAAATATGAAAAGATTGTGAAGAATTGAGAATATTAGCTCAACAATGCAGGCCAAAAGAATGTATTTTGCCTGAAACATGTAAATAATTGTGGCAAAGGTTTTAGGTGAACATCTGGCTTAGAAAGTTATTTCAGTTTAATATTAAGTCACAGCCTAAAGTTACACTCAGTGTCAATAGGGTTAATATTCCCATAAAAATCCAATATTAATATTTGCATCATTACAGCCTCCAGGATGCCATAATCAGCAAAAGGAAAAAAATATTTCCACAGAGTAAGAATCTTTAGACCTACAGAAATCTAAACACATTGACTGGTTTTGACCTCTTCCAAGAAGGTGTGGGTTGAAGAAGACAGTCTGAGTCCAGTTGGGATTTCAGCTCAGACTTCTTAACTGTAAGTTACTAATTTTAATTATACAAGATAATTTCATTACTTCATTTTGTCCATTTTTCCTCACAATTTTACTCTGTACCTTCACTAGCAAATTGATACAATATGATACTCTCTAAAACATTCTGTTCTAAGCTATAGTAACATGAGGCAAGTCTTACAATTGGAAAAGTTTTGTGTTTCTTGCTTACAGGAATGGAAATTACCAGAGATAAATTTATAGTCTTTCAGCTTATTAATTCATCATAACAATAGCATTAGCTTATGAATTATTTGATTGCAGGATAATTCATATTATTTAGATTCAAAATCCAAAATAAATGTCTGTAAGAGGTTAATAAAATCCATGGTGATCATAATCAGAGTGTTCTTTGAGAGCAGGGTCTATGTATTTTTCGCTTGTAAACTTCCATTGTCTACTATGGCATCTGTAACAATGTAGAAGATACCACATACATGATTATTAAAGAAGTGCACAAGAACTTTTTCTACTATAAAATGTAACAATGCTTTGAATTTATAGTTAAAATTAGTAAAATTTTAGAAATAATATTTGGGACATAGAAAAGATGTTATGCATACATTCAGTGTTCCTTCCAAAATGATTTATTTCCTTAATCTCTATTAAATTTTCCAGTCTGGTTTGAACTCAGACAAATGCTTGAAGCTCTCACCATTTTAATCTATAGTGATTCATTTTGAATGTAGCAGAATTTTGACATCAGTGCAATGAGGATGAATGTCAACAGAGACCCCAAAATCCAAGTAAATGGAGGAGTCATTCCCATGTGAGGATGGTTTCTTTCAGTTCCTCTTCATTTCCTTCCCCATGCTGCCACTGTACTTCCTCAGCCGCCACCTTTATGTGTATGACAAACTTATTCCTCGGTCAAAAAATCATTTACTGCAAACCGTTTGCCTTCTCAAACAGCACCATGGAAAGATCTCTGAGGGGGAAATAATTACATCAGCTTTGCTTGGCACAGAACATTCTTAAGAAAGAAGGTAGAAGGGAAATCCCACAAATCCCAAGCAGTCAAGAACCATCAAGGTAAAAACCACCGTTTATTTTCCCTTAAGAGCATTCAACCTCATAGAAGATCACAGACACCTTCAAATAGAGTGCTTCCAGTATGATCAAATGCACAAGGACTTCAAATTCTTTGAAGAAGTGTTCATGTCCTGTGTTTAACCTACTTTCAAACTCTAACCCTGTTTTTATTGGACCTTCTACATTATAGAAAGTATTAATGATTTCTTTATTGTGATAAGATATAGTCTGGGCCTGGCTAGTCCTAGAATCAAAGGATGATGCATGATTTGCTATTGAATAAAAATACACACAGAACTAGCTTTAAAGATGTGTATGGGAGGAAATGAGAAATGAGATTTTCTTTGTGATTCTAATACCCTTTGGGGAAAGAAAGAAAAGAAAATGGGTCAACCAAGAGAAGAAAGTTCAGCATGAGCCTCTCTTCCTTAGAGCTTTTTCCCCTGTTATTCCAAGATTTTTCATTAATAACCATTATCAACCAGAGGTAGAGTGGTCACTGTCATGAAAGGGGCAAGGTGCAATGAAGGTTATCAAGAATCTACCTTTTCACGTCACTCATTTTGGAAGTCTCTTCATTGTTGAGATAATCAGTATTCAGTATGTTCTCTAAGATGTTCTATAGTTGTTTTGACATGATCTTCAACTGTGCTTTACATTGTAGACTATGGATTTCAGAATTAATATCTCTTAATTTATCTGAGTATTCCAAATATCCTTTTTATACCTGCAAATAAGTCTTTAGTGCCTTCCTCAAAAAAAATACATATATGTATGCACATGGAGCTCAAGTCCATAATTGTGTTTATACATACCTTTGTTGTAATTGACTTTCCCATGAGCTTGGAGAAATAATTACAACATAAAATGATGTAATTTTGCTGTGTATAGTGGCACACACCGTTAATTCCAGCAAGAAGAAAAAATAAAGCAGGAGGATCCCACATTTGAGACCAGCCTCAGCTGCTTAACAAGGTCCATTTTAGAAACAAAAACAAAGGGACAACAATAACAACAGAAACATTAAAGGGGCTGGGGATAAAGGTCAGTCAGAGAGCACTCCTGGGTTCAATATTCAGTACCAAAAGAAAAAAAAAAAAAAAGATATAGTGCAGACTTTCTAGCCAAGGATTCAGGATGCTAGGAGGGCACGCCTTTTACCTTGATAGCTGCTTTCCCCATCCAGAAAGTCATGAAGTTAGAAATTGAAAACATAAGTACATAAGTTGATATTATTGTATGCATATTGTATAACAAGTACTTTGCTAAATACTTTATGAGAATATTCTCATTTAACCTCAGGGGATACTTACTACACTCTAACAAGGTATTCACTGGTACTAGCCCCATCTTACCCATGAGGAAACTAAGCTGAGAAAGGTTGAATGATTATAGTCATAGAGCTAGTAAGTGTCACAGTTAATTTCAAAAACAGGTCTCTTATTCTAAAGTATTCTAAATACTGTACCTACTTTCTTCACCTATATCTTGCAAAGCTGTCACTCAGGGAGACACTGAGATTTATTTTTTTGCCTTCATTTTTTAAAAGGTTCTTAATTTCTTTCTACACCCAAGTCATCCTCCACATTATACATGTTTTAAAAAATTCAAACACAGCCAATTTATTTAAAAATCTCTTTATAAATCCCTATTATTTGCAGAAAAAAACTCCATTCCATGATCCATCCTTCAATGGCCAGCATTTCTGAAAAATGTTTTTGCTCATGGTTCCCTAACCGCAGCTTCTCATGTCAGTGGTATGGATCTCCCATGAACAGATGTCCATTGGCAGGCACATAACTTGAGCAGCAGGGGCCCTGAAATCTCTGTTTCCTAGGATCACTTGGTGTTGCAAAGAGTTCTAAAGGTCCAGGTATAGTCTTTTTCCTGATGATTTTTTACATGAGAGAGAGAGAGAGTGGGGTGGATAGGTGAGTGGGTCAGCAGTGAAGGAAGACAGAAAGAGACAGGCAGAGAGACAGTAAGTGGCATTAAAGGTAGAGGCCTAAGCAGAAGCCATAAAACATCAGGAAGAGATCACAAATAAAGGGAATTCTTGAGTGGAAAGGAAAATACAATGAGCTGTTGCTTGCCAGGAGACAAAATGCAAAGGTGAAGATAAGTGGAATCCTGTCAGCCTGGCTTGGTGGTCCACGCCTGTAATCCCAGCTGCTAGGGAGGTTGAGGAAGGAGGATTTTGAGTTCAAAGCCAGCCTCAGCAAAAGTGAGGTGCTGAACACCTCAGTGAGACCCTGTCTCTAAATAAAATACAAAATAGGACTGGGGATGTAGGGATGTGAGTTCAACCCCAGTACCAAAAAAAAAAAAAAAAAAAAAAAAAGTGAAAAAAGGGATAAGTGGAATCCTAAAAGAATAGCAAGCTATAAACTTAGGGCCCATGTCTTCTTGTTAGCGCTGGTATGTAACTGATTGAAATGGATTCCTGTCTTCTTTACTTCTCTTTGTGTCCATTTTTCCTTAATGTATTCTTAATATGAATCATAATTACCTGATTTTTACTTGAATGCTTTCATTTATCCTTAATAATTGGGCCCACCTGCCTCTCCAAACTCCACAGCTCTACTCTCCTTAGTCACCAATGGTCCACTCATACCTTGGGGAATATTCCTGAATACACTAGTCAGTCCTGTGATTTTGCTCTTGTTCATTTTCCCATGATTCTTTCTCCATTAATTTTTGAAAGCATGTTGTCATCCCCTGATTGGCTGGTTTTCGTCCTGTTGTACTCCAGAGACACCTGACCCATCTGGATTGTAAACAGTGTGAATATAACAACTAGAACTCCCTTATGTGTAGAAACCAGGACCACCTTAATATAAGCACTGCTTCATAATTTATGTTTGGGAAAGAAGGAGGCAGGGGAATAGGGAGGAAGGAGGAAGGAAGGAAAGAAAGAAAGAAGAAAGAGGAGAGGATGAATGACAGAGAAGGGGAAGAAAAGGAAGGATATTAAGAAATATCAGTGAATGAGTTAAACAGTTACTCATTCAGTATCTTTGATACCTATAAATACATGAATCTATTTTTCTTCCTCTTTTTGTTTTTTAAGTTGAAGTGGGTAAAGTGGAGCCTTGACTATGCTCAACTATATAAGAGCAAATTGATTTTATTATAAAAGCAAAGTAAATTTCCAGGTAAAAAGGGTAGATAGACTTAGAAATCAGGTGTGTATCATATTTTTATATTCCTCTGATTCTAGTGATTAAAGTTTGCTCTCCAGGATCTTACATAAAAATTTCAGATAAATTTCCTCTTACATTTTTTCTGAGGTCAAAGGCTACAGTACTGCTTTTGAAGATGTTGCCTTACTTATACAGACTCAGTTTATGAGACAAGGCTACTAAAAAGGGAAATTTAGTAGTAATTTTAGGCATGCCTTAAAGGGTCACCTTGCTGGCTTTAGGTATTGTCCAGGTAGACTGATGCCATTGCCAAGCTGGTCTGACCCTGTCTCCTAGAAATCTTAGAAAGGATTTGTGACATACAAATTGAAATATGCACAGGACAGTCATATTTGCCTTATGTGTTATTCAGCTTTGCATCACTATGACCAAAATACCTGACAAGAACAACTTAGAGAAGAAAAATTTATTTTGGGCTCACAGTTTCAGAGATTTCAATCCATGGTCAGCCGGCTTCATTGTTTATGGTCTGAGGTGAGGCAGAATAATATGGAGAGAGGGCAGAAAAGAGGAAAGCTGCTCAGATCATGACAGACAGAAAACAGAAAGTGAGGAGCCAGGGACAAAATATAAATCCTACAGTTATGCCACCAGTTGCCTATTTCTTCCAACAACGCCCTACCTACCAATACCGTAGTCCTTAAAATTATTAATGCGCTGAATTCATGAATTCATTGAGTAAGTTGCAATTCTCATAATCTAATAATTTCATCTCTGAACTTTCCTGCATTATGTCTCACATATGAACTTTTGGGGGATGTTTAATATCTAAACCATAATGCTTTAAAATGAGTTTAGAGAATAAATTAAGTATCCCCAGAATCTTTGGTCTTACCAAATATCATGGAGACTTATCTCTAGCACTGAGAACGTAGAATTAGACTTGTGCTTATGTATAGGTAAGATGGTGATCCATGGTTCAACCATGAACTCAAAGGATTCTGTTCAAATTAGAACATTGACTGTAATTTGTCTTCACAAACAAGAGCTATTGATCCACCATCCTCAAATTAAATAACATTTTAAACTATATGTTTGAAATGAACTTTAATAGTTAGATCTGTCTAAGGTAGGCCTGTGATTCCATATGTTTGAAAATTCCAAGTTAAAGTCACCACGTTCATGCTCTGTGGCTTGAAGTTTCGTGAGTGATTTAATTTCCCAGTCTACTCTATGTTTCCCTTTTTGAAGAAGATATCAGGTCTGTGCTTAATACTTTCCTCATGCATCTCTAAGTAGAGGCCATTTGCCTTCTATTCACACACACGTCATATTGTGCTTCTTTCTTTCTCTCATTTTATATCAAATCCACTTCTTGCATGGATTATTAATAAACATATGTATCTGCTCATGAGAAGTAACTAAAGGACTTTTTACTTCCAGTAACGTAGGGAGGAAATACCCTCAAATCTCTTTCTGATCAATACTGATAAGATGTGGAGTAAGGTAAATATTATTTGTCAAAAATTATAAGAAAGATATCTTCTAGATAATACCAAAGTCCATCTCTTTATTCATTTATTAGCCAAGATGTTTTCATTTAAGCATTTATAATGCAGTCAAACATTGTTTCAGGCACTTAGGATTTGTTAATGAACCTAATTCCCTAACCTCACACAACTTAGAAAATAAATAAATAAGCTAAAAAACCATGTACTACATTGATGTGAACTATTCCTAAAACCAATAAAGGAGGCAAGAAAAGAGTGTTGTTGACGAGAGAGAGAGAGAGAGAGAGAGAGAGAGAGAGAGAGAGAAGAGTGTCTCTTGCAAGTTAGGCCTTTCTAATTTTGTGACTTTTGATTAAGTTTTGAATGGAGACTATGATGTTAAATAGGGGAAAACATATCTAGCAGAGACAAGAATAAGTACTAAGCCCCTGGGTTGTGTCTATGCTCATCATGTTTAAGAAACAGCAAAGAGGGCATCATGGCTACAATGAGTCAAGCTTGGGAATGAGGCCAAGAAAACAACTGAGGCCCTTTTATTTAGAATTATGTTGACTACAAGTAAAAGCCTGATTTCTATTTAAAATTTGATGGGAAGTCAATGGAAAGTTTTGAGCAAGGCAATAACAAAAAAAATTATTTATCAAATGGATTATCTCACTACTAGGTAGATACAGTGACTACAAAGTGGAAGGATTCTTTATGACAGGCAATGATGGCTTGGTACTGGGTTGTTGTAGTGAAGGTATGGCATGTAGTTCAACTCAAGGAATGTTTAAGGAAGTATTTTGGTCAGCTTCTTTGCTGCTGTGATTAAAGACCCAGCCAGAACAATTCTGGAGGAGGAAAATATTATTTAGGGACTTATGATTTCAGAGGTCTCAGTCCATAGACAATGGACACCTTTCCTTGGGGCTCCAGGTGAGGCAAAACACTATGGCAGATTATTGTGGTGGAGTGAAGTGGCTCATGTGATGTTCAGGAAGCAGAGAGAGACTAAGCACAGCTCACCAAATATATACCCCAAAGCCCACCCCAATGATCCATCTCCTCCAGTCACACCCAACCTGCCTTCAGTTGCCACTCAGTTAATCCCTATCAGGGGATTAATTCACCGATTGGGTTAAGGCTCTCATAATCCAATCATTTCTCCTCTATATCTTCTTGCATTGTTTTACACATGAGCTTTTGGGGGACACGTCACATCCAAATTATAATAGGAAGTTTCACTAGACATCACCAATGTGTAACATGAAAGAAAGTGAAGCATCAAGAATGACTCTAAGGTATTTGGCTATAGCAATTAAAATAATGCAGTTATCTTTTACTGAGAAAGTGAGCCAGGCAAGGAACAATTTCCGGAGTAAAATCAAGTTTTCTTTACTGACATGTTAAATTTGAGATATCTACTGAGTATATCAGTGGAAATATTGAGTTTGGAACTCAAAAGAGAAACCTGTGATACATTTTAGGGTTGATCATAGAAAGATGATATTTCAAGTCACTAGTTTGGATGAGATCCCCAAAGGTGTGACAAAATAGACAAAGGAAGTTTCAAGAGTTTAGTCCCTTGAGAAATATGCACTAAAGCAATCAGAGAACCAAGTGGCTTTATCAGAGGCATATTGTACTGTGTAGAGTTGTATTCCATTTACTTGAGCTATAGTATTACACCATGGGCCAGCATTGGTTGGGTTTTCCATATTCTTTTCCATGTCAATCATAATGAAAGTTTCTTCTCCTGAGAAACACAATTATTATACGTTTTGGACACTATGAATCATAAAATACTTCATAACTCCCTATTAACACTTACTGTTGAGAGAATAGAGTCTAATTTGTTAGATACCCCTAGCAAATATGAAATACCTCTGGGAACACATTTTATGTATTAACCTCACATCTGCATTTATTTTGTCTTTCCTACTGCTACTTTACTTTTGTTTTGTACCCTAAATTTACTGATATTTATTTTTATTTTGTTACATATCAATTGTACGTGCTTACATAAGTTACATCAATTCTGGAATGAACAAAGGAATGGTAATGTTATCAATAGTGGAGGACAGATGATAGACAGGGATGTATAGACAAATAGAGGACAGGTAGAGTTAAAACATAACACTAGAAACATATTTTGGTTTTAGTAGCACTTTTCAAGACTGGTGTTGGGCCATGCCTTGTGACAGAGTGCCAAAAGGTCTGTATCTCTGACAGGACCTCATCTCAGACCTCTATTCTGTGACTTGTATCAAGATAAGTGCAGGCTGTAGTCCTCCTTCCTATGCAATTCTCAGCTTGCAAGTATTTTTTCTGCACATATTGAGGTTTAAAAACTAGTTAGAAATAAACATTAGAGGAGTTCCTATAGTGAGTTTAGCTTCCCCTGAGCCATGTACAAATGAGTGTTATTTTATACATATGTTTATATAAGATCTGCTCTCATAATACACATTGGTCAAAATGCCTTTGTCTGATTTTTTAAAAAATCATATGTGTGCTCTAACAAAAGTTCTAACAGCTATTTTTCACTGCATGTTAAAACAAAGGAGACAAAAACAGAAACTAAAGATTATTTTTAATGATAACATGCTAAAGACTTACTGCAGAAATATGACATGCACACACTAAATCCTGCACCCCTCTGATGGAGACTTTCTGCTACTTGAAATCAAATTATTTTTCAAACTAATGCTATCAAGACATAATTTAGAGGAATCTGACATCTGGCCTCTTTGATAATACACTGAAGCAGAGTGAGGAAGTTAGGATTTCTAAAAACATTTTTTATTTCCATTAAGTTTCTTATATCATCATTTAAATCTTGTCTTCAGTTCTGCAACTTTTAAAACAACACTTCTAAAGTACAACTTTTTCAGTCTAGCCCCAGGGAGCTCTACCACTGAGCTACATACCAGCTCTTTGTTTGCTTTTTTGTTTGTTTGTTTTGTTTTGTTTCATTTTTCTTTTTGAGATAAGTTCTTATAAAGCTTCTGAGGTTGACCTTGAACTTGCAATCTTCCTCTTCCTCAGCTCCCCAGAGGCACAGCAGTTAAAGGTGTTCACCACCACACCTGGATAAAGTATAATTTTTGCATGAGACTCTTAGGACAAAGTGTTCTTCATAGTTGGCACATTCCTGAGTGTTTCATACCCCAAATATCAAAAAGATACCAATTGATCAAATCAGGTATATAGCATGTGGGGACGAATTCAGATGCTCACAACATTAACCATTTTAGAAATGTCTTGGGTTTGAGAATTTTTCTCCCCTGGCCAAGTAATACAAGTCACCACTGTTATCCCTGAGAATGTTTTAGTTCCCACCTCCCATTTTGGAGCAATGATGTATCCATCAGGGGATCTGCCACCCTGTGTACCTCCCTTGGTATGTGCAAGCAGCTTGGCGGAAACATTTCCTTGCTTTGACATGGATGAGGCACCTCTTTTATACATTTTTCAAATAGAAAGTGAGCCACAAGGAACTAACTTCTTTCTGGTTGGACTGTTTACACCCCTATCACCTCTAGCCTCATTCCCTGGCCCTATGATGATAATAATTTCAAGGACCGGGAATTATAGAGGCTTACTTGGCAGCCTTTTCCAACTGTGAGTGATAAATCAAACTTGGGGTGCTTGCCAGCAAAAAGTTCTTTCTTATCTGAGTAAATCTGTGAGGGTGGATCTGATACAGGCCGAGCAATTTGGTGAGGACGTCGTGATGGGTGCAATGGCTGGGCTTTCGTATTTCTTGACCGTCTTTTCATGTTGGTTATTTGGCTCACAAATATTTGTCCATGAGTAGGGTCAGTTGGTCTTTCCCTTTGGTAGCAGCTTTTCTTACCTTTGTGTTATTTGTATTTAGGAAGATACTCCTGTTAACCCACAACCAGTAAACATAAGAGATGTATTTTCTGAATTTATTTGCAATCTGCAATTAGTAGGTCTGTGGAAGATGGCAAACATGAAGCAATATTTTTCAGTCACCCCGATTTCTTAAGTGTGTAAATCCCCACATCTCTTCCCCTTTAAGTTGAGCTCTCACTTGAGTGCAAATAGTTTGCATTCTTAAATGCCACCTGTTGAAAATAAAAGTCCCATGACATTTGCAAATTCTGGTTTATCCTGGTTTAGCTTTACACAGCAGTCTAATTTCACAGCACTTAGCAATTACTTTTATTAGTTACTCCACCCAACAGCCCTATGATGTCAGAAACTTCATCTCTTCCTCTGTTTTCATCTCTCCAATTCTTTCTCTCTTTCCACACTCATAAGAACACATATACATCCATTTATTATCACTCAAATTTGTTAGCAAATCTTTACATGTGTATCAATATAGTCTGTACAACTTAAAATAGGAAGTATTTGAAAAGAGAGCTAACATTCCTCTGAATAGACACAAGAAGCTGAGACAGAGTTATTTCTCTAATTAGAGATTTGTTTTAGAAACAAGAAGTCACATGGGAAGTCTGGAAGCTTCCAGTCCTAGCCATGTGGCTCTTGGTTACCCCTGGAAAATTGACCAGCCTCGGTTTCTTTGCTAAAGTGAAACAATTAGAAGAGACTCACAGTATCTTTCAGGGACATCACTGTGAATATACTTTTTTTTTTCCAGGGCACACATAAGCAAGGAAATTGGCAGATATGTATAAGGACACAATTTGCTAGTCCACAATGTGACATCCCTCCTGTAGATCATCTCCTCTAGGATTTGAACCCTAGAGGAGGAGAAGCAAGGCAAGGGTTCATCTTCTCTAAATCCTGCTTTGCATACTAAAGACACACAGTTTACTGAAAAGTTAACTTTGTTGAAAAAAAATTTAAGTCTTCAAGATTGATTTCTTCCTGTTATTGTCAGAGATTTGCTTTCTATGGTCATTTGGTAAATAAATAGCTAAAAGGGGAAATAAACAGCCGTGTTTTGTTTTGGCACTGCAGGGTTTATGTGTTAAATTGCAGCCACATCATGTTCTAACAGCTTGGTTCTTTACATGGTTATGGGGAACCAGGAATTCTTGAAAGGGCAGGGCAGGATGTCCTTTTCCATTGCTCACTGAGTCACAGAGGACAAATGCTGTTTCAGGGGTTCTGGGCTTGTGATTTCAGTCAAGTTCCAGTGGCTCTCAACCACTTCTCTAAATCTGAATGAAGAAGCAGCCACAGGGGTTGTGTGAATTATGCTAAAGTGCATTCTGAGGCTGAACGCTGAAAGTGGCATTTGTGGCGCCTCCTTAAATTTGATGGTGCCACTGACGGAGTGTACAGGGGCTAGATTATCCACAGACAAGAGGGAGCCCCCAGCACACCCTTTCTCATGCCCAGGTAGCAGCTCATCACGTCTACACTTTATCATAATCTTCTTTCCATGAGCATCTCTTCTCCTGGTCAGCTACCTCTAAGTCTCTGGAAAGGCAGGCCTTACACAGAGCATGTTCCCTCCACAGGCCTCGTGACAAGATTGTGTTTCGATTCCAAAGGGTTAATCCCACAGCGAATTCTTCGCATGTGTAATTCAATACTTCATAACTGCTGAAAATTGGAGTCCACATAATTTATTTTCTTTGGTCGGGCACATTTGCCTCATGCTTGGCCGAAGCTGACTTCAGAGAGACACACCTAAAACTCTCAAGGGTCCCACGTGGCCCATGTCAGTTGTGCAGAGAGATTGTGGTACTTGGACAGAGCCCAAGGATTAGGTGTTCCTGAGAAGGTTTTTTTGGCTCTACAAAGCCTTAGGATGTCATGGGAATAGGCTGCACTCCCTTTTCCCCCTTGAAGGCCACATATCAACGGGGTATCTGACCACTCAGAGACAGGCTTTACACAAAGGTATACATTAAAATAAATAGAACATGCAACCAGAAAGAACTGAAAGAGAGGGAGAAATTGCTAAGTGGAGACAGGAAACAATTGCTTCGTTGTTGAGGCAGCAACCTTAGAACCGCAGAGTGTAGCTCCATCTACAGGATTGTTGGGAAAGTTGGAGCTTTTTGCTTAAAATGCAAGGCAGAGTTTGAAATGCAATTTTAAATCCAGCTTGCTTTGCTAGAGCTTCACCTAATTCACAAAAATCCTACTTTTTTTTAACTGAAAAATAATTGTCCCTCTTTGATGAAAGGGATTGAGAGAGCAACAGAGAGATAATAAGTGAGGGGAAAGCAATTCAAGGGTGCTTTCATTTAGCTTCTTTTCTTACTTTGGCAGTAAATATTCTTCTCATCCTTGCAATACTCATTTAATCTCTTTCTTTCCTTTTCAACAACTTCCTCTCATTTGGTTTCCTCTCATTACTCCTCAGTTTGGGAGGGGGCATGTGTATTTTCACCATTCAAACAAAATAGAAGGCTGTGTTTGTTTGAACACCGTTCTTGTACTTCCTGGCAAACATTTGACTCAAAGAAGGTTCAGGTTTTTAGGTTTAAAGGAGCTGAAAAACTTTAAAGTAATAATTAAAGTCCATTTTTTATGTGCACATTTCCCTCCCCTTTCCCCTTTATTTTTAAAAACCTTGCCTGCCAATGCAATGGCTGCTATCTAATGCTATTTCAACAGGAGACCTGGGTTTCAGGACAAGATCCAGGCCATAGGGGAGACTTGATGGCTCGGGGAATTAGTAATGGGATTTGGAGCCCTTCATTTCTAGGTCACTGGTTTGAATAGAGCCCAGGTCAGTAATGACTGAGAGTTGTTACCACCCGATGCCTGCTCTTCCTGAGCTGATCTGAGGTTGCCCGCCACTCCATCCCCGAGTGCTTGTGGCCCATCTGCACTAATGGCATTCATTGACAAGTTGGCTGTTATAAGTTAGCCCTAAATGTGAGGCAGACCAGCCTCTGCCACATGCAGAAATAGTGTCCATACTCTGTTGGCTGCCTCTTTAGGGGATAGCACAGGGAGACAGAGAGTGGCAGAGGGAGGGAGGAGCTATTTTGCTTTTGTGATGACTCGGGGACCTAGTTAATCTCTCCCCAGTCACCCTAAGTCTCCAAGGCATTTTATCCCCAGCCACTCAGAGGTAAAATGCATGAAGAAGTAACAGGTCACAGAGGGCCAAATTTTGAATACTGTCCTCCAAATATAAGTGCTCTAAGAAGATTGATTTAGAGGGCCTAAATTTGAAGCTATGTTTTCTCAATTTCTAGCGCTGGATAATTATGGTCCTTTAAAAATAATGCTTGTTAGATCCCAAACTTGTGCTTACTAAAGTTTGATGATGAGGATATTTCTAGAACTTACATTAGAGGGTTTGAAAAAATAATTACCACGATCTTGTTCTTTGTTTTCCAAAGGACGGGAGGAAATATTTCCTTGCTTGAAGAGGATGGAGATAGAGGACCAGTGACTAGATATTTGAGGACAAGGCAGAACATTTGCATTCTCTGTGACAGGGTATAGCTACAGTCCTGATTCCATTCTGAGTCAGATTTAAGATTGAGCTGAGATTAAAGAGAGGGGAGGAGCTGGCCTTTCTGTGGGGAAAAGGCTACTCCAGAAAGGAGCTGGAGCTTCTTACAGAGCTTCCTGTCAGTCCTGGGGCCCCAGGGCTGCAGCCTGCATGTGACTGGATCTCTATCTCCCTGGGGTACCAAATCCCCTCCCTAGCAGGAGGTGAAGCTGAATTTTATATTTATAATCCACTAAGAAATTACAATTGTATAAAGATTCATTTCTATCAAGATTTATTTAGATTTCCTTTTCACACTAGTGGGTTTTTAACAACATTGACTTTCAGTAATAAATCAATTATAGGTGCTTACCACATTGCTGAGATTCTGCATGAGAAGTTCAGTTAAAGAGAGCAGTGGAATTCCAGCTCTCTGATCCTATGTTTCTGATTTACTGCTTCTATCTCTACTTTTATTACTCTTAGATTCCCTTGGTTTTGTTTGCCTGCTTTTTTTGCTTGTTTGTTTTCTTTTATGTGTTTTCCTCTTTTTCATTTTGCTTCCAAGGCCATTAGCCTGCATTTTGCTCTTTATTACCTTTGTTTAGGAAACAGCATCTCCTATTTTTGCTAGGGGAAAAGCAAAATGGAAGAAAGCATGATGTTAGTGGAAGGACTTTATTCCCCAGCTCTGACCCTTCTGCTGGGCCACACCACTCCACTCCCAACACTGATGGCCGCTGTGCAGCAGTGCTGGCTTCCTGAGCTCTGCACCTTGGCATAGTCCCCATATGTGGCACCACCTTCAGATCCTTTTCCTTTCCTTTTGTGCCATCCACCTTTGGCCCTTTCTTAGACAAATCTTACTGGTAACTCATTTTATTATTCTGAAAATAAAATCTCAGAGTACTGGGTGCAGAGATAAAGGCAATCTTGTTCACCAATTTTTCTCAAAAAGAAGACCTGAATCCAACTTTGTCTTTTGACATGGAACCCTCTCCTCTTCCAGGCAGCTTATTTCTTTCTCTTTGTTCAACACTCAGGTTAGAAAATGAGATTGCAATGGTGAACAAAATTTCTTCTGTGGAGTTTATAACCAAGTATAGAAGGAGAATGAACAGGATAAATGTTAAGGTTTTAGACGCTGACCGGCTTTGGTCTGCTGCCATCTCTCTTGGGTTGCACCAGAACCACATGTCATCAACAGTCATTCATGTCTTCATCTACCCTGGGTGTTGCTGGTGGTATCGTTTCTTTACATGCTGACTCTTAGGGACTTACTGCTGATTCTAGGTATCCTATTTCTTTAATCCCCACAATCCTGAGACTCTGATGGGAGTTAGATGCTCAACAAATGCCTGACTCCATCAGGAATTCCAACTCTGGCCATGATGGCTGGACGTTGAACCTAGAAATAGAAATTGTGTACCTGAACTTATAGACATGACAGGCAACAAAACTATCACTTCCATATGCTGAAGAGTAGATGAGGTTAATTTTGCAAGATTTCAAGGGACAAAAAGAGTCATGTGAAGTGATTACAACAATGGCTCAGATTTCCTTATGGAAAACTTTGGTAAGGAACATGGTAACAAAATGTTGTTACAGTTATGGTGGAATAGTTTTACACAACATTTTTAGCAATACCTAAAGGTACAGAAACAAGAACAAAACAAGACCCATAAAACAGATTACCTACAGGGAACAGAGGGGTCATGGGTAGAATAAAGACTCCTTGATGGTTTTTATAGTGATTTGATTTTGAACCATTGAATATGTGGACCATTCACCATTGACAAATTTTAAAAATGATTTCAAGATTACCACAATTTTAATAATGCTAATAAAAACTAAAATAGAAAAAAATAGCAAGAGAAAAAGAATTGTTCTCAACCTTGAATTTTGAAGAATTATGAAAACATCCTTTAAAAAGTTTAGCAGCAGTTTTAAGCTTTGCTTATTATATTAAATCCAAATTGTTTCCTGGGCAAACAGTGTTAATTACACAGTCTACAGCAAAACAAACAAGGAAGATGAAAAGAAAACAAAAATAAATAAAAGCAAAACAAAAAAACAATTTCTGAGTCTTCAAGGAGAGACTCCACAGTCCTACATCTTTAGACCTATTTTCTTAGGAACAAAGATTTGGTCTTTGGAAAGAAATAGATTCATAGATTAAAGATTCTTATGTCAAGATGTTTGTCTTTGACTTGCTATGGGACTTCAGATTAGAATTACAATTCTACAAGTCTTTTTTATTTACCTGGTGCTTAATGCATAATTTCAGATGTCCAAAGATGAATATATGAGAAATGACATTTTCCATATGTACTATAAAGGCAAGTGAGAAGTTGATGCTGCTATCTAGTCTTGAGATTTACTTTCATTTTTGACATATATAATGCAAGTTAACTTCTTCAACCCCATTTTCTTCATTATAAAATATAAATAATGATCGTATCTACACATCAGAGTCATTAAGCAAATAAATTGATATATTTTGTGTTCTTCGCAAAACGGGTGTCACATACCAAGTTCTCCATAAATAATAGATATTATTTTATGTTCCCGCTTAGAATCTAGCGATAGTATTCTTATAGTAGTTCTTGACAATTGAAGTCATACCTCCTCCTTGAAGGTAGTAGTCTGGTTGTAGGGTTTGGCCTGTCCAGTATCCATTGCCAGATTTCCAGAAGCAGAAGGGGTACTCAGCCACTCTCTATGTGGTTCTGTGGAGCTGACCCCAACACCAGTCCCAGAGGTGTCCTCTGAAGCAAGATTGTCTGGTCAGCATGATCTTCTTCTCTGACAATAGAATTTGGTAAAGGATGAGCATCAGATCCAAATCTGGCTAATCAGATATCATTGTAAAGTGTTTGTTTGTTTGTTTGTTTGTTTTGGTCTACTTACTGGTTTCCACTGAACTTTCTGGTAAGTAGTTGTAAGTCTGAAATTGCTAGATGCTATTCAGGAACATTCTTAAGATGGGTAACTGCCTTCCCTATCTTAAGTCTACTCTTGATCTTCTGCAGTCCCCTTCCATAAGGAACCTAGGAGATGTGCCCATCTGAAACCCACACTCACCTTCCAAAGTAGGCTCTTTGTGCCAAAACCCTGAAACTTTCTGCCAAACAACTTTCTCTTGTTTTCCAAGGACTATAAAATGTCTTCCCTTGGCTCCATCTTTGAGCAATGAAACTTCTAGCCAGAAACCTCTATCTTACATGTCTCAAATGCACACTCATAGGTTTGAAAGTATAGGAGATGTGCTTGAAAGTAAGACCAAAAATTAGATGATCAGAGTCAAGGGACATAGTCAGAGTCCTGATGAGCTCCTCTGAATCCTAGATCTAGCTGTGATAAAGTAATGCAGTCTTTGGTCATTTGAGTTTCTGAAACAATAAGTTAGTTTATTTTCTCTATTTTCAACTGGGAGAGTTCTGAGACACTTTTTCTTGCTATGTGTGTAAGTCAGCTTTCCATTACTATAACAAATCCTTAAGGAAATCAACTAATAAAGGGGAAAAAAGTTTATTTTGGCACACAGCTCTAAAGGTTTCAGCCCATCGTCAATTGACCCCCCTTTTTTAGGAACTATAGTGAAACAGCATGTTGTAAAGGAGAGTTTATGACAGAACAAAGCAGCTCATCTCATGACTGGGAAGCAAAGAGCAGAAGAAGCCAGGGCTAGGAACCCACAAACCCCTTTAAGACGTGACCCCAGTAACCTGAAAACCTCCTACTATACCCTACCTCTTAAAGGGTCTATCAGTTTCCAATGCTGGCAGGACCTGGGGATCAAGTCTCATCACAGAGAACTTTGGGGGTAATTAAGATCCAAATGAGAGCAGTATTCCATACTGGATTGACATTTCTTTATCTATAACAAAAAGCCACTTATGATATTCAGGATTCTATTATATTTTCTTATTATTAGCATGGAAAAAGCTTTTCTTCATCAACAAGAGATCTAAATATTTTTGTTAGCTAAGAAAGAAGGAGTTTGGACTCAACTGATTTGGATATGTGTGTCACCATGCATAAGTCAGTTAATTACCTGATCCTTAGTTTTTATTTTGTTAAAATGGAACAATGCTACCAAAAGTTGCATGACTGCTAAAGGGATTACATAAGATGATGAGTGAACAGCCTAGTACAAAATAGGTGTTTAGTAAATGCCATTGTCATGTTCTTGAGAGGAGGGCTGCCAGAGTTAAGCCCTAACTGCTTCTATTCTTAACAGAAATGCAACTCAAATAGTTGAAGAGAATCTTTTCTGTTATTTTATAGCATTGGAATAACTCTTGGAGAGAGATGTAGCTAGACATACCTTACTTGGCAACAGAAACACAAAACCAACTGTGTTTTTTATGACTCTCTCTACTCCCTATGCTATTCTTTTATGTTGCTGAGTCTGGTATTGGCTCATCCTCAGTCCACTGTGAAGTTCGAGACCAACAGCAGACCCCATGTTTGCATCTCCACCATTCAAGAGAATGTCCAAACTGAGCTGGAATTTTTTTTTTTTTTCTGTCTCAAATTCCTAGGAAGGAGTCTGATTTCCTATCCTTGAACCAACCAAATATGGCAACAGGTAAAACTTACATTAACATAGTGTTTTCCATAGTCACATAAGTTTAAAATAAGGGGAGAATTATTCCCAAAAGAGGGGGTATCCATAAAAAGATGAATATATATAAAGAAGAGCTAATAAGCTAACAAAGCATGTAGAAGTCAGGGTGCTGAAAATAATTTAAAAAACAATTTATTCTGAATCCTCTCCCTTTATAACAAAACATCAACTGCATATGGCATCAGAAATACATGACAAATATTTTCCACTGATCCCACAAACAGAGGGGCTGTGTGTTTTCTTTATCACCACACAGCAGGGGGGAAAAGTCATCAAGGAGACCTGACCTCTCCATTCCTAAATAAAATCTTAAGAATCTTTAACTCAAATATTCATCAGGGTTTCTTCTTTAAAAGTGACCATGTCAATCTTTAGTAGATGGCTGTTATAATGTTGATATGGACACATTATGTATGAAAAATGGTTAGCTCAACATTCGCAGTGACTGATTTTCACGCATTAATAATCTGACCATTTAATTAAAATATAATGCCAGAGGGTCCCAATCCACAGCACAGAATGACCTAGAGAATGTCCTGTCATTGAGAGGTAGGAAGGAGATAAGTAAGAAATAAATCAGCGACAGGTTGATCAGTCTTAGATCTGTGTATAACAATACTACTAAAACCTAAGTGTGTCTGAGGCCAGTGCTCCCACCTGGTAGGATTTTGGGCTCTGTCAATAATGTTTGGTTTTTGCAAGTTCCTTTGAGTCCCTTTGGGAGTGTGCTGTCATGGAGCAGAAATATGAAGATTCTGGTAAAAACCATCAGCACTTCTTTGAGTCCTGAAAACACACCCTGACTGTGATGCCCCAAACAGAGCCACACTCTGAAGTTTCCTTCGGTCAGTGTACTCAAGAGTCTTTAATGTGCAAGCTGGACAGGCTAGCTCAGAAATTCATCATGACAAGTCTTCATGTCCAACTCACTTCCTAGTTTACAAAAATCCTTATTAAAAAAGCATTCTAAATTGGAATTAGTGATCCAGGTCTCTGAAGCCCAGGGACTGGAAAAGAAGATTTCTTGATTACACCAGCAGGGGCTTGGTTTCTATTCTTAGTGCATCTGGGTAATGTGGTTATGTTCCTGATGTTTCTTGTCTCTGCACTGGCAGAGTCAGACCCTTCAGTTCACTCTGGTTGGGGTGGGCAACTGGAGGGTGCTTCAAGTTTGATCTCCTTCCTGGATGGATGCAAAGCAGCATTCTCAAAAGCAGCATATCAATGTGATTCTTAGTGTACTGTGTCTTAGATGAATCAGATTAAACTATACTTAAGACATGAAAGTATTAAAGGAAAAGAAAACTTGATGGAATTTGGAGTTCTCCTGGTTTCCTGTTCAGTGAATCTCACTTCACAGCCCTTATTACAAGTGGATCCCATGGGAACATCCAGGCTACCCTGAAGGAGAAGTGAGGTACTCTTGTCAGAATACCCTATGCTGCAGAGAAGTATTCTGGCAGAAGTCCATCTTTGAAAATGGGAGAACTAGGTGCACCGTTTTTGCAAATATGAGCATTATCTCCGTGCCTATTTTTCAAAGACGAAGACTAAGTGCTCGGAGTCAGTTTCCAACAATCTCTTTCTTTGCCTGAAAGTTGAGTTATTTCTTCTGAACTACTGTAAATTTTTATACAACCTCATGTCCTTGTGATATCGCCTGATTTATAAGTTTTGGCTACCTCTACTGTTCTAAGAAGTACAACAAAACGGCTTAGTAAGAAAATACAGATTTCCTTTTAATAGAAATAGTTGGTGAGTTAAATCAAGTGCCCAAATCCTTTAACTTCTAAAATGTTCAGTTTAAAAATATGCAATGGTCTATCATGAGGTAAAAAATAAATAGCTTAGCAGGATGAAGTTAATAGACACTATTCAAAAAATTGGGTTCAATCCCAAGTTATTTATTTTCAATCATTAAAATATCTGATTCATGTGGCAATATTCTTTTGTAGAAAAAATGAACAAAAATCCATTTAGATTCTCTCACATTTTCTGCTCATCTTGCTGAGGAAAAAGAAGTCATAAACCCTTGCAGCACAGAAGAAACAAAACCTTTTCTTTCTGTTAATCCTGATGAATTTTGTCAAAGTGGGATTTAAGGCAAGAAGGTTGTTTCTTGGCAAGAAAATTTTGGAAAGGAAAAGTAGCTGAAACTTTGCATCGTTGCATTCATTTCTGGTCAAGCTGCCTTATCACAATTCAAACTTTCATGCTGGGAAACTGCTCTGTCTTTGGTACCTTTTCTGCCAGAATTCAACTCTAACAACAAAAGTTTATAAACAATGAAAATTCCAGCTGGTTGACATCAGCGTCACGAAGCTTTCTCTTCACACTGATACAAATATTTACCCTGAGCTTTGGCAAAGCTTTCCTTGCCCATGTCACCCTTAATCATACATTTTTCCTTGATTGAGTTATGCTTTCCAGTACGTGATTTGCTCTGGTTTACTTTTTAACACATCCCAGAGGCTTCGTCAAAATCAACTCTGGGCTGGCCATGTCATTTGGTAGCTGCCAAACATGTTATTGAGAAGGAACTTGGCGAATATCAAAACAGTCTTTTCAAACTGCTCTAATAAATGTGTTTGTTCTTTTTGACCACCATTTACTTTTTAGGTCTCTCATATCCATAAAACGATGAGCCAAGAAAGTAAGCAGAGATGCACTCAATTCCCTTTAATCCACTCCCCTGAGATAACGTGCTGATTTCTCTCCCAGGCACCTTCGTGCAAAGAAGTTGAAAACTTAAAAGGTTTCATCAATGACTTGTTATTTCCTTCAAGAAGACACAAGGGTTATTTTCAAAAGGTTAAAACAACAGATTGATGTACTCTGTTACTGTAGTAAAGTCAGCTAGAACAAATATTTGCCACACCAAAGTGACTTGCGAAGGGATTAGCACAGAATATTGCAAATATTTCTACAAAACTTCCTTTGCCAAAATAAAACATTGTTTTGGTGCATTGGGTGCTTGCAAAATCATTGTTAAGTGGGTTAATAGTGTAGAATTCAGAGGAGTTCAACTCTTAATATTGGAATACTTGCTTAAACAGTTGGTGGTATCCACCTGAAAGAAAGAAACTTTCAGTTGCATCAGTTAATACTTACGTTGGGTTAACATTTCAGGAAAAACTGGCCATTACATAGAAGGTATAGGTGTACCATTTGTCACTGCACTGCCACCTTTGAAAATAACATGCACTTAGCTGTGCAAGCTAAGCAAATCTTTTATATGCAACAATTTAAAAAATATGTCTCAAAACTATGGTGGACTTCCCATCTCTAAGGCATTCACCACCTTTTACTGTTGATATGGTTCCTGTTTTACTTATAGCCCTTAGGGAACACACATGCATGTGCACATAAACACACCCAGACACACAGGCAAACAAAACAATTTAATTAGAGGGTTTTAATCTTTCCCTTTGCCAACCTACAGATTCATCTGTTAGGAGGTGTCTATTTACCAGTTGCATTGACATGTACCAACTCATACCTACCATGATCATTAATAAACAAGCATATCTGAAGATCATGGCAAATAATCATAAACTAAGGTGTGACCCACATATTTAAGAACTAAAAGTTTACTAAGACATCCTCCTCATTTCCATGGTAGAATTCAAAGCAATTTCTTGCCCATGGAAACTCACTATTAATTCTATCACAGGAAGTTGTTTTAGTGTAGAAAAATAGGATTATCCTTTAAATAGGCCAGATCTAGTGTGATTCCCCAAATTCCTAACCTGACCAGTTTACAGCAAAGTAAGGAAAGAAATAGTGTGTGCCAGTCTCAAGGGGAAAGACCAGAAAGGTAGAAGTGTTTATCCCACTGTAGAAGCAATGGAAAGACTCAGGAAGTTCTCACCAACTTCTTCAAGGTAATTGAATGGAGACTAGAAATTCAAACTGAGTTTGACTTGAAAAAGAAGATCACTTTCTTTACATCACTGAGTGCACCCTTCTGGGAGTAACCTGGGGCCAGATTCTTTCACAAGTACACTGCTCCTTAACTTGCCTAAGGCACTGGGAGATTTAACTTGAAAGGATAACCAGTTAGGGATTAATCTCACGTATTCATTAGAATCATTATAATGCTTAATTTGTAAGGATTTACTTGCAAATAAAATGGAGCACTCTTTATTTTCCTTCTGTTCTCTGGAACTTCAGGTTCTTAAGAGGGAAGGGAGGAGTTCCAACCATACTAACCTGGTGACCAAGGAGGTGCTCCAGGTCTCCACTCCTGCTCTGCATAAAGCTGTAACAACCTTATCTTTGATAGTTCGTTATTTACATAAGATTTTATCTAAATAAGGGTTTAAATTACTTTAAAAAATAACGTTTTAAACCTAAGAATTTTTATGACTCTAATCTGTGAGTGTGTTAAAAAAAATCTGAGAAATCTTTTCTACTCAGAACATGATTTTCATAAAGTTGAAATTTTTACATGATATCTAAGAGTCCATAGAGTCAAGTGATGAGAATAATGCTCAACATAAACCTGGTTAATGCTCAACTTTCCAAATAGTAAAAACATATAAATTATGAATTATATATATTTATGCTTCAGTTCATATAATAGATCTATCTCTGAAAATAATGCGTATAAATTTGCTTTGATATATCCCCAGGAGAATGCTTGTTCAAGGGACCATATTAATAATTCAAAAGGCAGTTTTCCATACATTTGGATTTTTGCAGATCACATGCAAGATACAGTTGATGCTACGGTAGTTCTTTACTAAAATTTAAAAGAGTTTATTGTGAAGGGGAAATATTATTTTTGTGATTTCAGTTTCTTTTTCAGCATTGTCAAGGGCACATTTTATATCATTATAGTGTATCTGGTTCAGTCAATTGAACCAGAACTTCCAGGAGCAGAGAGAGAAGCCTCTCCCGTAAAGTCATGACTGGGAGGTGGTAGGTAATTCATCAGATTTGAAACCACTGATTTAGCCTATTTAGTTTTTAGAGGTCAAAGGCTTATCCCCTCCCAAGGAGGCTAATTCATCTTTGCATAAAGATTTCTAATTGCTTTAAGCACCATACCTTAGGCTAAACTCATTCGTGATACTTTCCAGACACTTTCCATGAAATGAGCCTAGGGGGAAGGAAGCATGGTGGGCTGCCAGTCTCTTTTTGTGGCAGGTCAACCATTGAGTGTGACCATCATGGCGGCTCTACTTCTGCTTTATTCATCTTGTATGAAGATGTTCAACCATCAACACTTCCTTAGCCCTTAGCATAGTACCTGGCACATTCCAAGGGCTCAGTACATATGTATGGCTTACAAAGAGTATTTAATGATACTGTCATTAAAGTTCACTGTTAAGTAACTCTCATCAGCAGTCCATATTTTTCTGTTTAAAAAATTTAACCTAATTTTCTCGTAATTTTCAGAAACTGATTCATCTCCCCTTTCCTCAGGTTCCTCGGTAGCACTTTGCTTTCTTCTCCTTGCTCTACTTTTGATGACTCCCTGTAGTTTCCATTTTTTAAAGATTCCCTTCTTGATCTTCCCTTACAGGCACAGCCAATCAATCATCCATTCTCTTCTCAACTTCCCAGAAGACTATGGGTCCTTAGAGCATAGCAGCTCTCCTGATGCTGCTCCCAGACCGTGACCCATGCTGGCAAAGCTTCTGCTCCCATGTGGTTGCATGTTTCATAAGGAGAGCTACTAAAATGCAGGCAAGCACAAAGTCTTAATTGCTTGCTAGTGGGCACTCAGCCAACATGCTGTTAGCAGAATGAAACCCAATCTTAGAGAAAAAGTGCTGAACCCTGCTCTGGATAACCCAAGCCCCATATGGATTGCACGTGTTTGGGGGAGAGATTTGAGCAAGATGATATTTTTTTCCACTCCTTTGGATGGGAATATCAATCTATGAGTTGCTAGAACATTTTATTCTTAATGTAATAATCCTGGCTGTATGACAGCCTCAAGAGGGAACTCTGTACCTCCTCTCGTATTTATGACATGGATAGATAAAGTGTTCTTATTTTTTTTTTTTCTGCTTCTCTGAAAACACTACATTCAATGCTATTTCAAACAAAATTTTAACTTGGGAAAATTCCTACTTAGATATTTTGAAATTGTCACTTCCTGGTTCTGTTGTTTGCTAAATATATACATATGTGTGTGTGTGTGTGTGTGTGTGTGTGTGTGTGTATACATATATTTGTTTTTTGCTAATTAACTTCTCTGAACCTCAGTTAGCTTGTCTTTATAATGGGAAAAATAATAAGGCCTTTCTGATCAGGTGGCTGTGAAGAGTCAATGATGCTAGAAGCTTTTGGTAGTGTCCTGTAAACGTCAGCTCTTAATTTTATTGCTAAAAATAATAGTATGATAGTTTTTTCACTGCAAAAGCATCTCAATATATAGTCTAAAATATTTAATGCATTACAGCATTTGGGTCTTCAAATTTTCTCTTCGATACTTAGGATTACATTCTGGTATATTTCTGCAGTGTATTTTTTTCTAAAAAGATTAAAAACTTCTCCTCGTATTACAGGTAACAAACAGGCAAGTAAGATAAAAAGGAATGTGGATCCCTAGACTTCTCCTGTAACTTTGAATATTATAGCACAAAGTTTCAAAATATAAGTTCTGGGTCTTCCTGTAAATATGAGGATAATAAAAAACATTCAGTCACTGCTACATGATGAAGATGGGATTGAAAAATCAACTTTATTTGGTCCTGCAGTGCTTTAGAGAGTTTAGTATTGAAACTAATCTCTAAAATTTAAAAGCAATAGTGTAAGTTTTGCATCCCACTTAGAATAACATTCATTTCTTGAAAAAAAATTTTTTTTTTCCCTACGGTGCTGGGGATTGAACCCAGGGCCTTGTGCATTCAAGGCAGGCACTCTACCAACTGAGCTATATTCCCAGCCCCCATTTCTTGAAGTTTTTAATAATCTTTTGTCAAACATGTTTGTCAAGGATTGTTCCCAATAATCCAGAACTGAACCTATTAACACCAAAGTCCTTCTTCCTGTCTCTCCTAGGGGATTCAGTATGTCATGTTTATAGGACACCTAGTGTCACCTTAATATCTCATTCCCTAAGGAGCATGAAAATTGTATTCTTCTTGGAGTACATTTTTCATCTGCTATAGTAATAAATTAAAACTCCAAAGAAGGAAGGCCAGTGGTTCTGTTGTCAATTACTATAACATTAATCTATTGGTTGATGTAGCAGTTTTTAGAACAGAGAGATCTCATCCCAGAACTCTCATTAATATCACAGACTCATACGCATAAGTACTACATCCAACATAAAAATTACCTTTGTCATTTTCTTGGTAAACAATAAGAGCTAGATTTGATGAGAAAGACATCATCCATATGGTAATTTGATATCTTCAAAAATCAGGGTAGGCCATTTAAATTGCTAAGTTCAATAAAATGCCATTAAAAGATTTCTTATTCCCTTTCTCCCCAACCAATTTTGAACCCCAGGAAAGGGTTACCAAGAAAGCCTGAATACTGTGTCTTGTTTAACTTTGAATCAGATATGATTCCATTTATTTCTTGAAAAAAAGGTAAGAATTAATTAATATTAATCTATAATCACATTGATGGAAAAATTAATGGAAATTTTAATAAAAATATAACCTTAACAGGATTTGAAGTTGTCCTTTAGAATATAAAGCTAACACTTTATCCACTAAGCAACTAGCTATCAGTTAGTAGAATTAGAAAAATTAACTGCAGGATGATTCTTTTTTGTTCTCTATGTATAAGGAGTTTTGAGAACTACGAAGAAAAAAAACATTAAAACTTAAAGCAAATTTACAAATTTGCCAAGCTTATTCAATATATCTACCTATTTAGAACATAAATTTATTTGGGGAGCTAATGAGCGTGTTCATGCAAACAAATATTCTTTTTTCTAAACTATCAATACTTTGTGTTGTTTTATGCTTACAGTTTCAGATATGCCTTGGTATTCCTAAATAGACCAAATTATTTTGAATTGCTGCAGTCAGAAGAAATATAAATGATAAGAAAGTATTTGGTGTTTTAAACACATTTGCTTAAGGAACAATATGCATATATGCTCACAGTTAATGCAATACTAAAATCACAATCATCATTGTTAAACATGCATTTCCTAAAATAAAAGCAAATAGTGACATATTCTTCTCTGTTTGCTGCCTTTTATGAAATATTTATTATAGCAACTCAAACATAGTGTTAGAAACTTATAGATAAATGAAAGTTTGATCTTCTAAAATATTTGTTGGATGTTATAACATTAGGTTTTGTGCACCATACAGAATTCAAGACTGTTTGATAAAAAATTTTATTTTTGCCATTGTGTTCCTTTAGTGATTACCAATATTTCAGTGCCAATATTGGATGTTAAAAGCTATTTTTCCTGGCGTTATATTAGCCAGAAATCCTTATCAGAAGGCAGTTCTTCAGAGCAACAGAATAATGATAACTTAGCTTTACAGTGATAACCCTACAGCAAACAAAATATCCTGAAATCCCTTTTAAATTATCAAAGAAAAAAGATTAAATAGTATGAGTAATAGTAGTCATAACTAGACTTTTATTATACTGTACTAATTTGAAAATTGATAATTTATGTATATATAGTTGCTCTCTGCAAAGCAGAATTTTTGATTAACTAAAATGATAAATCCCTGACTACACCTAATGACAGAATTGACAGTCTTAGCATGATAATTAGACCCACTGGTGGACAGTCACAATGATGCAGAAGCAGGGATTCTGACTTCTTTTCTGTGTATTATTACAATTCAAGTCATGTTTATAATCAGTGATGTGGTAAATAATCTTGTCTCTTTCTTTCCTCCAACTACCCAATTTCCTGGAAGCAGCCTCTTTTTCCAAAAGCGTAAAAACAACTGAAAAGCCCACTGATTATAAAAGAGAGTATCTTTTGTCATGAACTATTCCCCAGTCAAGATATTTTTCTGAACACTGAACAAGAATCAGCCCAGAATTCAAGGTCTCTAGTATCTTGTGGCCCAATGGGGGACAGTGGGAGTCAAATCCCCTTCTCAACAGATACTTTGAGGCCTTCTTCTTAAAGATGAGTCCTTGCATTATTTAACCCTTAATATCTTCCATCTTACTTTCTTGTTGTCCCTATAAAATTTATGAAATAATACTGCAGATGCAAAAGGCTTACCCACTGTAGCCAAGACTACAAAACACAATGAACCAACAAACATAAATGAAACACAGTACAAGAAAAAATGTTCCTCTTGTGTCTGAAAACTGACGAAAATCCAGCACTGATAAAGACAAGCAATGTGGGTTAATTGGCTAAGAGTTAATTTGTTAATTGGTTAATGTACAGTTGTGTACATTCAAGAGTTCATTCCTTAATGTCAATGATTCTCATCTGGGAAATGGTTCTGATCATCACAACTTTGAAGATTATGTACTGGCTTCTAGTCAGTCGAGGCCATGGATGCTACTGAGCATCCAATAGTGGAGAGCATAATCCCTCACCAAAGAATGAGTGCACACACAAAAGATCAATCCTATAGAGATTGAGAGGCCCTGCTTTATGCCCGGTGAAATTTGGCTAAATCCCATTTACTGTAACCATTCTTGATTTTCTGTGTAACTTTTTTTCTCTACTAAATTCACATAAAAAATGTATGTGGTACAATATATTTAATCAGAATGAGAGAATTGGTACACTACCTATTTTAAGCATAATACTTCTGTGCCTGAAAGTACACAAATATACCCAGAGCAGTTGTACAAGGTTCGCCACTGTCAGCACTCGACCACAGATACCCCATCTGGTGCAGTCTGATATGGATAATAATGGTGGAGCGTTCTTGCTGTCTTGACTGTAGTCATTACTGTGATGTTATTTTAGGACTAAGTAGTGTTTGCCCATTGGACCATAAAAGTGTGTCATGTAAATACAGGTTTTAGAACACACAATAGTCTGTCCATGTGTAGAAATATGCAGGGAAAAAGCCTCGTAAAATGCCTTTTAATAGTATTTGTTGGGCATGTGAAGTAATTCCTTTTCAAAGTTAAATCACTTGGAAAAAAAGGGGCTTCTCTTTTCAAAGACCCCGTAAGTAATTATACTGCATTATACATCATTCATATGTCAATGTAAATTTTGTTGTTAAATGGAAGGAGTTTTGAATGACACGGTACCAAGCAAACGTCCAACATTAACCAAACCTTTTATTTATTTATTTACTCTCACCTGAGTTGCTCTTTGAAATTGAATTGGGGGTAGGGGGTTAGTATTTATGTAGCCAGCAACCTCATATTTGACACTTTATCCTAGAATTAAATTCTGAACCAAAACATCTCGTAGAAAAGAAATTTCAAATGAAACAACCTTGACAAAAGACATCCTTAACAACAGTGTAGTCATGTTTCTTGGCAGTTATAATTTTATGGACAGCAAGACAATGCAATGGGAACTACTAAGGGTCAAAACAGAAATGAAAAATTCTCTAAGTTGAATTATACCAAACAATGTATACTTACAAGTGTGTGCTCATATTATGGGATGTTGAAAATTTGTTTCATTGACCTTGTTCTCTCCACTTGAACAATGATGAATGTTTTCCCATTGGGATCAATTTTTAATAAGGATAGAGTAAAATTTATAGTTATATATAATGAAACTGTCTAAATTGGACAAAGTGACTTGATGCAACACAGAACAATCAGTTATTAAGGTGGTGGGTGGCCACGAGACTCAGATGATTCCCCAAACAAATCATCTTGACAGATGGGACAAGAGTAGACTTACCATACCTCATGGAATTCCCCCACAATTCAAGACTGACAAACAACTCTAGAGAATTAATTATTCAAATTTAAATTTTCAAAATAAAGTAACAAAATATTTTTAGCTGTTCACTAAATTCGTATATTATTTGATTACAACATTTGAAGAAATGTGTATGGAAGATATTTCAGGTAGGTAGGTAAGTGAATACACACACACACACACACACACACACATGCAGACATATATTCCTATTTTAGCTTTTACTTCATCATTTAAAGGACAGTTAAATCCACTCTGGTAATAGTCAATTTTACATTTGACTTCATTAAGAAACATTTAGGTCAAGCCAGGAACTGTGTCAAAATCACTACTCAGCTATACTCTGTGGGTGTTTAAACAGAAGAGAAACATACTTGAATATCACTTTATCTAAATGCAGTGACATACTCCTATTTATAAGAAATACTGACCTACTGACTACTTTCGGGATTTCGATAACTTGTGTGATTTTAAAATGCTTTTATGTCGTCACGTAAGAAAAGTTCACTAATAAAAAATTTGCACTAACCATTTTTAGGGACCTTTTCAACATTAAAGCAGTTTACATGGATATTTTTTAATTACAAAAACTACCAGATGGATATTTTGTATTAGAGAGAGAGTGCTGAGATTATAGCTCCTAAAATAAAACTGCCTCATTTCAATTTCAGCCTACAAGTCATTGCATACATCCTTAGACAAGTTAGTAATCACTTGTGATTTGGTTTTCTTATCTATGAAATGACCAAAATAATAGTACATGCCTCACCGGATTATTGCAGTGGTTAAATTAGTTAATGTACATGAAGAATTTAGAACATGGCTTGGCACATAGCTGGATTATATATGAGTGAATATTTTAAAAAATATTCTTAACATCTTTTCCCTCCATTTGAAGAAGAAATGTGTGACTCTTGAATTGAGCATAATTTGCTCATTGTGTATTTGGTATAGGGGCCAGAGTAAGTAACCACAAGTGACCTCAGGATCAGCCACAAACATATTTCACTAAACTAGTGAAAATAGTAGTCTTTGCTAAGATACTTGGATAATTAGACTTAATGCTAAAATCCAGGTAAATCCAAAATAAGTCTTAAATAACCTTCAGAGGTTTTATTCCCTAAGATTTCTACTTAATAGGTTTGGTTTGAATGTATAATACTTCAAAAAAGGCATACATACAAAGAAGAAAATCACAAATGATTTCCAGTTTATGTAGTTTTATTCAAAGTATAAAGACATACATAAGTATTATATGTGTATGCATGTTTATGTGTGATTTATTTTATCAAACACACTGTCTTCCTCATCGATATCCTTCCTTTGCCTTATAGTGGTTTTTTTTTTTAAACCACAGAATGGAGGAGTCAGTTGGCCTCACTTAAAAATCATTTGAACAATATTGAGAAACCTAATTTTATCTGATGTGCTTGGGGTAAGACCTAATAGTGGAGCTCAGAGCTCTCATAACAGCTAAGGTCATTTTGGGATTAGCATGTGAGTTAAGCTGTTTTATCTCTAACTCTCAAGTGGTATCATAACAGTCAGAACCTAACAGGCCCATCTTTAGCAGAACCTAATCATCTGGTCTCCTAACAACCTCAATAACCTAATCTTAAGCCACTTCCTCCTTTGCTCACTGTTCTCCAGCCATTCTGACCACACTTCAGTTTCTTAAAAAACTAATTTCCTTCTTCCCTCAGAGATTTAAAACAAACAATATTTCAATTGCCTGGAATATTCTTCTACCTTCTTTTCACATATTCAACATGTCTCCATTGGAACACTGAGATATCATTTCTTTCAACCTTCAAAATAGATTGTTCTTTCATTTTGTTGTCATGTTTGCTATAATTTTTTTTGTTATTTTAATATTAATCCAACATTGCAATCTATCATTTATTTCTAGTCTTCTTATCAATATGCCATGAGCTGTATAGGGATTTTAACTGTGTCTTTCTCATTTCTGCATTACATTAAAATAACATTGATGCATTCGCTCATCTCAGCAAAATGTGCAATGACACCCTACTGTTCTCCTCTTAAGTTCTTGACTTCTTGACAACTCTTCCTAAAGTGACCCAGATTGAAGTCTCAACCTGCTTGATCCCACTTAGATTGCCATAACTTCCCCATCTCTTATAAAAGGTAACTCCATCTAGCTGGGCGTGGTGGCGCACGCCTGTAATCCAAGCAATTTGGGAGGCTGAGTCAGGAGGATCGTGAGTTCAAAGCCAGCCTCAGCAACTTAGCGAGGCCCTAAGCAACTCAGTGAGACCCTGTCTCTAAATAAAATACAAAATAGGGCTGGGGATGTGGCTCAGTGACCCGAATGTCCCTGAGTTCAATCCCTGGTTCCAAAAAAAAAAAAAAAAAAAAAGAAGTAACTCCATCTACCTACTAGTCAAGTCAGATATCTGGAAGTCATCTTTGATCCCTGATCCTCCTGTTTCCTTGTCCTTTAATTCTAAACCATCACTAAATTCTGTCTTCTGTGTGCACTAAACACAAGTAATTATGCCCACATTCCTCTGCTCTGCAAGTGTCATGTGTATTATTCAGAGGCCTTCTTGGAAAGAGTGACTTCTCGATGTGGGTAATGTGAAGAGACAGTCTAACAAATATATTTTAAAGGTACAAAAAGTTTGAAATATTTCCAGGCCCTGGGGCTAAAAGCAAGGGGAATCTTGATTGAAAAAACAAAAGGTAGAGGGGCTAGGGATATAGCTCAGTTGGTAGAGTGCCTGCCTCGCAAGCACAAGGCCCTGGGTTCAATCCCTCGCACCGCAAAAAAAAAAAAAAAAAAAGGTAGAAAAGAGTTACCAGAAACTAGAGAAGTTTACTCTATGATAAGAACTGCCTGGAGATAAAGTTTGGCCTATCACAGAGGGACAGAAAAAGTCAAGGCAAGGAGGGAGAAGAAAAGAAAATATCCAACCTCATTCTGCTGCCACCCTCAAACCTCAGGCTGGTATGGAATGTTAGCTAACCCAGACGGGAAGTTAGAAGATTATCATGCACAGTCTAGTCCTGCATTCATGAACTTGATGTTGTTCGTGATTTTCAATATTTTATAGTCCATTGGGCATAGAAAGGACAAATTGATTTCGTTGTACATGCCATTTTTCTCATAGACTTCCCCGTTTCATATCTGGGCTACTTTAATTGTCTAACTAGTTTAAACTGCTTTCTTTATCTTCAACACCATTTTTTTAAGGGAACAGATATATTTAGGAAAGCAGATACACATTCAAGGGAGAATGTGGGCTATCTCAGGGAAGAGGCATTTTGGGGCTAAGTAAGAATATATATTTAAGGGGAGAATGTTGACCACCTTGACAGTGAGAAGCTTCTGGGGTAAAGCAAGGAACACACATTCAAGGGAGAATGGGGGACAATCTGTAGTGGGAGAAAATACTCCAACCTATTCTAAACCCATACTATCCACGGTAGTCAAGAGTTCTTTTTTTAAATTTATTTTTGTTATTTTTATTTTCACAGACTTCATTTGGATTCATTGTACACATAGGGGGAACAAATTTTCATTTCTATGGTTGGGAATGATGTACATTCATATAATTCTTGTTAATCACACATGTCCATAGGGTAATGATTTCTGTCTCATTCCACCATTTTTCATGTCCCCACCCCCTCCCCCTCTCATTTCCCTCTACATAATCTAAAGATCCTCCACTCCTCTCTCACCCCCACCCCACTGCAACCAGATTCTATATCATCATCTACTTATCAGGGAAAGCATTCGGCCTTTTTTGGGGATTGGCTTAATTCATTTAGCATGAAAATCTCCAATTCCATTCATTTATCTGCAAATGCCATAATATTATTATTCTTTATGACTGAGTAGTATTCCTACAGATTTCATCTTACTCTGATTAAGTGGCTTTTATCAAGAACACAAACAATAATAGATGTTCTCATGGCTGTGGGGAAAAAGGCAGACTTTTACATTGCTGGTGGAGTTACAAGTTGGTATAGCCACTCTGGAAAGCAGTGTGGAGATTTCTCAGAAAACTTGGATTGGACCTACCTTTTGACCCAGTTATCCCACTTCTTGGTTTATACCCAGAGTGCTTAAAATTAGCATACTACATACAGTCAGAGTTCTTTTACAACTAAATTTACAACTAAATCTCTAACTTCTGTTTAAAGAGTTTCTACTATTATATTGTGACACTCCCAAACTCCTTGTTTTAAAATTGTAAGACCTTTATTGTGAAGGTTTATTATCCTATTTTTTTTCTTACTAGACCAAGCTCTGTGAATGAAGTCATCATCTCTTGATCTCTGAGACCACTATCAGCAAGACTAGAACAAGTGCCAGTTAAGTACTAGATGAATTAACCAACTTCAGAAGATAGAATCAGTTTGAGATGCTTCCCAGGTGATCCTAATGTTCTATATTTAACAAAAAGATTGCAGGATTTATTGAACTTGAAATGCTCTAGATTTTGAAAAAATAATTAGGGTAATGGGTCCCAACTCCTTTAATTCAGTTGTTGAATGTTAATTAAGAAATCATGATAAGGTTGTGAGCTGTTTCATTGCTCAAGGTGGCCTGAAACTTTTTTTTTAGTTTTTTTATCTTTCTTTACTTTTATTATCCTTTCAGACATCATGTTTAATCTTGATTAAGTCAATCAATTGACTTCCTTTCTAAAAGCTCAAATATGAACTATTTTATGGTGAGCCTACTCATATCTAATTTTGAATTTGGTGTGAAGAAATAATTCCCAAGAGAGTGCTTTAATTCCTTCTTTTTATCAGATTCTATAGAAGAAAACATTCATTCATATAACTTTAACATTTCGTATTTTTGTATGTTAACTGCCATAAGAATGAGGTCATTTTCACTGAGTATTTTAATGTTAAATTTAATCTTTTCTTTGAATAAGAAAGCTTTGAGGGTCTACATACCTGGCTTTGTTCTTTCTCATTTCATATCTAATAAATTTTCTTTTAATATATTATTTTCATCTCATTTAAAATAAGGCCAATTTTTATTATCTGTCTTTAGGTTTTTATATACATTTGATATGAAGCTGTCTTTTCAGTACTAAAGCAATTCCATTTTTATAAAACCTTCTTTAACACTTTGCTAATGAATATTCTTATTTAAAATATATTAATTTGATAAAATATTCAGTAGATTACTATAGCATTTGGGGACATAAAAACTCATTTATAAACATTTTCAATAAAATGGTTTCAATTAACTTGTAACAATTAACACACACACATACCTTTGTAGGTATCATTACATATATATATTTTTAGGTTTCATATATATACATTTATAGGTATATATGTTGGTAGGTATATATGTAATGATGGTTATGTTTGAAAATAAATATGAAAATGACTATTTTCTTTCATTTCTACCTCTTGAAAATGAAATGTAAATAGAATTCCTAATCAGTGAAAATTATCATATAAAGCAATTCACTAGGGAAATTGTCTTTTTTTGGCATACAATTTTGGAAGGGAACTAGCTTTAATACTGTTAGTAGACTGCTTTCCCTGTGTCTGTTATGTATTAATATCCATCTTAGCTAGTAATTGAATGTATAACTGTTCTTGGCAAAGTCAAAGATAAACATGTCATAAGAATTGTATAAAAACGTACAGGTTTTCTCATTGGTGAATTTATAAAACATGGGATATTTCTGTATTACATCCTCCAACAAGTGAGTTCTATACTTAAATAAATGCCACTAAAATTTCCAGAAAAATCAACCCCAAATTGTGAGTTCTATTTAATCAATTCCTAACCCCCTCCCAAATGCAGCCAATATTGATTTCTGTTCCTGCTAACATTTATTTATTCTACCTGCTTAAGGGACAGATAATTTTAGTCTATTCTAAAATTCACTAATTGAGTTGAAAAATATTCATCAAATTTTTCTAATATGATTTTCCTCAAAGGCAAGTTAATTTATGTATCCTTTGTATCATAATTCCTAGCACAGTTTTGAGCATAAATACATATTTAATATTTATATACTTTTTACTCCAGATATTTATGTAATCCCCACTGATTATTAAGAATCATTGTACAATTCTCTTAATAATTCTTGAGTGGAAACATCAATGCAAAAACTCTGACATTTCCTGAAGGAAAAAATAAAGAATCATAGCCAGGTGTGGTGGCACACACCTATAATCCCAGCTACTTGGGAGGCTGAGGCAGGAGGATAGCAAGTTCAAAGTCAGCCTTAGCAAAAGCAAGGTGCTAAGCGCCTCAGTGAGACCCTGTCTCTAAATAAAATACAAAATAGAACTGGGGATGTGGCTCAGTGGCCAAGTGCTCCTGAGTTCAATCTCTGATACCCCCAAAAATAAAAAAATAAAAAAAATAAAGAACCATTTACTTTGGTAACCTGTTCTACCAGGTGTTTACTTGACATTAGATGTGATCAATATACTCTTAGTGCTAAAGAGAATAGTAAGATTATTGGCATTCATGCTTAGTCAGTTGATGGTATTAATTTTGTGACTTCAAAACTAAAAGGAAATAGAATCCTGAAGTCAGATGCAGCGGGGAAGTTATCCTGCCCTTCCCCCAGCAGTGGGGCACCAGGCACAATAAGGGAGAGGGGAGCAGCCCCCACATGAGTCTGAGACACCAAACTGGGAGGAATTATACCTTTACTTCCACTTGTGTTATCATAGAGTTAATTACAATTTTAAGTTAATAAACAAATATTTATTGAACATGCTAAATTTTGCCAAAATTATATGAGGGATATTATTTTTCCTCAATTTTAGATCTTTTTGGGTCTACAAATATTTGAAGGAGCAAATGCTTTTATCCTTAACTTGATATTGATAATGATTGAGTTGTGAAAATTGTTGATCTATCCAAATAGCCTTTTATTACAAAATCTGCATTACTGTCTTAGTAATGCAGTGTTTTAAAATGAATTTCTATATTAGACCTTGAGAGATCAACATTTGAAAGAAAATGCTAAAATACAACAGCTAACATTAATACTTATTAATACTCACTTATCCAGATGTCTTAAAAGGAAAAGGTTTTCCAACCCTTGTAAGATGTTCCAGTGTTAATCTACATTTCAATAAGATATTTAAAGCCAATACCAGAACTGTCAAGGACCTGTTCTTAAGCTTGAAAGAAACCTACAAAGGAATGCTGATGGCTTCATTTTATGTGACATAAAAGCATTATTTTATCAAGAAAATGTTATTATGTTCTTAGACACACTATTGTAGATGCTCAGAAAGTTCCACAGATACTTTGTAGTACTTGGTGCAGGACTATTCTCTTGTAAAACATCCTGAGATATACAGTTAAGGAAATGATTTGAATAAGCAAGGTTTGCTCTGCTTTGCTTGCTGCTATTTAAAAATCACAGTTCAGTCTGAAGCATTGAATAATAAGCTATCTGTCTCTGAAAATCCCATACCCAATGGAGAAATTTAAAAGAAAAGATGTAAAATTCAATGCTAACTCATGTTTAGATGTTTTCAAAAGATTTACAACCTGGAAGAGTCATTTGTTAAGAAACCCTATGGTTTTTACTATATGGGCTTATTAAAACCACCATATTCCTGATCAGGATATAGCCCTAAAAATTAGAAAAGTTTTTCAGAGTCGGCAAGACAATGGTATTATCTAGAAAGGCTAGAATTCAACAAGTTTATTTATAAATAAGTTAAGATAACATTTAACTTCATTACAATGTGTTAGTCAACTTTTCATCACTGACCAAAATACCAGATGAGAACAACTAGTTTATTTGGGGCTCATGGTTTCAGAACTTCAGAATATGGTCAGCCATCCTCATCGCTCTATTCCCAAAGAGAAGAACAGCACCATTGCTGAAGGAATGCTCTTCAGCTTATGACAGCTGGCAAGCTGAGAGAGAGATCGAGACACCAGGCACAAAATATAAACCCCAAAGGTGTTCCCCAAGTGACCTATTTCCTCCACCCACACCCTACCTGCCTGGTTACCACCCACTATAGTAATCCTTTCAAATTATTATACCATCAAATGGATTAATCTGCCAATGAGGTCACAGCTCTCATAATCTAAACATTTTATCTCTGAACATTCCTACACTGTCACACATGAGCTTTCAGAGGACACTTTATGTCTAATCCATAATACAAATTTCCCAGAGTATAGCAAGCTTATCACCAATGGTCATGAGATGAATTCAGGCAACTCATGGACAGATTTTAATATTTAAAAGCTGTGAATAATTGCACATTTACTTGAATACATATTATGTAAAAGAGAATCGATGCATAAAGTGTCTTAGATATCATTGTTCAGGAATAAAGACATAAATAGCTCATATAAACTTTTAAGATATAAAAATGAGTTGATTTAAAGAAAGTTATTAAATAAATACTATTATAGACAGTGTCTAGTTCTGGCAAAACAAAAAAAGGGAACTTGGGATATAAATGTTTAAAATTTGGGATACATTCTCCGTGGGGTTCATCATTCTCATTTTGAAAGATATATGATTTCTTTCTGAACTCAAGTAGATCTATCACTCTTAGAAGGTTTGAATATTTTAATAAGGACATCATCAACCATCTCCAGTGACACTGTATCCCAAAGGAAGACTTACTATCATCAAGTCTGGTGTCAACTGCTTTATAATAGTAGGAAATAACTCTAGTGAAATATTTTGTCTTTCATTCTCTTCATCAATGAAAAACGGTCACTTCTCCTTTATAAAGCACATGCTACATAGCTGCTCTTCCTTTCTGTCATGGTCTTGAACTTTCACTTTTACATATTAATTAATAGAATGTGCAAGGAGGAGGATTTTCCTCTTTCTTTACTTTTTTATTTTGTGAATTTATGTATATCCATTTCTTCTGATGGAATTTTGCAAGACTCCTCCTGATGGAATGGTGCAAGACTAACAGTTTCAGCAGGTAGAGACCCCACTGCCTGCACCAAGGGGTTCCGACATGGACATACTCCTGCATACAGAGCTTCTGGGCAGCCTGTTTTCAACTGATGTCATGAGCTACCCCCCATGGAAAAAGCTATATGGAACTAAAAACTCAAGAGATTGGTCAAACTTCCTAAAGTCTAGCTTTTTGAAGTGTTTTGCTATGCATATCTGATGTCCAGACTTATCCAGAAATTTCTTTTCCTTTTCTTTTCAATACTGACACCATCAACTGCTTTTTCAAATTTGAAAGTCTGCTTTCCTTAGTCTTATTTGGTTCCTTTATATTTTCTGTTTTCTCAGAAATGGACATTATCTTTGCTGATTCATCAATATCCTGTTTCTATGAATGAACTTTGCATGGGGGACACAATTGACTTCCATCTATGATGTAATTATTTATCATGCTCTGTTGATGCATTCCTAGTTTAGCACTGGATAGTCAACATTTGGGATAGCAGTATAAAAATATTAACCAAATATAGCTATTATTCTTTGTAGAGTCTGTAAAATATATTTGAATAGTGTGATTTTCTTCACTGGCTTAGGATACAAGATACATTCAAGTATTTTTTTAATTTATCACTTAAGTTCATATGTATTTAGTAGGAATTGTATTTACTGTTTTTCTTGGTTAAATCTAATAGCCAATGGGGAGAGAGAACAAAGAAAAGAGAGGAAAGGAAAGGAGTGGGGAGGGGACAAATAGGGAGGGGAGTAGAGGAAAGAGGGAATTATGATCATTCCTTGTATAGCTTCCTCAAATTCTATTGAATTTGAAACTTCAACAGCCAGGTATCATTGCTAGTCAAATTTCTACTGAAGTAAAATAACCCTCTGATTTGGGATACTGAAGTTAAGATTAAAGCTAATATCAGTTTATCCTCAGAAGCTAGTGTTTCAAAAGCATAACTGCTAAACAAAAGCCTCAAGACCTTCTGTTTCATCCCCAATGTGAATAGTTATATTTTGTTTTCTGAGACCAGATAACCACTCTAGATTTTGACTTCTTATGTAATTATTTCTTCTCTAAGGATTTAGTATCCTTTTCAGGACAGCAAAGATTAATTAGAAATGTTACAGTTGATCAGAGAAGTTCAACAAGCATTTGATCTCAAAAGGAGTGTGTTAGAACCTATATTCATTGCTTCTCAAGAGGCTCAGAGACTACTGCACAAATATAACAAATTTCTTTCTTGAATAGCTCAGAGGATTGGTAGAGGCAAACCATGCTAAGCACAAAGGATCTTATTACCTACTCTTCAGGAGCAAATTCAAATGGGAGCCATTCAAATGCTGAAGAGAGGATCAAAGAATATCTGATACAATATAATGGGTTGTGTTTTTAGCATCTCTTGGCATCTCTTTTGGAAAAGAAGTTCCATTTTACCAGGTACCCTGTTAGGATTTCTACTCAGTAAAGAATATGAGTATAATAATGTAAACAATGCTCTTTCAATCTTTGGCTCAAAGTTTTCCTCTATTGGGTAACAAACATCAATTAACAAAATACAAACACTTCAGTAAACCAGAAAAGTAAGTGGTAGATCAACTGATCAGTTTGTGAAGTTAAGATAATCAGCAGATGAAGGTAAGGGGTGAAGGAAAAGAAAGTTTAAAGAGCAGCATGGTAAAACCATGAAACTTGGTGGGAGACCAGGGTCTGTGTCAAATCATTGCCAATTGAGAGCCTCCTGTCACCGAGAGATCGAGTGCTTTTAGAACCTAGGATGTCCAATTACATTCATTTTTAACTAATTTGCAGTTCTCTTACATAAACTCCCACCACCATCCTTCTCCTTAAAGAATGTCAGTGGATTTGGAAGAATGGATGTCAGTGGGATTTGGAAGAATAACATCATTTGGTCCTCCATAAAGCAAAGTTGATGTGGACACATACTTGTGTTAAGGCAGTTTATTTATGTAAAATGTGATTCCAGGAATTAGAAGTGAAGGGGAATGAAGAAAGAGAAAAGGAAGGAGAAAAATAAAGAGTAAAAAAGAGTTCAATCCCTGGTAGCAAAAAAAAAAAAAAAACGTGGATCATCAATATACACATTAGGATTTTCATCTCTTTGTGGTCTCAGAATGCCTTTGAAATACAAGAGCCTGTGGCACTCTGTCCCTGGTTCCTATTTCCCATTATGTTAACTTTTCTCTATACTTGACTCACATTTCTGCCTGGATGAGCATGCTTCCCAAATCATCAGGAAGATTTTGTGGCAGAATATATAAAGATTCACCTTGAGAGCCTGCAGTAAGACAACGGCAACCTTGGTTGAGGTTGAATAGTACACCACTCAATGGTTGTAATCTGATGTGGACCAAGAAATAGTGATGTGGACTCCAGAGTTAAAATGGAAGAACAGTTATTTTGATATGTTAGGATCTGGAATAAAATACTGGGCATCAAGACATGAATATAAATTAGTTCAACAAAAGTCAGAACTCAGAGTACATGTGTGCAGAGGAAATGTGAAGGCCAACACTATTTCTAAAGATCTTTGGAGAACTCCAATGTAACATTGGGTTGGGTCTTCCCACTGCACCTGGCACAGTGAGTCACTGTAAATTGTCCCCTCCTGCATGACTGTAGAATTCAAAGGAAGTCTCTTTAGTCAAGTCATATTTGAAAATATCATTCTCTCTGAAACAGATGAAAGAGTGTTTGGGAGCAATGATGTTTCCAAACTTACAGTAAGTCAGTAATAAATCTGATTTCTTAGACCTTTTCCTGACTCCCTTCTTAGAGGATTCCACTTTACATCTTTTTCTTTTTCTTTTTTTCTCTTCTTTTCTTTCTTTTTTTCTTTTTCTTTTTCTTTTTTTTTTTTTTCCTGATACCAGGGATTGAACTTAGGGGCACTTAACCATTCAGTGACATCCCCAGCCCTTTTTTGTATTTTATTTAGATACAGGGTCTCAATGAGTTCCTCAGGGCCTCAGTAAGTTGCTGATGCTGGCTTTGAACTCATGGTCCTCCAGCCTCAGCCTCCCCAGCTGCTAGGACTACAGGCATGTGCTACTGTGCCAGGCCACTTCACATCTTGAATAAAGCGTAATGTAAGCAGTTCACATATGGCAGTTATGGTTTTTCTTAAATAATAATATATAGCCATCACTGAGCATTTCCCAAGTATTGCCAATCTTCTAAGTATTTGGCACATTTTGACTACATCCAACAGTTCCCTAATGTTATCCTCATTTCTCAGATAAGGAAATCAAAGCAAAATGAAGTTAAGTGACTAGTCTAAATTCCCAGCTATTAGGTTGCAGAGCTTCATTTCAGACTTTAGAGCTGGGGTGCAGTCAAACCTCTAAAACACTGCCCTCTATGCCTTTCAAATGTAAACTTTTTTGGAAATCAAGATCCAGTGTCTTCTCTGCAGTAATCACTTACTATGTTGCAAGTAATTTTTTAAAAAATTCCTTAATAAATTTTGTTTGCTAGTCATAATATTGACTTTAAAAATGATCCAATATGCTCCCTCAGCCATACATGGAAAGCCCACTTTAGATTTTATTCATTTTTTGAAAGTTTAACAATACAAAAAAATAGGTCAAGCACCTTTGTTAATTAACTCTATTTCATTAAAACCATGACCTCTAGTTTAAAATGCCTTCACTCTTGTGTGTTAAATTTATGTGGATGGTCCATAAACAGTTCCTAATTAGTCACATGTGTATTCAGATGTGGGCTCGTGTGTTATAAACCAACACTGAAGTGTATAAGGAACTGTCAGTCAGATCAAAAGTCAACTGAAAATCATCCCGTTGCAAAGCTGAGAGCCTGTCACAGTTAGTTAGTCATAAATGTTTAAAACAGCAACCAAACTTTTATTCTAATTGAGCATGAGTTGAAAGGCTACCCACTTTGATGTCTTTGCTTTTATCATTTGTATATAGCTAAAAAACTACTATTATGCTTTTCTTTAAAATTCCCCCTTGGAGTGGTAGACATTACTTGGTTCTGAAAATATACAGGTAGATTCATCTATAATTGCAGAGCCTTTTTACAGTTCCCAGTTATGTGTATAATCTTTCACGTGCAAATGTTCAAAAGTAAAATTCTTCCCTCTTTTTTCTCTATTTGATCTCTTTCTTCTCATATTTGTGATTCAAGACATAAGGAACACATCTTTGTAATGATAGTTTGAGGGTCGTCTTTCACAGCATGGCTCTTACCCTGTTTCTTCAATCCAATAGAGGTAAAGGTATCACCGATTTTCATTAGTATTTCACCATTTCTTAATAAAATTTCAATTGTATTAATAGTCCCTTTTCACAGATTAAGAGACAGTGATTTGGAGATTAAATGGCTACTAAGGGTCGTAGAGCAATGTCAGTAATTTCAAAGTGCCAGCCCTGCCCAAGTGCAGTGGTGCACACCTCCCTCATTTGGGAGGCTGAGGCAGGAGGATCACAAGTTCAAAGCCAGGATCAGCAACTTAGTGAGACCCCTAAGTAACTTAATGAGACCCTGGCAGTATAAAATTTAAAAGGGTTGGGCATATAGCCCAGTGGTAAAGCACCCCTGGGTTCAATTTCCAATACCAAAACAAACCAACCAACCAAAACAAACAACATAAAAAGTGCCAGTTCTGTATCCATTTCCATCCTTTTAATTTAGAATTTTCATATCAGGCCTACATTGAGGGTCATTATCCTCTAATTGCTGTTACTGGTTAAGATATCTAATACCAAACTATGCAAAGTAGTTGTCCTACAGTTTACTTTTCATGTTATAAATCCCACAATAAATTGTCATTTTTGTTCCAAGTATCAATTATCATTTAAAAGTTTGTAAAGAATGAGAAATATGTATTTATCTATGTAGTCACTCTTTCTAGTTCTTTTGTGTAAATATATGTTTTCACCCATGCTCATTTTCCTCTGCTTGAAGGATTTACTTAGAATACACATCTGCTGGTGATGAATTTTCACAAGTATAGTATGTTGAAAACATAATAGATATTTTGCCTTTAATTTTGAAATATATTTTGCCAGCTATAGAATTCTGAATTGATGATTTTTGTTTTTCAGTACTTAAAGACTTCCAAGCACTTTAAAGACTTTTAGTAATTGTTTTTATCTTTGTTCCTCTGTACCTCTGTTTTTTCTCTGGATGATTTTAACAGTTTCTCCTAACACAAGTTTTGGGGAGGTTTATTGTCTCATCATGTGGTTCTTTTGTCTCATATATGTTCCCATAATGATGTCATCTGCCATGATGTGACATAACCAAGGAGACCTTGCTAGCTTCTGACCTTGGACTGCAAATCTCCAAAACTGTGAACTAAATCACCTCTTTTCTTCATAAATCCCAGTCTCAGGTATTTTATTACAGCAACAAAACCAGACTAAAAAAGTTTTCTTGTTGTTTTTTGTGTATATATGTGCTTTTTTTTTTTTTTGAATTTTTGAGTTTGTAGTTTCTGTTAAGTTTAATTGAGGGCTATTTGAATCAAATGTAATTTCTTTCTCCATTCTCTCTTCTCCTTAAGGACAATTGTTAGTCCTATATTAGGAAACTTGAAATTATTCCAGTGCTTACTTTTCATTATTTTTTAATTCTTATTTTCACACCTATGTTTTGCTTTGGGTATTTTTGTTGCCAAGTCTTCAAGTTCACCAGTATTTTCTTCTGCAATAGTCAATCTGTTGTTGATCCTAACCAATATATTTATATCTCAGACATTGTAGTTTTTCCCATACAATTTCATTGTGAATTTTTTATATTTTCCATTTCTCTACATAACTTTTTGAACATATGAAATTGAATTTGTTTGTTTTGTAAAAATTTTTTCAATGATGTCTCTATTAATTATTTTACAACTATTTCATGCTGGATCAGTTTCAATTGACTGATTGTTTTCCTCATCATAGGTTATATTTTCCTCGTTCTTTGCATGCCTCTTAATCTCTGATTTCATGCCAATCATTGTGACTTTTACTTTGTTGATCCTGCAAATTCTTCATTCTTAAAAATTCTGTTCTTTGATCTGGGATATAACTTTATAACTTACAAGGAATTTAAATCTTATAGCTATAACATTTAGGTTTATTACTCAGGTCCAGAAAAATGTTCATTCGGGGATAATTGTTCCTCAATACTGAGGCAAGACCTTCCTAAGTATGCTGTCTAATCCTCTGTGAATGAAAATTCTTTCCAGTCTATCTTGTGGAAATAAGCACTGTTGTCATTCCTACCTGCACCCCAGGTACTGTTTGCTCTATTCCTTGTGGATGATTCTCCAGCCTTGAGTGTGTTCTTCACAATCACGTGTTGATTGGGACTTTGCTGAACCCTGGAGAGGAACCCACTGTAAGTTACCGGGAATTTTCTGTGTAGCTTTCTCATTCAGGTATTCCATACCATAAACTTGGACTGCCTTGGTTTCCCAGTACACTATAATTCTAGCTCCACAACCTGGTGATTTCAGTGATTTTACTAGGTTCTACCTCGTTTTCCCACTGAGCTGTGACCAGGAAACTAATAAAACAGTAACTGGGATAAATCCAGGGCTCACTTTGTGTGTTTTTCCTCTCAGGGATATATGGCTTTCATCATTTGATATTCAGTGTTTTGAAAACTATCATTTTCATTTATTTTGTCTGATTTTATATTATTGTTTTGTTGGATATTTCCAATGGAAAGTTAAATACTCACCTTGGCCAAATGGCTACTTTCTGAAAATGAAAAATACAGGAATTTATTGAGCACTTAATATGTCATAATCTAAATGTTTTACATATACTAACTCAGACTCCATTCAATAACTCATGTGGTTTCAGTATCCCCTCATGATGGACATTGTTACCTGCATGATATCTTTACTATGTTTTTCATTGGTAGCAAGCTCAGATTAGTTCACAGGACAGTATTATTGCACTTCCACACATCTTCAAAACAGAGTTGTGTTATCCAACCTGATAAATTAATTTTCTTACTAGAATGTTTAATTTTAATGAAATTTTAAGAAAAAGACTTATTGTATCTTTCATCCCAAAGTAGTATGATGTGTGTAGGGCTACACACCCTTTTTTCTCTGTAAGTGAGAGAAAGCTAAGCATGCCCTAGAAAGGATAAACTAGTGAAGTGACAAAGTCTAAAAGAAGATAGAGAGAAATAGCATTGAGATGAAGTAGTTTTACCAGTACAGAAGATCAGGTCTCTGATTTTGAGATCTTAGAATTTTCCTTGGTCCCCCAGCCTTTCCTTTGTTGGGGGAGCTGACCCATCATTCCTACATTATATTAGGAATTATTATTTATTCCTACTTTTTAGCTTAAAGAGGTCTAGTGTGAACTGAATTTATGTTATTTTAACTAAATGAACTCTGGACTAAGGGAATGCATGAGTGGAGTAAATCCTTTTGAGATTCAAGAGCATGAAACTTTCTATTTCACATTTAGCAGTCAGAGTTTAATAATAAAGTGTACAAGAAATTTTACGATGGACCAAGTCAATTGCAAGTGCCTAAAGTATAGTCTACTGATATAAGTTTGTATGTCCCGATGAAATCTAACCAATTATTGATATATATAGAATATTTGAGGAAAAAAATGGGAAATGTGACATAAAATTCTGAAAAGAAGAGTTAAAGAAAAACAGCGATATGTCAACATGGTAGAGTGTGCTGGTTAGGATAAGGGACAAACTTTTCATGATAACCATCTTTACTTCCTAGTCCCTCACATACACACGCCCATTCTTAGGCCTGGCAAAGGTCCTATACAACCCATTTACATGGTCTTAAGATTAAGAAGTTTTCAGAAGTAAGATTTTTTTCCCTACTATGATCAGTTAACATTATTTACAGTCATCACTTTCTTCCTTCATCATATCTCTGCTGTATATGGGCTGATGTCAGAATGGCCATGGAAGGATGGAAATATTTGAGATCTGAATAAGGGGAAATTATGCTGTGATTACATTCTGTTTGGGGCTATCGGGTATGGTGATATGATTTGCAGTGTTTATTGTGTACACTCACATTATGTATAGGTGCTGCTATAAGAATGACTTCCAAGAAGACTATTGCCAGCCACTTTGTCAATTTTCTCAGGATCATGCCATGGAAGAAGAGGACCAGAGATTATAATGCAACATAAATGTGTCCTATAAAACTGAAATCAGAAGAATATAGGTAGTGGAAGAAAAAACATACTTGAAATGTTTGAAGCTGAGAGATACCTGTAGAAAACCAAAGAAAAGTTTTAAATTTTTACATAAAAACGACAAGAAGTTGTAAAGTTCAAAAAACTGTAGAATTATGAATAAAAAGACAATTTTATCATCCATTCATGGATTGAAGAATTATCTTTTGAAAATATGAAAGTCATTATCACATAGTGATAAAAATAATGCAGCCAAAAGTACATGGACAAAAAGCATTATCATTATTATTATAGAAGTGGATCCAGAAGGTAAATAATAAGCACATTATTTCATTTTACTGGATGTTGTAGGTTTGTTTTGACCTATGCTTTTATTTTCCAATTTGTAATATGTAAGAAATTGTTTTATCTTCTAGATAATTACTTTTATAGCTAATTTCAGTTTATAATTAATACTGCTGTACTTACTAGATTCTCTCGAGAAGTATGAATTTTAAAGCCCACAAAACATGTGTCCTTTGCAGCCTGTAACTAAGAAGTGTCAGTACCTAAAACTGAGGTTGGTTTGTGGGACATGTCAATGGACAGGAATTAAGATTCCTGTCTAAGAGAATCTTAGGTCAGTTGCACATATAGTTAAAATATTTTCGGTGAGAAAGAGTTATTTGAAAAAGGAGTTCTGAGCTACTCTAGGTCTCTTGTAATGGACCTTGGTTTTATAAACCAAAAGGAGTAATGACAAGAATGACCAATTCATAGATGATCAGAGATGCTCTTCTTCTCCCCTCATTTACTTGATGTGAAAGCTCCAAGTTTTGAAGTTTTCCAACTTAAACTAAACAACAGACATCCATCCTCCAAAATGTGATTTGAAATTTCAATGACTTTGGGACTCTGTAAAGATTTAATTTAGAAAAACAGAAAATAGTTGGTAGAAAGCAAGAAGAGATTCTTAAAATTAAAAAAAAAAATCTAATTGTCAAACTCTATTTACTTATGTTTTAATTTTTAAAAATCACTGGAATGTGAAGTGGCAATAAAAAAAATGGATACCTAGTAAAATAGAACTAAAGAGAAAACACCAGAAACTTTGGAACTTTATCTAGTTAGTCATGTAATATAAGCACAATAGTAGTTTATATTTTTCCACATTATAAGACATCCTCCCAGTAATTCTTAAAATTGGATTGTAATGTTAAAATTTCTCTGGTATTTTTATAATTCTTAAATCTGATAATAGATTAAATAGAATTTATTTCGATACATATTTTATGTTCAGAAGTTGAGTGTTAACAAATTTTACTCATGCCACTTTTTTGTCTTCTAGTATATTGTGAACAATTCTTTAAATAAGACAGACTTTGGACAGTTTGGTTTGTAATGCATGCATAAAGTACACAAACTAATGGATAATTTTCTTTTGCACATTTGATATAAAATATCATATGATAAAATATATAGGCAATTTATTAACATCTAAAAATCATCATTTTGAGATAGCCTTTTTATTTTTGGATTTATTAAAAATGAAACCTTTAGTCACTCACCACATAAATTGAAGTATGGCTTTCTGAAGTAAAGTTGATTTTATACTGTGGAGTTATTGAAAAATTTTATCAATGTTCTGTGGGTAGTTAACTCTGAAGATTGAATATAATGACTAAGAAAAAGCAAAGGTTATGCGTGCAGTGTTATTTTATCTCTGTGTGTTACTTTTCTTATATGTAAAAGGGACTCTAATTAGATATGGTATACATGCACATCTCAGTGAATAATGATATCCCATTAAATATTATTTTTTTCTATTTTGTTGTAATACTTCATCCTGGAGTAGAACCATTGGAATATGGTATTTGGAAGAGAATAAGAGAGTTTTGAAATAGAAAACTTTGCCAAACTCTCTTTCTGAATGTTATGTATACTGGAAGTCTTCACAGAAAATCCAACTTCTTAAAGGGTTCAAGCTCTGAAACCATGCTTGAGAAGCTCTAGTTCTCATCTGACTCTGCTTTACCTGTGAGCGCTCCAGCTTTCACTCAAACTATGATGACTGAGAGAGATTCTCTGAACCTCCCCCTCAAGCTACATTCTTCCCATCAACTCAACTGCAATTTGGAACTCAACCTTAAATGCCCTTCTGTAATCTTTCAACTGGCATATATAATATAAAGAAAAAAAAACTAACTCCCAAGAGGAACCCAAGTGTATTTCAAGGACAATGGGTCAGTGTTAGAGGAAAGGGGAAATTTTGAATCCTGTATGAGTTTGGGTATTGGTCACTCAGATTGTCCTCTGGTTCCCTTGGCTTTATGCCTGGATCCCAAGGAAAGGGGGTGGGGGGAGATTGCAAAGATTGACAAAAAGCTGAAAGAGTTCTTTCATTCGAATCTCTGAAAGATTTTGGAAGCCCAAGGCCATAGTACTTTGCAACCTCTGTCCTACTGGGATTAAGGGGAAGTAGGGGAGATCAGTACAAGGGTGTGGGGGTACTCTTCCCTATTCAGGGTTTCTATTGAGCCTGAAAATGTCACAGCATCTGAGTAGGGCATCAGTTGACAACTGGAATGCAGAAAAATTGGTTATGATATTTCACTGTATTGAATCTGGGAGATTTCTTTAGAGTAATGTTGATTTGGGGATAAAATGGAGAACATGTTTGGAAGTTTGAGATGAGAAACCTTATAGTGGTTTTGATATCAATGGAGAGATCTAGACTAGAAAAAGAAAAAGAAAATGGCAGTAGCTGAGAGGACTCCTTTTTTGGTATAATAACATAATACTGAATTTATTTTGGAAGGGTGATTAAATTATAAGTCTGAGGCCCAGTAAAGGCCCAAACCAGTTGAACCATATACAGGTAAAAAAAAAATTTAAGAAAAATTATTTGGAAGAATTTTCTTTTTTCACAGATTAAACCTCCTATAGCTCAGATGAGGATGGATGTTTGGACATATTTTTCAATGCTATTGTTGTTTGGATCTTATGCCACATAAAAAATAATGGTTTGTGGAAACCCGGGTTTCACTTTGCAAGGAAGAGTGAATTTTGAAGACTTTTGTGTGCTTAGAAGATCAGATGGGAAGGCAGAAGGTACTTAGCCTTCAAGTGGAAAGGGAACTTGTAACAAATGAGGCACATGACTTATTCGCCTAGGGAAAGGTGATGAAACTGGGACTCAGGATGGGTAAACAAACCTCTAGAGTTCTGCTTTATTTACACGTATATAAGAAACCTTTAAAGCTGCATTTGTGTCCAAAGAATAGGGAAAGATGTTTGTAATTGTTTAATATATTACAGAAAAAGTTATTAAAATAAAGAATATTAGCACAATTATTTTTATGGAGTAGACTACAGATGTTAATTAATCTAGGTATCCAGTCAACCATCAATACTGCACAATCTTCACTGTGTAAAAACTTGATATTGAGTAGATTGATTTCTCCCACTCTATTTTTATTTTCTGAATTGTTTTATCTCTTACCTTTTACATAAATTTTAGATTAATCTTACAAATATTTGTAAAAATCCTTGCTGACATTTTGATAGGAATTATATTGAACCTGTTTGGAGAGAATTGACATTTGTAGCATGCTGAGTTTTCCAAACCATAATGCAATGTTTCTCTCCATTTATTTAGAACTGCTTTGATTGTCTTCATCAGCATTTCATAATTTTTCACCTTAAAAGTCTTTTGCATGTTTTGTTCGATTAAGACTGAAACATTTGGTGGGTGTGCTCATGCATATTTGTAATCCTAGAGGCTCTGGAGACTGAGGCAGGAGGATCACAAGTTTAAAGTCAGCCTCAGCACCTTAGCAAGGTTCTAAGCAACTCAGTGAGACCCTGTCTCAAAATAAAATATAAAAAGGGCATGGGATTTGGCTCAGTGCCCAAGTGCCCCTGGCTTTAATCCCTGATAACAACAAAAAAAGACTGTGGAAAGATGGCAAGAATGGAGGAAAGATAGCTAGCATAGAGGGAAGGGAGGGGTGGGGGTGGGTGGGGGGTAAAATTAATAACAATGTGTGACAGATACCATTGCCCTGTGTACATGCATGAATGCACAGATGGTGTGACTCTACTTTGTGTACAACCAGTGAAACAATAGCTGTACTCCATTTGTGTTCAATGAATCAATAAGTAAATAAAAGAATAAATAAAAAAAAAAAAAAAAAAAAAAAGACTGAAACATTTGAGGTGCTTTCTTTCTTTCTTTCTTTCTTTCTTTCTTTCTTTCTTTTTTTCCTTTTGAGCAATTGCAAATTACATTGTATTTTAAATTTTTGTGTCCATGTATTTATGCTGGCATATAGATATATAATTTGTTTTTGTACATACATTTTATATCTTACAGATCTGTTGAGCTCACTAGTATGTTTTGATAAATTTCATGGGATGTTCTATAAAAAGAAAATTTTGTATTCTTTTCTTTCTGATCCATTATATTTTTATTATTTTTCTAAAATAACAGCATTATACTAGAAAGAATTATAGTAGCAGACAATTTTTTGCCTTGTTCCAAGTCTGGCAGAGAATGTGTTCAGTTTGTCCACCAATAAGTATAATATAGTCTAGGTGTAGACACATTGTGGGTGATCTTTATCAAGTTGAGGGACTTCCCTCTTCCTATTTTCTTAAGGTTTTGAGAGTCTATGTACCTCTCTCCTAATCACAATTGGAAACTTTAGCTAGAGTCAGATTAAGAATACAGGGCTTCCCCTTAAAAATTCCATTGTCTCCAGGGTTCAATGTATATATGAAATTTCGATTTGAAATGTATAGCATGAAAGTCATGATTACAGTGTAGTTAAAGCCTAAGTGTTCCTAAATGAACATAGAAGAGATGCTTGAGAAAAAACTGTAGTAGAAATTACTGTTATTTTTAAAAGAGTTCTTCTCTTACAAAGTAATGGTAATTTACATTATATTGCATTCAATTAAATTTTTTTCTGCAGTCCAGCAAAAGGTGAGAAAGTGAGTCTTGGCACGTCCAAGAGGAACCATGACTAGGTAAAATTAATATTTAGAGGACTTTCCTTCTCCTTCTTGAGTTTCCTTTTAGCTTTTATGACTGTGTTTTCTGTTCTTCAACTAACGTGCTATTCTATAACTTTCAGTTTTCTAGAATTATCCAGTGGAATTATCCATGCAGACCTCCAGTTGTTCATGTTTTTAACTTCCAGTCAGTCCATGCTCTAAGTATGATCCACAGCAAGACCTGTTAGTTGGGTTTCACTTTGGAAGTGATCTGCAGACTTATTCCATTATAATGAATGTGATAAGTAAGAGTTTCGAGGATGATTCCAAACAGGTACTGAATTTAGAAAGAAGAAAATACATTACTGGGAAGGAAAGAAACCTCAGTGGTATCATGTTCTGAAAGAAATGGGTTTTCAGAGATATTTGTAGTATTATACTGACCTTTTTCACATGGCACTTAAATCACTGGTAGTTCTTGCTCCTTCTTTAGTGTGTAAAAATGATGGTTAATCTTTTGTTTATTTACTAACCGCACATTAAGCAGAAATATTCTCCCTAGGTAGACTGTGCATTATGTGTGGTGAAGCCATTAGCCATACCAGCCTAAAAACAAAATTCAAGAGCAAAGTTTGAATGTGCTCTAAAAGTATTTGCCAGATAATTAGAAAATGTTCCATTGCTTTAAAGGTCTCCTGCATAATACAGCTAAATGATTATCTTGGAACTTTGTTTGGAGTATTATTACCTTTGAGAAAGCATTGTTATTGGGCCCTTTTTTTCTAGGAGACATTAATGCATATAATTAAAAACATACAATTCAACTTCTCTGCAGGACATCTATGAAACCATTTATGGGTTGTTTTTTCTTGTCCTTCTAGGTGTTGCTGACTGTGGGCTCAGAGTAATGAGAAGAAAGTTATTTTTAGGTTGGCATAAGTGTTTTGGTTGCTCTGAACTAAAAAGCCTTATTTAGAGTTTGTATACACTACTACGGTACATTGTGTTTTATACAAAGCTAATTGCTTTCCTTAGTTTTGTCGTTATCCATTTTTTTTTCTAATAAGCTTTTTCCCACTAAAGAAATGAAAATGGAGTAGATTTGTATTGCTGGTTGAGAAAATGCAAAATATTCAAAGAAAACATAGTAAAAACATTTTCCCACCAGTACCACCCCAGTTTAAAGGGAATTTACACCTTCGTTAATTTTGAAAATGCAAAGAAAATGTGTGTGTTCTATACAGCATATATATACACTCAGACAACTAACTAGATGACCCCAAATAGTCATTACATGTCGGCATTTTTGCAAAGATTGTAGACAATTTTTTTGTAACTCTTCTGCTCACAAGTGTTCCATTATTTATAATAATCATTATGTATTTTTATGAGGCACTTACCTATGCCCTCATCTCTGTTGCCTGAAGAAAGCAACATTAACTTCTCATGGACCTTGAACTTAGGCACTTACTCTCTACTACAGGAAAATGTGAGACCACTGGTTAAATAGTTGCTTGAAGACTTACTATCAAGTTTCAAGCCCAATTTATCCTGACAAATGAACACTGAGTTGAATATAAAACCCAAACCACTGTCCCCAGGCCATTGCACATTTGAGAGTATATGGAGACGTGGCTCTTAATAGCTAATTCAGGATATGATTGTACTAGCCATTTGAATCTGGAAAAGTGATTGATTCAAACATGAAGCTTTCTTATGTCCAGCCATAGGGGGAGAAGGACTATCTCAGGCAAAAGAGAGAAACAGATTTTTATCAGACTGAGTTCAGTCACTTTGGGTGAGTTGAGGAGCCAAGCACAGGCAAAATACATTATCCCTAAAAAGTACGTGTATCTGGGAAGATGGGAGCAAAAGAGATAAAAAGTAAAATTAGGAAATGTTTTCATACCACCCAACATCATCCCACTAACAATTTGCTGAGTATTAATTAATTATGAAAGATCATTCAAAATGTGCTTTTGGAGTTTTCACTTAAATCTGTGACCTAAAAACCCTGAGCTATATATATGTTGAAGTAAGGCTGAGCCCATACTATAGCAAAGTAGCCAGAGGGGATCATTGTGAGTATGCTGTCACTCACCTCTTCCCCCCAAGACTGTCATACTGCCATCACTAGGCATGTGCTGCCTTTCTCTCAGCCTGAGAGTCTCACAGATACTTTGCTACAGCGTCCTTCTCAGTTTGAATCTCATATGTTTACAGGAATCCCCAGGGTTGATGGCTGGGCCATTCTCCAAAGCCAGCTCTGATTGCCTTACCAAAGATGTTACTCTTCCATGGAGGAAAACAGAATTCTATTTCCAGCCATTTATCCCAACCTTAGCTGAAAGGTAACAAAACTTGCAATAAAGTGTTAATGAAAGGGAAAGGGGAGTGGTCAAGGATGACAGGAGAAAGCAACTTGATAGTCCATTTAGGGAAACTTGTTCTCTATCTTCCTTACTGTCTTCAAAACTACATTTTAGAGAACATGAAAGTATTACATAAACATGGTGATGAGGAGCTAATGAGAAAGCTGATTTTGTGAGATTTAGTTAATTCTTTTTACTTTCCTACCTACTCTTCCTTTTTATGTTAATATGTGCCATTTGTTCCCCTAAAAAAAATATTATTTATTAAAACATATTATGAGCCAGGAACTAAAAAAATTCTATTGTACTTACTCTTTACATATTTGAGACATTGACATAATTTTCTGAAATCATTAGTGGAACAGAGGGGAAAGGAAACAGGATAGAAAAAGTTTTTTTATTTAATGTTATAGTAAGCAAAACTTTGGCTCCCAGGATCTTTGTTCTCTGGTGTCTTACCCTGGTTATGTCATCCAAAGCAAAATGAATTTTGAAGGTGTAATTCATGTTAGTGATCATTTGACCTTAGAATAGGACATTATCTCTTGGGGCCCAGTCCTACCACATGAGCCCTCGAAATCAGAGAACTTTCTTTGGTTGGAAGCAGAAGAGATGTGGCAGAACAGAACCAGAGACACTCAAACATGAAAGGACTCACCTCTGCTGAGTAAGCAAGAGTGTTGATGTTTGAGTAGGATGAAAATTCTTTATCTCAGTATTCAGAAAAAGAATGGGCACAGAAGATAATGTCACAAGGAAACCAGGTGACCTTAAGGAACTGAGAGTCTCCTAGCTGACAACCAGCCAGACTTTATTTAGGACTTTGGCCCAGCACCTTAAGAACTGAGTTCTGCATGTAAGAAGATCCCTCCACCTCTACTCCAAGGGCCTCCAGATAAGAGGCAGGTTCACTCCTGTCTGGGCCTTGTGAGATTCAAAGGAGAAGAATCAGCCAAGTCCTTTCAGTCTCCCGACCTATATAATTGTGGAAAAAAGTAATTCTATGTTGGTTAACTCTTTTAAATTTGTGGTGATTTTTTATGTCAGTGAGAGGAAATGTACAATGCATATGTAAAGAACTATTTCCTCCAGGAAAGAAAGCACATTCTCTCTCTCTCTTTCTCTCTCTCTCTCTCTCTCTCTCTCTCTCACACACACACACACACACACACACACAAACACACACACACAACTACAGATACCATGCCACTCCACTATTTGAAGCTTTCAGCTAAATGGACAAAATAAGAAACATTAGGGAAAAGCCTTTATAAAGTCATATTATCTCTCCTTTAGGTAGAAAAAAAAAAAGTAGCAGCAAATTTCTTTTTCCCCCATCAGTAAAGTTGGAGACCTGAATTCTACTTCAAAGCATTTTATAACAAGTAAATGTGATTATAAGAATGCAACACCTAGTACATTGCCTGGCACATTTTCAAAGCCCCATATGTGATAGTTCCCCATTCTTCCTCCTGCTCTCCACGTGAGGCTGTTACTGGATTTTACTGTACTTGTGTATTTCCAGAGTTACACACCCTGGAAAGATGCTATAATATGAACCAGGCATTGCCAAGCCTGGAAATGACTCAGTATCATCTGCGATGTTTCTTAAATACAGATTCTACAACCCACACCAAACTTACCAACTATGAGCTAACGTTGGGCTTTGGAGGGTATGAATTTCTTTCAGGTTCCCAAAGTGATTCTCAAACCTTTTCAGGACACAGGTAAGAACCACACAGCTTAGATATGTGCAGTGCAACTTGATCGGAATGGAGTTTTCAAAAGCTGAGTTATGGGAATCTTCCAAATGGGGCAAGTGGATCCACAGTGTGGCCGAGGGCAGAAGTGTTGTTTTTTCTGATTTCTTCTGGTGACAAGACAGCCACTCACTTCAGCTGCCCTTTGTAGACTCCTCCAGGGAGATCAGGGAAGACAAAGAATCAATGTGCTTTCCACCTTTTGGTTTAGAATGTTAGGTAAAATAGCCAGGTATGAACAAGGAAGAAGAGAGAGAGCACCACAGTGTGACTACACATAATCATACCTGCAGATGCTGAGCTGATAGCTGCCCTTGTAATTCAGCTACAGTTGAAGTTGGAAAACCTGCCAGATCTGTGGGAACTGGCTTCTAGTTGCAACTGTGACCATTATTTTTCTCTTTTATGGTGCTTCCTTTTAAACTATGTTTGAGATCTTTGTTGTAGACGTATACCCTGTGGCACCAGCCTGGTGTGTGGAGACATCAGTGAGATACAGCACATAAAAGGATGTGGTAGAAGTGTCACGAATCACAATGACAAGGCTGAGGTGGAAGTAACTTGTGAAGGACAAAGTGAACTGAAACTCCCTTCCTATTATAATGCAAAGGGGACATGAGGGGCTACCTGAGGATGAACCATGATCTCTTTCCTGGAAAGTCTGGCCACACACTATGCGCCACTAGCCCCTGATCAAACATCCAAGGTTTGCATTCACTCTGTCCAAAATAAATATCATCTGCCATCAAGTGCACACATTATTAGCAACAGGCTACATGAGTTAATCATTCATGAAGGTGGGGAATTTGGCATTGATCCAAGGTTGAGTGATGTATGAGTAAGAAGAAAGAGCCTTGCCTAGGTATTCAGAAAGAGACCAGTGCAAACATGGTCATGCGATCAACAAAGCAATCCAGTTACTAAAGCCCTCCCATGGTGAATAAATACAAAATCACCAATGACAGCTTAGACAAAAAAAATCTTTCCCTGTAGTGACCTCTTTGTACCCCTTCCTGCTCTTGACTTAAAAAGCAAAATTTTAGTTTATAAAAATTAAAGAATAAAACAAAATCGTATCTCAAACATCAAACAAAAGTAATTCAAGTAACACACTGAGTTTTACTTTTGGACTGCGTTCGACATTAAGAAATGGTCATGGCTGCTTTTTGGCATCTTTCCAACTGGACTTCTTAACAGGACTGCCAGGAAACTGTTAATCTGAAAAAGAGATACAAAATAAAAGGGTTTTAGAGAGAAAAAAAACGAAGAATATGGTTCAATTATAGATCTTTCATAGATGTACCTACCGTGTGGTTACTGTCAGCTGTATCATTGCCCAAAGCATCTGTTAGGAACAGGATACCAAGAGCACACGGAACTGCATATATGATATGATGAGTTCTTTTGCTTTATATCAGGAAACAAAGTGTTTTACTTCTTATCTTGTTTAAAATTAACTTGGTACAAGATTCAAAGTTAATTGGCTGCTTTCTGCCAAACAAATAAAAAGGGAAAACATATTTCTCGAGTTAATCAGACTTACTGATACAATATTTAAACTATAAAAATGACATCAGTATATTCAACTATACTAGATATACAGTATTCACTGAGTCTCAGAGAGCTTTACAATGTCTCATGATGCTCAGAGACCAATGAGTCTTATCATATATCTCTATTTCTATGAGGAATGTCATTGGGATTTTAATTGGAATTGCATTGAATTTTGGTAGTATGGCTATTTTGAAAATATTAATTCTGCCTATCCAAGAACATGGGAGATCTTTCCATCTTCTAAGGTTTCTTTAATTTCTTTCTTTAGTGTTCTGATGTTCTCATTGTAGAGGTCCTTCACCTCTTTTGTTAAATTTTTTTGGGGGATTTGTTTATTTCACTTAGCATGATAATCTCCAATTCCATCCATTTGTCTGCAAATGCCATAATATCATTCTTCTTTATGGCTGAGTAGTATTCTATTCTGTGTGTGTGCGTGTGTGTGTGTGTGTATATATATATATGTATATCATATATATACATATATATATATGTATATCACAGCTTCTTTATGCATTCATCTGTTGAACAACATCTAGGTTGGTTCCACAGTATAGCTATTGTGAATTGAGCTGCTACAAACATTGATGTGGCTGTTACTGCTTTTCTCAGCAAAGGATACAATCAATAATGTGAAAAGAGAGCCTACAGAGTGGGAAAAAATATTTACCACATGCACTTCAGATAGAGCACTAATCTCCAAAATTTATAAAGAACTTACAAAACTTTACACCAAAAATACAAAGAACCCAATCAATAAATGGGCCAAGGATCTGGACAGACACTTTACAGAAGATGATGAACAGGCAATCAATAAATATATGAAAAAGTGTTCAACATCTCCAGTAATTAGGGAAATGGAAATCAAAACAAGTCTAAGATTTCATCTTACTCTGATTAGAATGGCTACTATCAACACAAACAATAATAGATGTTGGTGTGATTGTGGGGGAAATGGCACACTTTTACATTGCTGGTGGAGTTGCAAATTGGTACAGCCACTCTGGAACGCAGTGTGGAGTTTCCTCAGAAAACTTGGAATGGACCCACCTTTTGACCCAGTTATCCCACTCCTTGGTTTGTACCCAAAGGACTTAAAATTAGAATACTACAGTAACACAGCCACATTAATGAGTGTTGATTTTATATACTGCTGCATTACTGAATTCATTTATGAGTTCTAGAAGTTTTCTGGTGCAATTTTTTTGGCTCCTCTGAATATAGAGTCATATCATCTGCAAATAGTGATAGTTGAAGTTCTTCTTTTCCTATTTGTTTCCCTTTTATTTCTTTAGTCTGTCTAATTGCTCTGGCTAGAATTTCAAGGATGATGTTGAATAGAAGGAGTGAAAGAGGGCATCCCTGCCTTCTTCCCGTTTTTAGAGGGCATGCTTTCAGTTTTTCTCCATTTAGAATGATGTCAGCCATGGGCTTATCATAGATAGCCTTTACAATGTTGAGGTATTTTCCTACTATCCCTATTTTTTCTAGTATTTTGAGCATGAAGGGGTGCTGTATTTTATCAAGTGCTTTTTCGGCATCTATTGAAATAATCATGTGATTCTTAACTTTAAGCCTGTTGATGTGGTGGATTACATTTATAGATTTCCAAATGTTGAACCAACCTTGCATCCCTGGGATGAAACCCACTTGATCATGGTGCCCTATCTTTTTAATATGTTTTTGTATGTGATTTGCTAAAATTTTGCAAAGTATTTTTGCATCTACGTTCATTAGGGATTTTGGTCTGAAATTTTCTTTCCTTGATGTGTCTTTGTCTGGTTTTGGTATCAGGGTGATATTAGCTTCATAGAATGAGTTTGGAAGGGTTCCCTCCTCTTCTATTTCATGGAATACTTTGAGGAGTATTGGAATGATTTCTTCTTTGAAGGTTTTGTAGAACTCAGATGAGAATCCATCTGGCCCTGGAATTTTCTTGGTAGGTAGGCTCTTGAAGACTTTTTCTAATTCATTGCTTGAAATTAGTCTATTTAAATTGTGTATGTCCTCCAGATTCAGTTTGGGTGGATCATATGTCTCTAGAAACCTGTCGATGTCTTTGAGATTTTCTATTTTGTTGGATTATAGATTTTCAAAATAGTTTCTAATTTTGTTTTGTATTTCAATAGTCTCATTGTGAAAGTTCCTTTTTCATCTCGAATTTTAGTAATTTGAGTTTTTTCTCTTCTCTTTGTTAATGTGGCTAAGGGTTGATCAATTTTGTTTATTTTTTCAAAGAATAAATTTTTTGTTTTGTCAATTTTTTGAATAGTTTCCTTTGTTTCAATTTCATTGATTTCAGCTCTGATTTTAATTATTTCCTGTCTTCTACTACATTTTGTGTTAATCTGTTCTTCTTTTTCTATGATTTGAGCTGTAATGTGAGGTCATTAATTTGTTGACTTTTCATTCTTTTATTGAATGCATTCCATGCAATAAATTTTCTTCTTAGTACTGCTTTCATAGTGTCCCAGAGATTTTGATATGTTGTATCATTGTGCTCATTTACCTCTATGAATTTTCTTATTTCCACCCTGATGTCTTCTGTTATCCATGCATCATTCAATAGTGTGTTATTTAATCTCCAGGTGTTGGAGTAGATTCTGTTTTTACTTTATTATTGATTTCTAATTTCATTCCATTATGATCTGATAGAATGCAAAGTAGTATCACTATCTTTTTGTAATTGCTAAAAGTAGCTTTGTGGCATAACACATGCTGTATTCTAGAGAAGGATCCATGCACTGATGAGTAGAAAATGTATTCACTCATTGATGGACAGAATATTCTATATATGTCTGCTAAGTCTAAATTATTGATTGTGCTATTGAGATCTATGGCTTCTTTGTTCAATTTTTGTTTGGAAGATCTGTCCAATGGTGAGCATGGAGTATTAAAGTCACCTAGTATTACTGTGTTTTGGTCTATTTGGTTCCTGGAATTGAGAAGGATTTATTTAACATACATGGATGCGCTATTGTTTGGGGCATATATATTTATGATCGTTATGTCTTGCTGATTTGTGCTTCCCTTAAGCAGTATGAAATGACCTACTTTATGCCTTCTGACTGACTTTGGCTTGAAATCTGCTTTCTCTGAAATGAGAATGGAAACCCCTGCTTTTTTACTGAGTCTGTGACATGGTATTTTTTTTCCCATCCTTTCACCATTAGTCTTTGGATGTCCTTTCTATGAGATGAGTCTCTTGAAGGCAGCATATTGTTGGGAATCTGCCAGTTTATGTCTTTTGATTGATGAGTTCAGGCCATTAACATTCAGGGTTATTATTGAGATATGACTTGTATTCTTGGTCATTTTGGCTTAATTTTGGCTTTTAACTTTACTTGGTTTCTCCTTTAATTGGCTATTCCTTTAGGGTAATTCCTCCCTTGGCTGACTTACATTGTTGTTTTTCATTTCTTCCTCTTCGAGTATTTTGTGAGAATGTTCTGTACTGCAGGCTTTCTTTTTGTGAATTCTTTAAGCTTTTGTTTATCGTGGAAGGATTTTATTTTGTCATCAAATCTGAAGGTAAGTTTTTCTGGGTATAAGATTCTTGATTGGCATCATTTTCTTTTAGAGCTTGAAATATGTTGTTCCAGGGCCTTCTTGCTTTTAGGATCTGAGAAATCTACTGATATCTGTATTGGTTTCCCCCTGTATGTAATCTGATGCTTTTCTCTCATAGTCTTTAAAATTCTATCTTTATTTTTGAATGTTACATATTTTCATTATAATGTGCCTCAGTGTGGATCTGTTGTAATTTTGTGCATTTGGTGTTGTGTAAGCCTCTTGTATTTGATTTTCCATCTCATTCATCAGATTTGGGAAATTTTCTGATATTATTTCATTGAACAGATTATTCATTCCTTTGGTTTGTATCTCTGTGTCTTCCTCAATCCTAATAATTCTTAAATTTGGTCTTTTCAGGACGTCTCATAATTCTTGTAGGTTCCATTCATGATTCCTTACCATCTTCTCTGTTTGGTCGATTTTGTTTTCAAGATTAAATATTTTGTCTTCATTGTCTGAGGTTCTGTCTTCCAAGTGATCTAGCCTGTTGGTTATGCTTTCTGTTGAGTTTTTAATTTGGTTTATTATTTCATTCATTTCAAGGATTTCTGTTTGTTTGTTTGTTTTTTTCAGAATCTCTATCTCTTTATTTAAATGATTTTTTGCTTCCTGCAATTGCTGTTTTAGCTGTTTATTGGTGTGATCATTCATTGCCTGCATTTGCTCTCTCATTTCATTGTTCGCTTCTCAGATCATTGTAATTATGTACATTCTGAACTCTATTTCTGATATTCCTTCTACCATGTTGTCATTGGGTTCTAGGTTTGTTTGGGACACTTTCTTCCCTTGTTTTCTCATGTTGCTTGTATATCTTTCCCTCTAGCAGTGCGAATCAGAGGTACTGCAGTTTCCCTTTAAGGCCTGATAGTGTCCCTGCAGAATTCCAATACCTCACCTTGAAGAGAATAATATTAGCCGAACACCATAAAAACAATATGTGTCCTTAATCCATATAGATCCTATTTAGATATTAGCTGTGTTGCCATAATATACAGAGATGAGTTCAAATTATTATCTATAGCATAACCAATAAGTTTACAGTAAGGACCACAATTTCAAATGGTGGAAAAAGAGGATGAGGAGGGGTGTAAAATATAACGTTAATGAGATAGAAAGTGAGTCTATAGAGATACTATGTCATAGGAATAGTGAAAGTGGAATTAAAAAAAATAAGTTATTATCATAAGAAAAGAGAGAAAGAGTCTCCAAGGAAATAGGCATATAAGAGGATGATAGAGTAATAAGAATATTAATTAAAAAAGTGGGAATATAGTAGGTATAATAAGAATAATCATAATAATACTACTATTTTAAAAAGTTCTGCAATACAATTATACTGTACTGTTCAAACCTCCTATTTTTCAGTAGTCTGATGCCTGAGAGGTGCTTTATAATGTGGTGTCCCAAGAATATTACTGTCCCACTGCCTCCAGGTCAGGAATAATCAATGCTTGTGGGCAAGGGCAACCTGGTGTTGATAATAGATGGTCAGTCACAGTGTGGGCGCAGGCCTGGGCACTAGACCAGGGACGGGGCACAGGCCTGTGCTTGGTGCTGGAGATGGCAGCCCTGATGGCTCGGCAGACGTGTGTTCACAGCCGGGGCTGCCCGTGGCAGGCCTGTGATAAGACCTGGGGGATCCAAGCTGCTGGTCCTCTGGGTTCCTTGCTGGGGCTACCTGTGCCAGGCCAGTGCTCAGACCTGGGGGAATTCTTTCTTTTCTGGGAAAACTTTTCTTTTATGCTTTAACCAATTGGATGAGGCTCATCTATATATGAAAAGCAATCTCCTTTCTTTAAAATCAACTGATGGTATGTGCTAACCACATCTACAAAGTATACTCATAACAACAGCTAGATTTGTGTTTGATTGATTTATGGGATACTATCACCTAGATACACAAAACAAACCAACTTCAATTGACTACCACACCCTAACTAAGAGGTGTAGAAATACTCCTATTAACTGAATTATTTAGCCAATTGTTTGCATTAATTTCATTACATAGTATAGATGAATATTTGAAAGATAGATTACCAACTCATTTTACAATGAACTAAAGATTTAGCCTTGTTTAGGAGACAAACTTCTATTGAATTCATGAATAATTTTATACAAAATATTGAATTTTCCAATGATTTTAGTGCCATTAAGTGTAAGTTGTTTGATGAACAACTTACATAAAGATTTGCATAAAGACTATCTAAATACAAATTTGTCTTCAATAGCTAAATCCTTGAATTAGGAACATAGATAATTTAAATAACAGACACACATGAACTGTATTTTGAAATATAGTATTCAGCATTGGGCATTAGGTTTAAGAAAGTCACTACACACCTGTAATCCCAGCGACTCGGGAGGCTGAGGCAGGAGGATCGGATCTCAAGTTCAAAGCCAGCCTCAGCAATTTAGCAAGGTCCTAAGCAATTCAGTGAGACCCTGTCTCTAAATAAAATACAAAATAGGTCTGGGGATGTGGCTCAGTGACCCAGTGCCCCTGAGTTCAATCCCCGGTTCCAAAAAAAAAAAAAAGAAAGTCACTGACAAGAAAGTATACATATAAGGGCAGTGATTAGGAAAATAATAAATATGAATGCATCTATTAATGTCCATGAGAAATATATATCTATATATGCACATATGTAGATGTATATTAGAAAAACAGATAGAAATTATTGTCCATAAAATAAGCATATCTATTTAGGAGGCTGAGGTAGAAGAATTGCAAGTTTAAGGACAGCCTGGGAAACTTAGCAATAGACTGTCTCAAAATAAAACATTTTTCATAAAAGGTGCTGGGTATGTAGCTCAGTGGTAAAGAACCTCTGGTCTTAATCCCCATTAACCACCCCTCCCCCTGACACACACACACAAAGAAAACCGAAGCAACATGAAAACCTTGAAATATTTGCATTAGTTTCTTGTCAAATTCAGGGTGCAGTACAGCATGCATAATATGCTATAACTTATACAAAGCAGGGATGTGTTCATTTGTATGTACCTAGAGTGTGACTGGTTACACACAAAAAATGTGGTAGTAGTAGTTATCCATTGAAAGTTTATTTTTCACTGAATGTATTTTTCAGTGCTTGAACTTTTAATCAGGGCCCTGTCTTACCTAATGAAAGATTTAATTAGAGTCAAATTTCTATAATATGAATAAAAATCCCAATCACAGATACTCATTGTAGAGTCTAATAGGAATAATAAGAGGGACATAGAAATTTATTGCAGATGATTTATGTGTCAGAAAGCTCAATGCATTGTCTCAAAAGTTCTTATTAGGTAGAAGCACCTATTTCCATTTTAAAACATTTGAAACTGAACAAACCTAAGAACCTATTCAACATCACTCCTATAATGCAAAATTGAGGTAGAGTTTGATTCCAGGTCTCTTTCATTGAACCTCCTGCTTGTATCTCCCATTTGGTGAAGAGGTCCAGCCGCTGATCAGGTAATGTCTATTTCATTCCTACTACACCATGACTTTAGAGACTTGGAGCCAAGAAATAAAGGGTTTCAAGTTTATATAGTTATTGCTACAAAGTTGAAAAGACTATCTGGTAAATAAGTAAGTAGTTCTTTGCTTTTAAACTTTGAAGGCTGAAAATGCTAAGGTTAATTAAAAAGGAAGTTAGAATAGAGGCTCACTCTAAAGGTTATAAGGGAAAGCACAGTAATGTAAGGATCTTTTGGCAGAAAGCCTTATGTAGGCATTTAAAGACAGAAGTTTAGAGTTTGAAAAGATAGAGGGCCAGCAAAGATATTCAGAGAGAAAGATGAAGTAATTACAGCTGGGAAATACAGAGAGGACTTCAGTCTCTTGCTTTAGATATAATAAAAGAAGGGAAGCTGAGAAAAGCAATGTCTATGGTTCACACGACCAGACTCAATACTCTTCCCAGTACCTCTCCCCATTCCATTCACATTCTCACGATTTCTTCCAACCACTTGGCTGATTTCAGTAGAAATGACACATATTTCATTGAACTCTGAGTACGTTCTTATTAAAGATATTCCCTTAACAATAACTGTTTTAGTTTTTGTTGGAAAAATTACAACTACATAAGCTAGCCAATTACTAGATCAGATAATAGTCAAGACTGACCAGTGGGTAAACAGGCTGAACCACAACAGAATTAACATTTTGCCTCATATTTCTTTGTTATACAAATTATAACATAGTTTCCAAAGCTTTGTTTAGACTAGGAGATACTAATTAGAACTGATTGATAGAGGCCGAAAAAGTATTCTAAACTTTTCTGAACTTTGGGTTACTGCAATGTTTATTAGGTTTATACAATAAAATGAATTAAATTAGATGATATAAATTTGGAATCTGAGGAAATTCACTCAGAGTCATGGCTAAATGTACTTCATATATGTTAGAAAGAGGGGTTTTTTGCTAAGGCAATTGATAAAATAAATCCCATATGGGGGCTTAAAATATTTAATGTGGAATGGAAGTTATTTCCAAGCATCTCCAAGAAGTCATCCTCAACTGGGGGTGATTTTTCCCTCACAAGGTACAGTTTGCAATGCTGGGGACATTTTTGATTTTCATAACTGGTATGTTTGTGTTGGCCATGGGTGTTTGTGTGTGGCCGAGGGTGCTGTTGGCATCTAGTGGGTGGAAGCCAGGGATGCTGCTAAACATTTCTTAGTGCTGGGGAGAGCCCCCAACATCAAAGAGTTATCAAGCCCAAGACATCAATAGTGCTTAGGTTGAGAAACCTCTGAAAGCGCCCATTTATCTTATATCAGTACACTTACTACAAACCATGCTTATTGAACCATTAAAGTAGGCCTCATAAAGCTTCCTCTAGGAGGTCCTCTGTTGGTCTAGGGTAGTAATTGCCTTAAAAGTCATTATGGTGTTTATTATTCTTTTAGTGTATTAGGACTCTAATGGGAGACACTGGTGTTAGTTTATGGGAGCATGAAGTAGCCATTCCCATAAAATCTACTCTAATATGGCAACCCAAACTACATAAAATGAATGAACTGAACTTCTGCTAAAAATCTGTATTGTCATGCAACTCACAAATTTAAATTCAGTTTTCCTTCCTTAGATGAAATATAATCTAAGAGAAAATTCAATTCAGTGTTTTCCATTTACTCAAATATTTGCCCTGAATTTGAAATAATTTGATTTGTTTGAGAAACCACCATATAATAAAATTGAATATTCTAATAGCTAGGTATAAAACAACTATTTATTATATACTACACACTATCAGAAAATAGCATGCCATAATGATAAAACCACAGCTATTGTGATTTAATTTTATCATGTTATTATTTAGTAACTTCACTTTTACTGGTCCAAACTGATTGAGTGCATTTTCTAAATATATTCTGTAATAAGTTGCAATATTAAAATGGAATAAAGAAACAAACCTGTTCAGACAAAGAGAAGAGGAGTTTCTATGTAGATTTGCTGGGCAGCAGAAAACTGCTAGACCCTGGGGAAGCTTTATATTAATTAATACAGATTTGCTTTAATGATATACATTTGTAATTACACACTCACATATCTTAAAGGATTTGAAGTTTTTCAGATAAAATAATGCAGACTTTATAAATAGCCATTATGTAATAAAATAAAAATCTATTTATTATAAGAAAATGAGAAAAACAAGCCAAAGTACCTTCTAATTTCAAGAAAGCAAACATAGAATTTTTTTCTCTATTCCAAATTACTTTTCTAATTTCTCCCAGAAAACAACAACAACAACAACAACATTTGTTTGTATATTCATGCAATTAAAAAAATACCCCATAGCGCAAACCCAGGAATCAGAAAGTACCACAGAAACATGCCTAGATTATCTATTGCTTTTGGCACAGAACCATGAGGCATTAGGGGTGGGACTATAAGGTACCCTGCTTCCCACATACATGAGCATCTAGAAATTTTATTTGTAAACTAAATTTAAGTAAAAATTTGGAAATTACAAATTTATTTCTAAAAGTGTAAGAATACTTTGGCTTTAGTAAATCTACCTGTGATCTAGAAAGAGCCTATAGAAAGAATAGAAAGACATTTTATACAATAATATTAAGATGCTCACTTTAAGATCTTTGCTTCACTCCTCAAAGCCTTTCTTCTGTTCTCTCTTGCTCAGTGTATAATGAAAAGCGAGTCTTTTTGACCCAATTCTTCTACTGGATTTCTGAGAAGACTTAGAAGATCAATTAACTACTTTTTGCTAGTTTTCTATTCACAGTGATAGTGTCTGTATTGTGTGTCCTATTTCATCAAAGTGGAACCTCATTTATCAGCCAGATGAAGAGTAAGCAAACAACGTTTGGTGGCTGTCCAGCATGTGGTACTGCATGTAGTTTTCCACAAACGCCAGTCTGTAATCTGTCATTTTAATGAATGCAATCATTTTCTGCCTTAGTGAAAATGACCTGATGACAAATTTAATTCTGATCTTGGAAATGCTAGGCAGATTTTAGAGTAGGTAGAATTTGTTGAAATTTATGAAGCATGCTTCAGGAGCTAGCACAGGTACAAAATGGATGTCGTGAGAATCTTAGACACTATGACTTTTCAAATGAGTATATTAGCTGAAATCCTGCAGTTCTTTGACCTTTACATGCTATGTTTGAAAACCCTTATAAAAACGTTATTCATGTGCTTAAGGTTCATGCCTTACTATAAAAGTACCTATCATCAGACAACACTAATCATCATTGGATTGTAAAGCATGAGCAATGTGAACTTGAGAAAGGTAAGTGACCTCTTACTGGAAATTAAAATGAGCTGAGAAAAATTATCAGAAGGATAAACAATGGTAAATTCTCACCTTCCTTATGTAATTTGTATGATTATCACACTTGGCTTCATACTCATATTCGAAGACCACATTTGATTAGAGAAGCCTCCTTTATAATTAATTTATTTTCTATTTCTTCTTTTTAGTTATAAATGACAGTAGAATGCATTCTTACATATTATACATACACATAGAGTATAACTTCCATTCTTCTGGTTGCACAAGATGTGGAATTACATTGGTTGTGTATATGTATATGAACACAGGAAAGTAAAGTCCAATTAATTCTACCATCTTTCCTATTCTCATTCCCCCTCCCTTTCCTTCATTCCCCTTTATCTAATCTAAAGTACTTCTATTCTTCCCCATTCCCTCCCCCTTTATTGTGAGTTAGCATCTGTATATCAAAGAGAAGATTCAGCCTTTGGTTTTTTGGGATTAGCTTATTTCGTGTAGCATGATATTCTCCACTTCCATCCATTTACTGGCAAATGCCATAATTTAATTTCTCTTTATGGCTGAGTAATATTCCATTGTGTATATATACCCATTTTCTTTATCCATTCATCTGTTGGAGGGCACCTAGGTTGGCTCCATAGTTTGGCTATTGTGAATTGAACTGCTATAAACATTAATGTGGCAGTGTCATTACAGTATGCTGATTTTAAGTCCTTTGGGTATGTGCCAAAGAGTGGGATAGCTGGGTCAAATGGTGGCTCCGTTCCAAGTTTTCTGAGGAATCTCCATACTACTTTTCAGAGTGGTTGCACCAATTTGCAGTCCCACCAGCAATGTATGAGTGTACCTTTACCCCATATCATTTATTGTTCTTTGTATAATAGAACTGAAGAGAGATAAAATCTCTCTTGACTGAAGAGAGATAAAATCTCAGGGTAGTTTTGATTTGAATTTTCTCTAACTACTAGAATTATGAATTTTTTTTTCACATATTTGCTACTGATTGTATTTCTTCTGTGAAGTGCCTGTTCAGTTCTATTGCCCATTTATCGATTGGGTTATTTGGGTTTTTTGGTGTTAAGTTTTTTGAGTTATTTGTATATGTTGGAGATTAATACTGTATCTGATAAGCAGGTGGCAATGATTTTCTCCCATTCTCTAGGCTCGCTCTTCACATTCTTGATTAGAGAAACCTCCTTTTATAATACCAGTGTTAAAATCAAGAAGGAAGTAACTTTACAAACAAACAGCCTCAATTTTTTATATATACCCAGTTTACTTAAGTCTTTCCACATAGTGACTGCAAATGCAATTTGATTTCTCTCTACATTTAGAACTATACCGTCTACTCTCTTTAAATGCTGGTATACAGTTTTACCAAGCACTCTATCAACCAACTTGTAAGGTATATGTTATAAAGAGTTTCTCTCATCTGGATTCCCACCATGGAGCTTCTAAAATCCTTGATGTTTTCCAGAGGATAGAAATGTCTTTGTTTCTCATGAGCTTTGCTATTCATGATTATACCTGAGTTTATGTTAACGAGGCGATGCATGCTGTGCTCCTAGATAGTATCCAATTGGAAGCACATCACTGGAAAAACCAATGGCATAATTATAGGAGCAGACCTGAAGATTGAGTTCAAGCTTATAGACTTAATTGGTCAAGTCCTTGTAAAACTTGGGGGACTGAAGCTCCATGGTGTTTTCTGACTGATGGACACATGATGCTGGAAGTGTCATGCACCCTGGTTTCACAAGGAGAAGATGGGGAAGCTCTGCATTCAGGATCCTCCCAGGCCTTGTCCTATGTGTCTCTTCAATTTTGACTATCTGGCCCAGTCAGTGCTGAGCCGAGTCAGTCTATTTCCAGATTTTTCTTTCCCACATCCTTTCTTTAGTCTGTGGTAAGTTTCAGACCTTCAGGTTTTGAGCAAGAACATGACGAAATAAGCGATACTTTGAAGGCTTAGGCTAATCTAAAGCTAAAGCAAAGAGACATTTAATTTTAGTAACAAAGCCTGCCAAAGTTCTGTCTTACCTGTACCTAATTTTCATGATCAACCATAACAGTTCGTGTCTTCAAAATGAACATCCACATTCATTTCACAGGTCACTTCAGAGTGTTTCTCTGGTGAGCTCTTTATCATTATAAAACTAAATGGCCCACATAAGTGCTTGTCTCAGAATAAGATAATTCTGCTCCAAGTTGAACTAAAATCTTCAACTTCTACTAAGGTGAAATTGTTTTCAATATTTTAAGCGAGTTTTTGTCTCTCTGACAGCCATACATGTATTATGCAATACCCTTTCATTTAAGGAATGTTAGGAACACCATCAACCTCATTACTGAAAAGTCATCAAAATTCATACGGTCTTATTTTTTAAGCAAGATATATTTTGCCAACAACAGTTGGGTCATGACTAACTTTGAAAGCCATTTGCCCTTAGATATTTTGTATCCTGTGCAAAAAATGGTTCCCATGCTGTGGGCCTAAAAAGAGTATCACCATCTGGATGTAAGCCCAATAATACAGACATAAGAGTATGTTTTAAAACTGATCTTTCCTCATGAATGTAAAAGAGATAAAGTTCAAAATTTGCTCAATTGCCTTTTATTAATAGGTAGTAATCGACAGTATCTTACCTTTTAAACTCTTGTATGTTTTTATTAGTTGTTTATTTAACCAAGCATGACAGCATTTCAACAACCTGCAACTAAAATTTTACTCTTCATTTGCTTGCAATTGCAGACCCTGGAGGTTCTACATACCTGGCCCTGATCTTTTTCCACTCCATTTCTGATAAATAATTCTTGCCTATCTTTGCTTCCATCTGATTTGAAGCAAGGCCAATATTTTCTTATCTCCTTTCAGATGTTTATGTACATTTGATACGCATCTATCTGCCTGTCCATAGCATGAAAGCAATCATATCTCTCTGGCATGTTCTTTGCTTAACAATAATCTCACCAAATAACATTAATAAACACATTCTGATGCACAGATATTATTAATAAAGAAAATAACTTGATAGTTCCTTTATTTTTATTTGGTCAGGAACCATGATTTTGCCTGTGCTGTAAGTCACATGGAGCTTTAGTGACTATAATTAAATAAAATGGTTTTATTCCTCAATAAGAAAATTAGCAACAATGTCCTTTCTTATCTGGGAGAAAATCAGCAATACGATATTGAAATGGAGGAATAACTTACTTCCATTCTATCCTTTTTTCTGAGATTTCTGTTCTCTTGGCCAGTTTCTCCAAAAGTAGTGCCATGGCTGGTAACAGAGGTATTTTTTGATTCAGTGACAGCTTACACAGGGCTGCTTCTGTAGCAGTGGCATGACCCTTGAGGGAATAGGAGGATGACTACTCATGATGGGGTGGGCCCTCACCTAGGGTGTTCCCCTTTAGGGTGAGTGTGTGTGCTGTACTCAGAGAGAGCAAGGGAGAATTTGTTCCTGTTGCACTGAGCAAGTGGTGAGGCCAAATATATGATGCTTCCATTTGGCAAAAGCCTACTGTTCCTTTGGCCACACCATCTACTCTTCTTCCCCCAAGACATCCCCAACACAAGGAGCCCACCAGACAAACAGACTAACCGTTACTGAAAATATTGAGAGAGCCAAATGCAACATGTACCCCTTGAAATTTTTGTAAATATGTTATAATTTTATTTACTGCTTTTTAAAGTTAATAAGAAGAAAGTGCAAAATAACAAAATATTTTTATTGAATTTGTAATTTATATAAATGTATATATCTCCAAATCCTTATTTTATATTTTATAACTTTTTCTCAGACTATCATAACTTTTAACTGTACGTGTCCATTTAGTTCAGTTTAGATGAATAAATACGTATGTTTTCTAAACTGCATAATGGTTGCTCTTTCATTTGCAATCCTATGGGTAATCACTAACTATTTTTCTCCGAATTATCAATGAAATTGCTTCTCTTTCAACAGAATATATGAGTAATTTCCTAATACACATAGTGGTTGTGCTTTAGAATCATGATTTGCTGTTAGGATACAGGCCTCCCTTTTTTCGTTTACCAAACTGATGAAAAGAACTGCTTTCAGTTTTGCCTGGATGTCTGAACTTCCTTTAAATTCTCTAATCATTTTTCAAAAGGGATTTCAAAACATCAGTGATTTTGGAGGGAAAATGACAATCCTGCAAACTATGTACATTATTAGCCCCCCTTTGATAGGTCTAACTGAAAATGTCTAAGTCAAGTTGTGGACCCTTAGAAGCATGAAGACCAGAGGAAGTGGGTGGAAGAGCATTACTTTACAGGGACTATTATAACAGTGGCAATTCTGAGCTGAAAGACTGTAATGACAACATCTTCAAAATGGCACACTGTTCTTTGAAATGCAACATGAATATTTCCAAGAATGGAAGATAACCAGTTGCTAACAACCAATGAAACACTAATTCACAAATTCATGGAGGTGATTTTTTTTCTTTTGTCTATTATTTTAAAGAATAGTGTTAGAGGAGAAGGCAGTCAAAATTGCATTTCTTTTCATTGTCTTTTCCAGCAAAGCTATGAGAAAAGAGCAAGAGGAAGAACAATTTCTATTGTGTATAAGTCCAGGTGTTAGAAGAGAGAAGAGGAGTTGATACATTAGTAGCTAAGTTTTTAAAATGTGAAGCTCAAGTGCAAAATATGGAGGCCTAGCTAACCTGAAGGCTGTGAAAATGAGTATAGAGTGCAGACATGCAGATAATTCCTGAGAGTGAAGGGATGGGGAAAGCAACTGTAGTTCAAAGCAAACAAAAGAATGCCCAAGGAGGATATGAAGAAAATGTGTCAATTATCTTAGGGTGGAGGTGGGGAAGACACACGAGAGTTTCTTGCAGTTGACTGATTCCAAATAAGCCACTCACACATGAGGCATAGTGCTCAGGTCTGCTTCCCACGTCTAGGTCAGCCATGACCAGTGGAGAACCATCAATCACTCCTACTCACAAAATGGAGTGAGAGTGATTGATTGTTCAGGATTGAATTAGCCCTGCCTGATTCATGGGAAACCTTAATGGAATCCGGAAGCCCTGAACTGGAAACATGGGTTTTGGCCTGGAAATGGACCCCAAACCTTGGGGCTAAGTCCAGGTGTGCCCTAGTCAATCCAAATCCACAGATTTGCTTTGAGAGGAAAGCATTTGAATTCTGAGTTCCACACATTGCCTGTTTTGTTTTTAACACTTTAATTTTTTTTCTTTCTGAAAAACGTGACAAAAACAATATAGCCTTTTCTCCTTATTTCAGAAGCAGACTCCATTAATATTTTCATTAAGAACACATTTACTGCTCCTACCCAAATCTCAATTATCCTATTTGAATTATCTACTTTTAGACAATAGATTCATGTACAGAAATGTGATATGGAGAAAAATAGTTTGCAATGAATGCACATTGGGCTGTGATAAAATGTCCAGCCTTTGCTTGATGCAGTGAATTCTAATCCAAACTGCCAGACTTTTTTGCTTATTGCATGATAAAAGTTTTTTCTTTACATATTTTCAAATGGTGAAAACATTATTTCTCACTTTAAGAACATTAATAATGCTTTGACAAGACTGAACAAAATTGATTGATATAGATTTTTAAATAGTAACAAATGGGACCTCTTATCTAATTCCCATATTGCATATCAATTAAAAGAATACTGAATATGGAACACATTACCTGTGTATGTAAGTATACACCCACGCGCACACACACACAATCTAAAAGAGTGAACAGCCTCAAGAAAATGATATTCTACCACATAGCCAGTACGGATAAAAATATTGCTATTTCCAACATATTGCTTCAAGCCTGAAGATCTGCTCTCAGTGATCATTATTTAGAATTAAAAAAGAACCATAGATCTCATCTGGATTTTCACTATCTTATGATGCATAAGAGTATTTTTAGTATGTAGGCATAGCACAAGTCGATAGACAGTGCAAAACTATTTTCCCCTCTTAGATGATTCTCCTCCTTCCTTTATTATTATTTTTAACTCGGAGGCAAATTTTTGCTGAAATTTTAAATAGTTTAAACTCTTTAGAATCTTTCTTCATCACGGAGAGGAAATGCTTGACATTGCTTTAACAGGACAATGATGACAGGCTATATATGGCCTGGACATCACAATCATGCTTCTCCTCTTGACCCATTGACCCTCGAGGTTTACAGACCAGCTTGAGCTTGAATCTGAACTCTCGCAAGACCTAGTGGGGACATTTATTTTTAGTGGCAAGCCCCTTCATTCTTGGGATTCTTCTTTTTTCCAAGTCTAAAAGAATCTAAGTTTAAACCTCTTTGTAACTTGTAGGGAAATGTTTTAGAGCAGACTCTTGGTTGCTGTGGGTTGTACTATTTTTATTAGCAGTGGAGGTCCCTTCTTTGTTACTTATTCTATTTAGGTATAACATTACATCCATTTTAGTGCACACTCTAAACAGAACAAGGAAGAAATAGATTCCAAGCAATTTATCTGTTTCAGATTACAATCTCTAGAGATAGCAAGCTAAAATCAAGCTCTAGACCATTTGAGGCTAGCCCAAATTTACTGTCTCCCTAATGAAGTCATCTGAGATTGCTCCCCAAAGAATCAAGTGTGGGCTTGGAGAAGTGTGAAAAATTTTCCCTATCAAATACAGATTCTTTGACATAGCCACAGCACAGTAAGAACTCTCTTGTATTTCTAAACATGTTCAGAGTTTTTTGAGATTCCTCATGAAACTTGCATTTAATAAAAATAAATTTTTGGAGGAAAAGTATTAGGCAGGCACATGTTGATTTGACAGGTAGCTTGTTTAGAAGCAAAAAATATGGTGTATGTGGTCTGAACATATCTTCTGGTTGGAATCAGTTGGAAAGAAAAGACTTACATTCAAGGAGGAGGCAGCTGCATGGGGCATGATTTAAAGTTTCCCAAGAGTCCAAGTACTTCCATCTCTGCTTGGCTTTTCCACTGTAGCTTGCCATTTACTTAATCAAATATTTCCTTAAATATATTACCGTACAGAGATTTGAGTGAAGAAAGCACAAACACTTCATTTATTTGTTCCTTGTAATTTGAATTAATATTGAATAGGTAACAGGTAAGAGCAAGGTAAAACATTAAAGACTAGAGACCAAATGCACGTTGACAGTAAGGAGGGCAAGAGTGTTCCACATCATGCACTTCAACCACAGTGCACAGACCGTCCTTCCACCATCACCTCTGCCCCAGAACTGGGGTGTGTAAGTAGTGACAGAATAATTTTCTTAGATTTTAAAAATTTACACACTCTATGTAAACGTTTGACCAAGATATTTTCTTTTGGATGGAATCTAATTATCCTCATTTTGTTTCTCATTAGACCCCTCATTAAATGTTTGAGATACTGATGCATGTCCAATCTGTTTACCTCCCACAATTTACCTCAAAAGTCGACCATGCCTCTTCTCCAACTCCAATCCTAAAAGTGATATCTAACACATATATTTATGCTAAATATATTCACTGTTTCACTGATTCTCAGTTTTATACCCAATTAGAATGTGGTTGGTCATAATTTTACAATAACTGAAGAAAAAACACTGAGGACTTTGCATCAGTGTGGAACACACTGGAAGATCCTGCAATTAAGAAACGACAACTTCATAGACATCCTCCTTCACATCTTATTTCCATTGTCATTGATTTTATCCAGACAACAACTATATTGATGTAAAGGACAGAGATAATTAGAAAAGTAGTACCTTTGAATCTTTTCTTTTCCTCTTTGTGGTAATGGGTATTGAAATCACCTAGGCAAGTGCTCTACCACTGAGTTATAACCTAGCCCCCTCATATTGTATTTTATGTTAGTGCTTCACTGAGTTCCCCAGATTGGCCTTATCTTGAGATCTTCCTGCCCAAGCCTCCCAAGTAGATGGGATTACAAACTGCACAAACCACTTTAATTTTAAAAACAAGGAAGACCACCAAAACAGTGCTTATGATGCCTCTTGAAGTACAATAACACATTTGTGATGAAAGATTCCTTCTGTTCCAAGGAAAATAGGATTGTAAAACAGTGGTTTGGATTTTTATTGTTATTATTATTTGTTTGCTTTAGTTTTTGACAGAACACACACCCAGATTTAAGAGTTGCCTTAGCTTGCTAATCAAGGTACTATTATTCATTAGGACTTAGCTTAAAAAGTGGACGTGAAAGTCATGGATCCTAGGGAAGATGAGTTGCAAACTTTGTAGGAACAAATATTCCCTCTGAACTGCATTTAAAACTATAGAGTGAGAAACGGTTATACTTGGACTCTGATTAAATGCCAGAAAAGGAGGATCCTGCCATTAACAACTTCAACCATATTTTGCTCTATCAAATGCCGAAGTTGATTTTCCCAAACAAGACAGTATGCTGAATGTATTGTATTTGAACACTAGTGTGGGTGTTTCCCACCAAATAAATAAAGATGGGGGGAGTGAAAAAGAAATAAAAGAAAGAAGCACTTAGTCTCCTTTAATTAAAAGACCAGATTTCCTGTGTCCATGAGTCATCACTTAAGAGCATTTGATGACCATTTAAAAGAATGTTTGATTTGACGAGGCAGATGCAACCCGGACATGCTACATGCACAGGGCAGCTCATGTCCATGAAAATGACAAAAATAGTGACTGGCTTTGTGACTCATTCACATTATGAAAGAAATGAAACTATTGGTGTATTAGCACCCTAGAGGCTATTTCATTTTTTATTTTGTATTAAACAAGGTCTTTATTTGTAGCTGGGCAGCAGCACCTCTTTGTGGTTACAGCATCATGGACATAATAACACTCTAAAAAGATTATACTTTCAGTTGATTCTATAAATACAGTCATGAGTTGGAGACTATACAGTATCTGTAAACACATATGTGATGATATTTATTATCAGTCCACATCTTATTTTACCCTTTCTTTTGACTTTAGTTTGATGACAATGATGGATATGAATTCCAAAATGTTAGTTTCATGCTTTTTTTCTCCCTTAGTCTAAAATAAATATCTCTTAAGTACTTTCCTCCTTGGGCAATGTGTTTCTCATTTGCTGTGGCACTAAGTGTATAGGTATGGCTGACCGCTAACCTGACATGTGCCTGTCACCAGGGACCGCTGGTTCTTTCATCTTCTTAATGGACATTTCTCTACAGATGTCTGTGGCCTACCTGACTATAATCCTTTAAATTTTAATTCACTTTACATTTAGCTTGGTCATAAATACCATTTAGGTACCAATACTCTGCTTTATGCAATCCCTAAGGTAGTGCTTTTATTTTAATGAGGCCATTTGCAACTTAAGAGCAAAAAAATTCCATCTTTGATTGAATATATTTGTCAGTTTTATTCCCGATTGGCATTTTCATGGGAAAACTTGGATAAAACTAAGGGATGGCTGCCTACCAAGTGGGATAAAAGTTTCAGTATGTTTCTACTTTCAAAATTAACTGAATAAATGGTCTTTGAAATTCATTTTGAAAACATCAAAGTAAACTGTGGCTATAATCAAAAGTAAGATCCAGATTTAAGTCATGTTACAAATGAAGTTTCCACTACCATTTTTTCTATTTGAAAGGAAAAAATAAATTGAGACTCCAGTTAATGAACCATTCAAGTAATAGGTTAGCATGATGAAGATGGAAATGAATATCATAGAATATGTGAAAATAGGGGACAATTACCAATTTTGCGAATTTTTCTTCCCTTTTTTATTCCATTGCCAGTCTTTTTGTAATCAACACAGTGTTTTGTGTTTTTTTCCTCTCCAGGATTTGGGAGCAGGTAGAATGCCATTTCAATTTCATTCATTTAAATTTTGTAAAAAATGAATTCTAAAATATTTTTAAGAATTATATGTAAAATTCTCTGACCATGAACAAAAATTCTACTCTAGTACATGTACTTTCTAGGATACATTTACAGAAGTCATCTGGATTCATAGAATCTAATTTCTGTAAATAAGAAATTATAAATATAGAATTACAATTTTGCTCCTTTTTTCAAACTTCTTTATTGCCTCTCCACTATTTACTAAGGAGTTGGTTTTTGTTTGTGCTTTATCTTAAGATATTAAAGATAAGTTAGCATCTTAATATGACTAAACCAAGATCAAATGTGGTAAACTACATTCTTTTATATCTTTAGTATTTTTGTACCAAGGGCACTTGATCATTCAGAAAAAATCCACCATATGAATTTAGGAAATAGATATTAATAATTCAATAATTGTCTATGTAGTTTACTTTTATATTTCTATGTTTTGTCCTTAAAATTCCTTTGGATGAATGAATTTCAACACAAGTAATGTGCTTTATGTGCCTAAATAATATTTTCTACCAAAGTGGAGCATTTATAAATGGAAATAACACCACAGTCATCTTATGCTACAGTGACACAAATGTTTGGATATTCTATGAGAAGATTTAGCATTTTACTATTTCATCAAGTAATTAAACCACTCAGGAGACTCTTGCACTGAGAAATAAGTTTGGCTATTTGCTATGATTTCTCACCCAGGATATCATTTCAAGCTTGATACATGATATGTGATTGAATAAAAAAGGGTAAGAAAGTTCTGTGAAAAAATATATGCATGCATAAGCTGCTTTTTTTCAGTTTTAGGAATAGTGACATTCAGATATATATTTCCTGTTCATTTTAACCTATCTTCTTTCCTTTTCTCCTTCCTTCTGCTAGTAGTTTGTCAGAAAATGACCTAACTACCTTTAATGCTTAGAAAATAAATACAAAGGTAATGCCAAACCTATTTGAATAACTTAAATTTTCAATTCATGAAAATGTAGCAAACACATTTTTTAAAAAATAATACAGGAATTTGCTTCTTTGTGGCTGCTGAAAATCTGTTAGTCATATACTTAGCAGAGCAAAAAAGGTTGGGACATAGTTTATTCTACTTGCTCCTGGATACCATTTTAAATTAGTATTCTGTTTCATAAATTAAAGACAAAGAGGTTGGTTGTGTTTACTTCTCTCCTTGAGTGATATTGTCAAATATTTATTAAGCATTTACCATTTGCCAAGCATTGTGCTACATGCATTTTTTCATTATCGCTTTTATTTATCACAGCCCTCACGTTTATGTCTCATAAATGTGTATCTTATGTCAACAGCCCAAAGTGGTGTTTAGCCACAGTGTCATACAAATTTTGATAGGAGAAAGTAAATTCAGAGACTCACTCACCATTGCCACACTTACCTGTTGGTTTCAGTAAGATACTGAGGAGAACCTGGTGTCAGTTTGTGTATTTCTGGAATTGTCATAGATCTCTCACACTCAACATTTCCAAAATTTTATTCACTTAAAAACTGAGCTACTAATGTACATGCATCTTCTCAAAAAATCTTTTATCTCCTGACCTTTGCCACCCCAGGTGCTAAAACCAAACTCTCATTCTCAACTTCTCTATTTCTCTCATTCTATTTATCTAATCCAGCAGGAAATACTGTAATCATTATCTTGCAGCTACATCAAAACCCATCTATTTCTCATCAATTTTAGGACATCCCTGGTCCAAAGAACCATCTTCTCTCACATTATTAATATAGTCATTTTCTGAATCCTTCCTAAAGTTGCTTCTGTCCCCCTTAAGATTACTCGTACAGCAGCCATTGAGATCACTTCAGATGTAATTTATACCATGCCACCTCTCTTTTGAAAATCTCCCTCTGGGTTCTATCTCACACAAAGCAGTCCACCAACTCTCCTCTCTTGGTGAGGCCCTAAGTCATCAGACGCATCTCCTGTCATGTACCTGCTGTCTCCTGTTCATTCTATGCACAAGCAAACTGGCTACACACTGATCTTCAAAGACACCAGGCAAGCTTCCCCCTTAATGCCTTTGCACACTATTTTCTTGGATCTGGAAAGTTTTTGCTCAGATACTGCAAATGACTTACTTCATTTCTTTCTTTATTGCTTTAGGTAAATGTGGCCATCACAGTAAAGCTGTTTTTTCCCCTGCTCACCTCATTTTTCTTCTCTTTTCTTGTTTTACTTTGGAAGTCAGCAAACTATGGCGGACAGACCAACTCTGATTGTGCCAATTTTTGTAAATAGAGTTTTATTGAAACATGGATACTAACACTTATTACATACTGTCATTGGTTGCTTTTGTGCCATCATAGCAGAGTGGTCATGTGACAGTATGGATGGCAAAGCACAAACATTTTGCAAACCCTGGGTTTTTATTCTTCCTCAGTATTTATCATGTTAGCCCATAAGGCTGTACTCTCAGCACATAAGTTAGGGCATAGGGTGCTCAGTAAGTATTTGTGAATGCACGAAGAAATTTGCTGGATCACATGTTCTGAATCTGTATGCTCATCTTATGTTTCCTAAAGATATTAATGTTCTATATAATTATGATATGCTGTATGATATAACAAAACTTTTTCTGAATAACAATAATATTTATGGTGATGTAGTGATTGCTGGTCATCAACTTGGACCAAGACTAGATGATAAAGATCATTTACTCTACACAGTGGAACAGTGGGGAGGATAGGAGATGATCTGCTGTAATACTTATTAGAAACAATTATTTTGAAAGAGCTCATAAAGTCATTAAAAATTCCTAGGCAAAACATACACCTGAGGTGTTCTATTTATAGAAAGAAGTTCAGTACCTAAATTCAGAGGAAGTAGGTGGAGAGAGTCCTGCTTCATTATGTACCAGAGGTATGAAGCTAAGGTGGACATTATTAACATATCCTTCTCGTAGAGTTATTTTGAACATTAAATGGAATAAAGATAACTCAACCTATCTTTTCATGAATATTTAGTAAGTGTAAGTTTAAAATGGAAAATTTGAGTGAATTTTAATAAAAAGTGATAAATGATATAACTATAGACTACTACTGTGGGAAAAATCTGGTATACATAAATTTAATTTGGTTTCTCTCGAAACATTGGCTGCATGTTTCTTTCTTCATAATCTTGATTCATATGGTTTCATAGGAATTTCAAGTAAGCTGTCCTGGATTGACTCAGTTTTTCCATGACTAGATGTGTATCCCTCGGTGACTTATTTGATGTCTTTGAGATTCCATTTCTACTTTTGTAAAATAAGGATGATAGTAGTACCTACTTAGCACCAATTTTATGAGAATTGAGTAGTTTTCCACGTAAAGTATTTAGCAGAGCATGTAGCATATGTTAAGTTCTGAAATTCCAATTAATCCAGATTCTCTCCCCGTCCCCCATAACTTTTACCTCCTGGGGTCAACCTTATATAATCATATGTGGTGTGGTAATGCTACATGTAGATGTTCCTACCATATTCATCATTCAAAAGAAACATTTTGAAAGGACTTATAAGGACTTTAAAAATTCAAGTTTGTAGCCAATTTTTTAAAATAAAATAAACTTACCAAGCAATATGGTAGAATATAAAACACCCTATAATCAGAACATTTTAATATCATTGGAATTTTGGAATTACACAGTATATACACACACACACACACACACACACACACACACAGGAAAACTCTAATAAATTATCATGCTAGATAAATGAAGACACCCAATAAAACTAATCAAGGGCAAAAAAAATTCACTAATCTTTCAGATGATACCATGTGGATATTTTATAATCCTCCTAATAGTGGGCATAGTTATGCCTTTCAGTACATTCCCACTAATGTATTAGAATGAATAGTATGCTATGATCTATAAATATTCAGTTCATAGCTTTGGGAGGATGGGAGAAGGAAATTTCTAGGTTAGTTTTGTTTTACCTTCTTAGTTATAAAGGAGTTGTGTTACTGGAAAATCTAACATGCAGCTGAAGGAGAAAAGAAGTCTGTCCCCTTAACTCTGAGTGGCTCTGACATCCAGCATAAGTCAACCTGTTCTAGAACTGAAACTCAGCATCAATTCTATTTGTTTTCCTTACTGCTGCTGTGTACAGGCGGGGATGAGTATGGTCTTCCAACAGAGCACTGGCAAGCTCTCTCTTGGTAGTACAGCTGTACGTAGCCACTTAAGAAAGCATTTCTCTTTTTATTGGTGTCTCCGGTACTCATTACTCTACCTTAATCTGCATTCGCCTGCATTTCATCTGCCTTTGATCATGCTGTACTTTGACCTATTTCTAGCTTGAAAAGGTTTTATTCATAGACTTTTCCCACCTTTCCTAACCTTTCTCAGAGTTAGTTATTTTTCCAAAGGGTCAACAGTTATGGAATTCAGTGTGCTAACTTCAAATAGTGACCTCTTTAAATAAACATTGCTAAAAGGAACTGTTCAAAGGAGATTGTTCGGTCTAAATAAAGCTGGGCTTGTTCAACCTTGTGAAGCAGTTGGAGTTTATCTTTCTCTTCCTTTCTTCTATCAAAACATGACTATCCTGTATTCCATTTCCTTAGAGCTCTGTTTTAGCTAGGTGACATCAATGCCTAAATGTTGAGTTGTATTGGTCTTCATAGTTTTAATTCTCTCTCATATTGCTGGAATTTTCATTCATCATATTTCAAGGGTTTGAGCATATTTTTAAATATGACTTGACGTGTTTGAAACTAAGATGTTACAACTGATGAGACACCGTGGCTAAATTGGCAGTATATTTTCTTCCTTAGTTATACATAAACTTAGAATGTTTCTTGTAATTAATGACATTAGATTCAATGAAATAAGAAATAAAGAATTCCTAGAAAGCACAAGACCTGCTAGTGGAATTTCAGGTATAATAAATCCCAAATGAGGTGTTAATTTTGGTCAGGGAGTAACATCCTTACCTTCCCAAAACTATACTATGTGGGTAACTGCTACCTCCATCTATATACCGACTGGTCCTAAACCCAAAAGGAGCATCTCAAAATTTAGCTGATCCAAGCAGCTTGTACTGTGAGGATGAGAGAGATGACATTATTTCCACCTGGTAAGTTTCTATAATTCTGGAAGATTCCAAAATAGTTTAAAGGAATGTAAAGAAAAGGAAGAGTGGGTATACAGGATATTGCCCAGCTCAGCAAAAAGTAAGCAGGATTTATAAAACCTGTTTAATGAAATCTATGGAGTTTTATTTCTATTTCTAGCATTCATTACTGTTTTCTTATGTCCATTTGTGGAAGTGTAACACTTTGCCAATGTGAGTGGGGTAGAATGAAAAGAAAGCATGCAATCTGTTCAGTTTCCTGCCATTTAATGACTTCATCATATTGCTTGTGTTTTTGACTTCTTTTCTAGATACTGATTCATGGTTCAGAAATTTAGGAGAAATATTACCATGGGTGCAAAACTCACAATTGCCATGTCTTGTGTCTGCCACAGGTTTGTCCAACCAGTACCTTTAGAAATTTTCCTTGGGCTCTAGGGACTATGTACTTGCAATGGGAGGAATTTGCCACTAGAGTGTGATCTTGCAAATTAGCAACAGACCAGCAACTCACTTCTCTTCTGGTTAATTCTGTAGCCAGAAGCCAGAAATTTTGCTTGTTACCTCAAGCAGTAACCATATGTTTATACCAATATGTAAATAAACTACATTATTAAACTTTAGTAATTTAGGATCATAAATAAAATTTAGAAAATTGGAATACAGCTTGTAGGCAAATTTCCTAAATTCTCGTTAAGACACAAAATTGAGACTTACTTTCTAGGCAACCAAAAAATTTAGATAAACTTGTATCAGCAAAGAGGCAAAAAACTGTTTGAATTTTTAAATTTTTCAGATAATTCTGCTGAGCTGGATTCATGAACCACATTTGATTGTGATCATCTTTATGGGTCTGAACTTTTAAATGTTTTCTAAATGCCTGAATTTAAAAATACCAACTCTCATTCTGTTACAATGTGTTGTATTAAGAACTGCACTGAACTCTGGTTGAATGGAATCATTCTAGCACATTTGATTAACTGTCACTAAATTTCTAAAATCAAATTTAGCCTATTATATGATATAGTGACAATCTAATCTTTCCATTAAACCGAGATTAGTCATTCTGTGAACACAAAGTTATGGCTGTTTATGCAGAGGAAAAGGGGATGCAGGGATAAGTACTTTAAAGCATCCTTTTGCTTTTATACTTTGTATCTCTTTCCTAATCTGGGCTCAGGAAGCAAAATCTATGAAACTTCCCACGGAGTGAGAAGAGACATGGGAGAGTCCAGAGATACAGCTTCTCCATTCATCAGCTCTTTTTAATTGTGACCAACAGACCTGCCAAGACAACTTAGAGGAGAAAATGTTTCTTGGGGTTCACAGGTTCAGTCCATAGTTGGCCTATTCCATTGCTCTGGGCCTGACATGAGGCAGAACCTCTTGGAGGAAGGGTGTGGTGGATGACAGCTGCTCAGATCATGACAGATGGGAAGCAGAGAGAGTGTGAGGAACCAGGGACAACATATGTAATCTTCAAGGCACACCCCAGTGACTGGCTTCCTCCAGCCACACCCCTCCTGCCTTCAGTTACCAGGTAGTAATTCGCTCAAACTGTTAATCCATCAAGTGGATCAGTTCACTGATTAGGTCATAGCTCTCATAATCTAATCATTTCATCTCTTGAATTCACATACCAGCTTTTGGGAAACCCTTCACATCTAAACCATAAATGTTTCCTTCATGTAGGACTAGAGAAGAGGGAAATAGGCACTAAGAAAAGGACACGAACAATTCCCATGGTCCACCCCAACTCCGCTTCCTATGGGACAAAAGCTATGAATTACAGGAAGTAGAACAGCAAAACCTGTTATTCCCGAGCACTCATATAAGGCCAGAGCACCTGGAAGAAGGCACAAGAAAAAACTCTCTTCCCTATATGAGGGGCAGGAATATATCCTCAACTAGAAGTACAGGTGGAGAAAGAGCATTAACAGGCAAACCCGTGAGACACAGGGAAATTCCCCTTTCAACTCTACCAGCAGGACCAGAAGCTAAAAATATGGTGGTGATGGAGTATTGATAAGAGACAAACACTATGTGTGGTCCTGCAAAAATAGGAAGATTTAATAGGGAAGATGAAGTAGAAATTGAGAAAAACTTTTTCAGAAGACAGCCTCTAAACACAAAGTCTCGCTGGAGGAATTTGAAAAAATCCTATTTAAGGCAAAAAGAAATGATTTCTGAACTGCACACTAGAAGATACAACACGATAAACATGACCACCAGACTCAGCTCTTTAAACTATCTGACCAAGAGTTTCATTTTATGTTTAATTTTTTGTGGTGCTGGGGATTGAACCCAGGTAAGCAAGCACTCTACGATTGAACTAAATCCCGAGCCCTAAACAAGAACTTCAACTCACAATAACTAATTTATAATACATTGTAGTGAAAATGGTGGACACATGTACAATTGGATGGCTACCTTCATCAGAAAGAAGGAAACCATAAGATAGAAACAAATTGCAAGGCTTATTAATAGCATAGTGATATAGAGAAAATGCCTTTGATAGACTTCTTAGTAGTCTTGAGGGAGTAGAGAAGAGCCAGTGAACTATAACATAGATCAATAGAAATAATTTAAGATCAAACACAAAAGGAAAAAATGGAAAAACATAAACACAAACAATAACACAGAACAAACATCCAAGAGCTGTTGGATAAAATCAAGCAACCTAACAGTTACCTAACTGAAATGCTAGAAGGAGAATCAGGACCAATCTGGAGTGAGAATATATTTGAAAAAAATTATGGCCAAGAACTTTCTGAAATTAATGATTAACAAAAGCACAGATCCAAAAAGTTCAAAGAACTTCAAATATCATAAACATTTCCCCCAAAGGATGGGAAGAAGAGACTAGAAGGAAGGTGAAAACACTAGAAGGAAGGTGAAAACACCTAGTTATATCACATGAAACACACTGAAAACAAAAGACAGAGGGAACATCTATACTACAAGAAACATGAAATTAATGATACAGAAGGAATATATTAGGCTTAAATTAAAATGTATATGAAGAAAAAAGAACACTAGGAATATAATTAATAAATGTAAAGCACTTTTAAAACTTTACCTTAAAATATTAGCAATATTTTATATGTTTATAGTATGTTTGAAATAAAATGACTAAAAACAATACCAAAAAGGAAAGAGAAAAATTGAGACTACATAGTTATATGGTCCCTATACTACTTATGAAATATTATATAATGCTGTCTGAAATAAGTCCTCATTAATTAAAAATTAGCCAAAGATTAATAACAAACATGAAAGTGTGCAAAATATATTAATAATGGAGATAAAATTGAATTATTCTAAAATCTTCAGCTAGCACAAGAAAGCAGAAAAGTGGGGGGGAGATTAACAAAAGATAAACAAAACACCATGTACCAAGATGGCAGCTTTTATTCTGCTAATCTTTTTTCTTCTTGTTTTCTCCAGAACCACTTGACAAATTATAATTCCTATTCACAAATGAAGTAATTAGAAACTATCTTACCTTGGAAGAAAGCTTATTTACTTTGATTTTTCTTTTGTTTTTCTGTGGATAAGTTCATGGTTTTTCTTCCTACAAAAACAAATTACTGAATTCAATCACTCATTCATCGAGATGCTCACTGAGCATCTTCTTTGTGCCAAGGACTATATGAAGAATGGAGGATACAATACTGAAAAAACAGGCACAGGTCTACCCATCCTTTTCAAGTACTACCAGACTTAAAAGTTCTCGCTACATCCACAGAAGCTCTCCAAACTACCTTCATGAATTCATCATTTTAAAACACTACTTTGTGATGTAATAAATAAATTAGGATAGTTTTCATGTTTATTGCACAAATAGTCTGAATCCTCTATGTAATAAAAATAATATATAATAGACAATTCTTCCAGTCTACCTAGCTGCCATAATTTAAAAATTGTTCATCCACTCTGAAACTCAAGTTGGAATTTGATTGCCATCATAGTAATTTTGGAAGGATGGGCCTTAAAGTAGTGATTAGGTAGTGAAGAGGAATTAGTACTGGGTAGAGGACATGAGTGTCACTCTTCAGCACTGACTCCCACCCCCCAGAACACACAAAAGGGATTATTATAAAGTGAGGGTGTTCCTCATATTTTGTCTCTTTGCACACACCTGCTTATTCTTCCCTTCCCCACCATGAGTTGAAGTAGCACGTAGACCCTCACCAGATGTAGGTGTCCATCTTAAACTTTGCAACCTCAAGAACTGAGTGAAAATAAACCACTTTTCTTCCTAAATGACCCAGTCTCAAGTATCCTATTCTTAGTAACAGAAACAATGTAAGACACCAGAATTCAATCTCCCTAGACCTTCCTAAGAGAACCTATGGATATTTTAGACAACCAATCCTCCTCCACACTACCTGGGTGACTCAAGGAGAGCAGAGTTCACTTGACCCAGAATGTCAACCCTGTTCGATTCAACTCAACATTGAATCCCAGCTCCACATGCTTGCTAGTGACTAATTCAGGGACTAAGGCTTCATCTAATCAGTTCAGGCATTCCAGTCTTTGGTTATTTTCTTTCCCAAGAGTTGATCCAAGATATAATGCAACCCAAGCACATGGAAGAGAGGAATTTAATCCCAAGAATAGAAGAGTAGATTTTCCTTTCTTATACCATAAGAAACAAGGAAACATGTTGTCCTAAAGACTGTTGACAATCTGGTTTTGACCAAGTGAGAGGCCAGCATGGGAACAAAGTGATATGTGTGTGAATTGACCTGAAAGAATCATAGAGGAACTGAGTTGGAGTCTTATTTTAATTGACCTTCGGTTTGGACTATCTTGAGACTTCCAGTTACGCGAGATTCACTTTGCACATTTTGTGCATAAAATATTCTTGAAATAGGGATATAGCATGAATGAAAGAAGGACAAGGCCCTGCCTTCACAGAGTTTATGTTCCTGGTGAATACAGAAAATGAATAAGAATTTAAGAAAATATAGAATAGGTCAAATGTTGAGAAATGCCAATATTTGTTATATTTGATTGATGTTCTTTATTGCTTCTTGTGACTCTAATTAGACATCTTGGATCCTTTACCTATTACCATTTCCTTTCCCTTTACCTCAGCAGTCCTGGCTTCCAAATTTGACTCCCTGGTCTAACCTTCTTCTCTCTTGTACAGTAATAAAATGTTGGGTAATCCTGTTCCTGATCCTCACTATGTGTTTCTCTTCTCTGTAGAATTATTCTGCTTATTGATCCACATTTACAAACAGCAATTTCATATATTTTGTTTGGAGAGAAGGTCCAGTGCCAGCATCATAACCACAAGTGGAGGGAGCCTTGAATTTCAATGGTGAATAGGAGTTTGGAAGGACGGACAATTTCAGCTACAACAAATCAGTATGTAGATATGGAATAATGAAACACATTTCTGATGCAATATGTTAAGATGTGGTTACAAATGGAGAATGGGTGGTATCTAAGGATTATGAGTGAACACAGATGTGACTGGGGAAATTGAGAAGTGCATCATAAAGGGACTTGTGGCTAAATAAACATGTGCTGTCACATATCATTCTTTCCCAACTTTCCCCTTTAATCTTCACAATGTATATTGATTTTTCCCCTTTCTGGCCCTACTACTACATAACCTTGGTGATGTTAAAGCCATGACAAACTTTTTCAGTGTTTTATTTCCAATTTCTGTTTCATAGTGATCACTCAAAAACATTTTCTGAATGTGTTATGTCTGTGCATGTTTGTGTATACAGTGAATATGATTATATATCTATATGCATTTCTTTCATGAATTAGTTCATTGAACTATTTAAAAGTTTACTGATCTTCTCAAAGCAAAAGTTGACCTCTGTTTAAGTGGGTTATTTTGAGAAGCATGTTTATTCTTCCAGGAAAATAATACATTACAAAGAAAATTTATTTATTTCATTAAAAGTTTCAAGTTTTGGTCTTCCCATTAAAACTACCTCTGGGCAAAAGTTCACAGGAATTATAATTAAGTCAAATAAATACAAACAGGAATGTTCAACATATGTTAAATCAATGAAGTGGTCATTAAAAAATAGCTAGAACAACTCTCTTGGTAGGTCAACATCCTGGAAAGTGTCTCAAAATAATTTAATGAATAAAGTCCAGTTTGTGATCCCAAGTGGCTATGGTGTCCTGGAATAGAGACTTCCATTGAGAAGTAATCTTCATTTCTGTCTGCTGTTAGAAACATTTTTTTTCTGCTATGGCTCCTTGGCCAAAGACTCCCTTATTCCATGTGTTTCCTAATGCAGTATGGATACATGAAGGATGTTTCAAAAGGGACATCTGGGGAAAAAAAAGATCAAAAAACATAGTAAATGACCAATCTGGAACTGAAACACTTCCGTGAGAAAAACAATAAATATTTTAATTCTCCCTAAGTTTTTATTCAGACATATTTTCTAGATCCTTTACTCACCAAATTAAATAGCCAAGCTTCTGAGATACTCTATCAGACTTGAACTTTAATGGGTTGTTGCGTAAATTCTATCTAGCATCTAGGTTTCTTGTTCTATTATTTATGTTAAAAATTGCATATTGAAATTTACTCATCTTTCAATTGTCTGCATGTGAACCAGGCCTAACATAATATAAATTGCATAAAATTTTATCTTCTATAGACATATTCATGGTACATTTTAAAGGCTTAGGGCTTCTCTTTTCTTTTCTTTTTTCCTTTTTTGTTTTTAGTACTGGGATCTGAGGTTTCAATCCAGTATCTTAGCCGTGTTAGGCAAGTGCTTTGTCATTGAACTACATCCCAGCTATCTTTATTTTCAGATATAACTTCAGTAAATTGTCCAGGCTGGCTTCCAACTTGTGATTCTACTGCTTCCACTTCTCAAGTAGGTGGGATTGCAGATGTGCACGATCATGCTGGTTAAGTTTAGGGTTTTAATACAGATTGATGAATAAATGTTTCTCCCATTCTTTTTTTTTTTTTTTTTGCAGTAAACATTTATTTTATTTTAGCACAATAAATTGGTTTATAATACATTTGCCTGATAATTTGAGGTTATACTAGCAAAATCACATGGGCAAAATTTTATATAAGATAGATGGGTTTCTTCCCTGACTCCTTCATTTATATTTTCATCCTCTACAGATGCAAAAGGCAGATGACCAGGTTAAAATAATTCAGGAAGACTTGTGTCTTAGTGCATTTGTGCTACTCAAACCAAGTATAACAGTCTGAGTAATTTATAAAGAACAGATTTATTTTCTCATAGTTATGGAGGCTGAAAATACAAGACAATGTATCCTGCAGGCTCAATTGTCTGGTGAAAACTGTTTTCTGCTTCCAAGATGGCATCCTGATGCTGGGAAAGAGAACAAGGCACAAGTTGGAAGGGAAAGCTAACAGAATGCTACCTGAAATCATTTTTATAAGAGCCTCAACCTCAGTTAGGAGGGGAGAAACCTCCATGATCTAATAACCTCTTAATGACCTCAACACTTTTTTTTTTTAACCAGATGTTACATCCAGCACTTAACCACCGAGCAACATCCCCAGCCCCACCCCTTTTTAGGTTTTTTGGTTTTTTTGGTGTTTTTTTTTTTTTTTTTTTTTGAGACAGGGTCTTACTAAGTTGCTTATGTCCTCACTAAATTGCTGAGGCTGGCTTTGAACTTGTGATCCTCCTGCCTCAGCCTCCCAAGCCACTGGGATTACAAGTGTGTGTCACTGTGCCCGGTACCCTCAACTCTTAAAACTATCACTTTGGCTACTAGGTTTCAATACCTAAATTTTGGAGAAGACACAATTAAAAGCTATGCTAGAATTAGAACTGAACGAATGTCAGTTAATTGTAATTACCATACCTAAATTTAGCCAATATGTTCAAAGGAGGTGTAGGCGAGCTATTACTTATGATCATCCATGAGAATTTTACCATGCAAAATTAAGAATTAAGTGAGGCCCCTCTAGAATGATTAGAGCCAAGACAGTACTATCAAAGTCTAGGGAAGGAAGCTCCCTCCATTTGCTCTGTTAAGCTCTGTGACCTTTCTCTCTTTCTCTTTGAAGACTGACCGGTTTTCTCTGCTCTTCAATATGTATATTAAAGTACACTGCACTAACATCTCAAGTTTTTATATCTTCTCTGTTCAGGAATCCTACAAAACTGAATGCGATGTGTGGCATGTGCCTAAAACCTCAGCTACTCTGGAGGTTGAGTGGGGGAAATTATGACTTCAAGGCCAGCCTGGGCACTATAGTAAGACCCTGTCACAAGAAGGAAAAAAAAAAAAACCCACCTACACTGAAATTGTAATCTCTTAGTCCTAATTTTTACATTCTGGGAGGAAGAACCTGATACCTGATTGACTGAGTTCAAAGAAGATTTCCATTTTAATTTCAATTCATAGTACTGTTACTGAGTTTGAAGTAGTACACTGTTTATTTGTTTAGGACATAGTGACAAATAGCTCTTTACTTTGCCATCACAGTATGGTTCACAACATCACTTGGGTCATCTACTAGATAACATAGGAGAGTCTTAATTATACTCTAATGGTAACCTAAAATCTTGGCAAAAAACAATGAATTTACACCAGCAGATCCATTAAAGAAGAACTTGAAGAAGAAAGATATAAACCATCGCATTGAGCTAAATACCTCATCTATACTAGATTTGGAATGAGAACAAAGGCAACATTAAATTGGTAACTGGAAGGGGAAGTAATAAATGTCAACTCTTGTATAGTGACTGAAAGAACCGTTCAAGTTTTCTTTCTTTTCTTCTTCTATAAAGATTGCCTCTATTATTTTTTCTAAGTGTTACTAAAAGTTAAAATTGGAACTTAGTTTTTAGAACATATAACAAAGTAGGAGTGGGAGTCAACTAGGAGAAAAATCGATGTCATCCTGTGAAGAATATGATAAATAAGCGGATTTCATATGATCCATTTTTTAGAGAGATTAGAACTTTTTCATTTAGACAAAAGAGATATATAGCATATTCAGCAAGAGTAAAACATTTTCACTGTTTTGTGCTGTATGCTTAATTATGCATAGCAGTGTGAAGTAAACATTTAAAAGCAAATGTAATGAATATATTGCTTGAAGAATGCAGAAGCAAAATATCTTACCACACTTTTATTCTCATTCTGGAAGCTACTTTTGCCCTGATAACAGTCAGTCCACTTTCCCCTACTGGAGCAGAACTATTGTGCGTGGAGTTGAGATGGGCATTTCCTGACCGTAATGAAACAAATCTGATGTGAAGGGAATAGGCTGAGAATAGGTGTCCCAGAGAAGGAAAAGATCCTGTTCATTGATGAAAAAATACCCAGTTATTTTGGCCATTTGGGGTTCAGTCTTCTGATTCTTGAATCCAAAGATATTCTAAGTAAGTCAAGTGTAATTCCTGACTCAGATTGATTTACAGATTAGTACAGTTACTCTTCTAATTTATATTAATCTTATTGGTGAGACCTTCTCTGATAAGTCAAATCTGGTACTTTCCAAAGAAACTTTATTTAAAACAGTCAAAAACTGGAAACAAAAGCCCCACATGTTAAATAATAAAATGTTTTTAACTACCTAAGTTGCCATTGCCAAAATTATTAAAATTTCTTAATTACAAAGGGAAAATATGTGAGGTATACAGAGCTTGTGAATAGCCCACTAACCAAGTGATTCCTGGTCTGAATTGAACCATGTGAAACATTAAACCACAAAATAAATTAAAAAGAACCATAGCATATTGCCAAAAATGTCAAGGTCAAGACACAGACTGAGGAAAAGAATCTAAAAAGACAGGGAAACCAGTTAGAACAAGTGATCCTGGAATAGATCGTGGACTGGGATAAAATAATACAAATGAAATACCTAATTGGGACAATTGACAAAATTTAAATATATACTGTGAATTAACTGCAAGAGTGCAGAACTGTATCAGTTTTATATTTTTGGGTTTTGATAATGGCAGTGTTGTCATGTAAGAGTATACGTCTATTTGAAGTAAATATATGAAAATATATTTAGTGTGAAGAGGCAAAACATCTTCAGCTTACAGTGAGACGATTCAGAACAACCTTTCTTGAAACTGTATGGAAATCAGTTAATCACATACGTGCTCACAAATCAAAGTCTTACCTCAGTCACCACTTGATCAGTGTTCTCCACCTTCCACTGTGACATAGATGCTCTGTCTCCCTCTATACCCACACTACTACTACCTTAGCATCTTTTATGATAATTACTGATTTGTTTCTTTTCCCAAAACAATCCAAGGGTAAAAACTGTATCTTATTTGTTTTGATTCTTAGAATATAGCAGAGAGCTGAGGATGTGGCTCAATAGTAGGGTGCTTGCCTACCATGCACAAAGCCCAGGGTTTGATCCTAGCACTGAAAAAAACAATTATAGCACAGACCTAATAAATGCTTATTTATTAAGCATACATATATAGATGTATACAGTTGCAAAAATGTATATCGTCATGGAGAGGAAAAATTGGATATTATGAATGAGATGATTTGTAAATCTGCAATCATATGCATTTTTAAAACTGCCTCACTACAATTTATAGTGACTCAGATTAATTTTAGGAGACCAGTAGGCCACACTGAAGCATTATAATATTCAAATTTTTATAACAACTAATTTATACACAAGTCACTCCTTTGAGATATACAAAAACCAGAATTAATGTGACCAAATAAAACAAAACCATGTTGTGCCAAATCTTAGGAAAATATACCACTTAAATGCCATTGCTTTGATATCAGCACATTTCTTGGTAGGAAAGAGAACAGTTTTTTACCTATGTCCCTAAAATTCTTTTCTCATTCCATCTTTGCCTATATTTTCCCTTGACCAGCTATCAGCTAGTTTACATAATTTACTTGTCCATTTGAATAATTTTTGCAAGGCTTTCTTGTAGAAGTACATTGTGCTACAATTTTATGGCTTTATTTTTCTTTTCACTGTTTAATTTAGGCTTGTATTTTCGGTGTCTTGCTACTAGAAATGACATATTAGAAGGAATTCAAGATTGCCCACACATGGTTCTTCCTTACAGGGAGAGGGAGATGCCCCTTCTATCTTTTTACTTACTTTACCCCAATGGAAGCACTTCAACTGAAGAATTAAGTGGATATTCAAAACCAACCTCTACCCTTTTTCGCCTTGATGCTTTCTTCCTACTTGGGGAATTCAGATTCTCCACACCTAGTGGCAGCCTGTGACCCATGGGCCTGGTCCTGTCTGGGCCCACATGGGTAATTCATCCTGAATCCAGTGGTCCAGCAGTCTGGTCCAAATGATTTTCTCTTTGAGTAGGGCCATTAATTTGGCCTCTTTCAGTAAATAAGATGATAATTTGGCTTCATCTGTCATTCCTTTATTTCTTCATTAGTTTTCAGAATGCTGTTGGAGAAGAGAAGTGATCCTTCCTTGGATCCCTCAGATACTTCTTGAATACAGTAAAATGTGGCTGATACTGTATATTTTTCATTGTAATAAACTATGGTGATAAAACCATCTTGACTAATCTCGTAGAACTACACTAAATACTATATTCCACTTTTTTTTGGAAAGCAGGATCCCTCTTGCAAGGAAATAAACTCAAAGAAGATGTTAATGTGAAGTCACTTCCAAGTACTAGTATAAGCAAACCTGTACACCTACCATCTAACTTTATTCTTACATTATCTGATAGTTATTATATATATGTGTATATATAGATATATACACACACACACACTTGCACACTGAGAAATTGTCATTTTTTATCAAGATACAAATGAGACCGAAATCTATGCTGAGAGGTTGTCAGTCCCAAAATTCTTAAGGATCTTTAGATCTATAATATTCTTAAAACAGAGATTTCCATAGTATTTTTCCAGAAAGCTTAAGATGGTCATATGAAGAAGTTGGTACTGAGAGATATTGGGTTGCACAACATTAATCAGACTTATGATTATGTCCATTATTGTACAAAGGTACACAGTGAATCTCTGGAGGATAGATGTGTTACACACTGGTCCTGTTCATTTGGAAGTCTTCATCTTAAGATATTTTTCTCACTTGTAATCACCAGAAGAGAGAGAGACTGATGGATATGCTTTTTCCACAGGAACAAAAGGCATTACGTTTTTTGTTTTTGTTTTGTTTTGTTTTGTTTTTTATTATTGAACCAAGGGGAGCTTTGCCACTGAACTACATTCTCAGCCCCTTGTGATTTTATTTTGAAACAGGTTCTCTCCAAGTTGTTCAGGCTGGCCTTGAACTTGTGATTCTCCTGCCTCAGGAGATAATTTGGCTTCATCTTTCAATCCTTTATTTCTTCATTATTTTTCAGAATGCTGTTGGAGAAGAGAAGTGATACTTCCTTGGATACCTCAGATACTTCTTGAATACAGTAAGATGTGGCTGATACTGGAAGTTCCTGGAATTACATGTGTATATCACAGAACACAACTGCACATGGCATTTCTATAATTCTTGCTGAGGCAACTTCAGACCAGGCTGTGGGTCTTGGCTTTGCCTAGTTGGGAACACTGTCTTATCAGTTTTTCCCAGGGTTGGTCAGGCTCTAGAGGACTCATTAATACTATATAAACTTTCAGGAAACGGATTTATAAACCAGAATGCCAATTTACTCACTTACACCAAGCAACACACTGCACTATGTAACAGGATACTTGCATCAGCTGGCAAGTACACACTGCTTCCCAGTGAAAAAGTCTTCTTGGGAAATAAAAATAAAATCAGAGGGTCTTTGTGGTGAGGCAAGAGGAGAAACAAAAGAACTGGGTGACTTGAGGGAATACTGCGTTTGAGTAGTGTTAGACACATGCATCCTTTTGAATTTCAAATTCATACCTGCCAAGAAAAGTGAAGGACAGTGTAGTCAAACTGCTGACTACCCTCTTTGTGAGTTGCTGAGTTAATACCCAGTAAGTCTTGAGAGATTTTAAATATTTACTAAAAATATATATGTTCTCCTTATCACTTAAAGGTTCTGTTTTAACACTTCTGAATGATGGCTATTTCACATAATTAATTACTTTCTAATTATCTTTCATTACTTTCATTTCTGATTACTCTTCCCCCTGTGGGGTTTTGGGAAGAAAGTTCCATTGGTTCCTTGCTGATTTTGAGGAGGCCTATTCATCTTATCACCAAGACATGTAAAATAACCTCTTAGGGAGGGTTACTTCTACAAATGACTAATCTCATTTGTTTTGTGTTGAATGATGTCAGCTTCAATCCTCAAGGTAGCATTAATGGCTTTATTTATATATTTTATTGTACTTTCTACTCAAGCAAGCTATCAAAGTACAGACTATGTAACTAAAATGCTTTCTCCATTGCTGCTCAGTGTTGACATTTTACACCATCAAAAAGGTTTCTGTTTTTAAGGAAGGAGTGAACAACTGAGGGGCAAACAGTAGCATTTCAGAGGTGGTCATATTCAATGATTCAGTACATGATCTACTTATAAGTTCTCTTCCTTTATGCCCAAGCATTGCAGTTGGCTTAATGACATAAAGATGAATAAGATTTAGAGTGCAATTTCAAGGGAATATTGAGTGTATTAAATATAGATCAGAACTTGTTCTCAGGTTGAGCAAATGACCATCTATTACCCATTTCATTTTCAAAGGTTCCAAAAAATGAATTGTTTTCCCTTGAAAAATCCTTTCTCAAGGCCACTTGATTCTTCACATCCCACTGTTGAAGCGATAATTGTAAAATAATAATTTTTGTCAAATGCAAATGTTCCCAAAATAATTGACCTTGTTGTCAAATATGTGAAAGATGGAAGAGAGAACAACAGGAAAGAATCCTGACTAAGCAGGACACAGATATCCATTGCATGAAAGGCATAGAGGAGACTTAGCATCCCTCCTGAGCCTCTGCAGTCACACCTAGGTTCAGTCATTTTCCCTGTGTGGATTGCATTTTCCCTAGCTTATCCTATCAGGGTGCTTTGTGAATGAGATGACTGTTGGTGGTAGGCAGACATCCCAGTGATTGAAGAGGGCTGAGGTGAAGAGAGTAAAAAGTTGTGAGGAATTAAAGAGGCAAAGATAAACCTGGATCCTTTAGAAGTTTTTCTTTAGTTTTCTTGTAGCTGTTCATTTAAGACAATGGTAAAGCAACATTTTCTAAACTCTTTGGAGTAGGTTGGTAGATTCAAATGTCACAATGGTGTGATGGTTAATGATTCTGAATGTGTCTCAGAGTGTTTGTTGTTGAGATTAACATTTGAATTGGAGGACTGAGTAAAATGACTACCCTGGCCAATGTGGGTGGTGTCATCCAATTCACTGGAGCCTGGATAGAACAAAACACTCTCTGCTTTCTTGCCTCAGTGCTTGAGAAGGAAGGATCTCATCTTTTCTCCTACCCTCAGACTAGGACTTATACCATCAGCTGTCCTGATTCTCAGGCCTTCCAATTAAACTAAATTACACCAGCAGCTTTCTTGATTCTCCAGCTTACAGATATCAGACTGTGGGATGTAGCCTCCACCATTCTGAGAGCCAATGCCTTATAATAAATGACCTGATTTATTTGACTATATCTATATCTATCTATCATCTATCTATCTATCAATCATCTATCTATCATCTTTCTATTGATCTATCATCTATCATCTATCTATCATCTATCTATCCATTCATCTATCATCTACCTATATCCCCTGGCTGTATGTCTGGGGAATTCCAACCAATATAAGTGTTGCTCTATGTTTTAGGGTTGTGTCTAGTATCCCATGGTAAAAATGATTTGGAGCTAGGAAAGGGTTGGAAAGACTTAGAGATCACAAAGTCATGAGGTTTAGATTTCATGCTATTTTAGAGTTCAGAAAGTATTTTGACTTAATTTCCAGAAAGGAGAACTGAGACCTGGCATCAATAGCTCACTGATTTAAGTCTTAAATGTTGCTAGTAAACAGCAAAGACCAGCATCCCAGATTCCCACTGGGTCTCTTTTGCTAACACTCTGCAGTCTTCTGAAACAGACATTGTGAATTTATAGGGAATTTTAACTATTATCTAATACAACTCTTTCATCTTTTAGATGAGAAAACTCTAGCAACAGAGCTATAGCTTCTATCCAGGTATCCTAATGAACAGCATATATTCATCTTTCCACATTTCTTTACTTTATGTAATAATTGATACAAATAAAAACAATAGTCATGATGACCAAAATAGATGCACATTGTAAATGTAGTGATGTGAACTGTGATGATATACAGTGATAACTATGTCCAACTGTCCATGACAATATAAAGATTCTGAATTAATCTTGTTTGTTTTTTCTATTCAAATTCTGTTTCTATCACCGAGAAGTGATCTTCACAAAAGAATAGGCTTGTCTTATTACATGATTGCATCTTGTATTAAACAAACATGTTATTTTCTGCTTCTGCATATGAGCATATATCAGACATATATTCTTGCTTATTCCTGTTGAGTAAATTACACAACAAAATTCTTCTAAGTGTACTGACTTTGAGAAGCAGCAATAATGCTGGCAGCATAAATAAACCACTGTTCTGCCAGGCTTCTTCTATTGGTGACTACTTTTGACAAAAGCACAATTTGATAATTATAAACAGTGCAAAAATTGTTCTGTGAAATCTTTTATGGATGTATATAGGTCAGGAGAGGAGACAGACTGTGTTCACCATCAAGAAAGGGCTTGGTTATCAGAGAGATAGCTATCAACATTCACAGCATTTGTCACAAGACTGTTCGCCTTTGAGAGATTACTCACATTTTCACAAGGATGTAACTAGTGAGAATATAATAGATAAGACCAGTGCTCTGCTACCAGTAAGTGGTTCTGAAAGGTGATGTGGAGCCCAGAAGGTCATTCACCTCTGGACATAAACCAACTAACTAAACAAGCTCCTAAGGAATTCTGTATATTCATTTTACCTTAAGTTCCCTAAAGTCTATTTCAAAATGCAACATTTGCCTTTACTTGTGTATTTTCAGCTACAATCCAGGGTTAAATTGTTAATGCTTTACTTTTACTTCCTTAAATTTTTTTTTAATCAAACTTTGCTTTTTCTCTCCCTGGAGAACAACAAATGGACAGCTCTCCTCTCCCGTACTCTTCCTTCCATTACCATCACAGCAGAATGCATCTGAGACTGTAATAATTCAGTGATGAAATACAAAATGTCGCAATGCCATCTCTCTTAAAGTGAACTGAGATTTTGTTATGCCATTTTAGGTGCACTAATAGCAACTCAAGTCCCATGGAGTATCCTAATGTGAATTTAATGAGCTGATAGCATATAAATGACAGTACTGTGAGGGTGAAGGTGACATAACCTTTTTCTTTCTACTTGATGTTTGTCTTTGAAAAACTACAGATCTGCTCAAAATGTACTACATTATTACTAAGTGGCACATCACTCACCAAAGAAGCTAGTATTGTTTAAGAATATTTTTCTCGGTTACTGGAACAAGTATCAAGAGCAATTTTTTTATCATTAGGATAATAAAAGTCTGAATAGTCTTTTCTCTGAACAAATACAAATTATATTGTGCTCTGGTGTCTATTTTGCCATAGGCTGATGGTCTCTAGTGACAAATATTTACTCATGCACCCCATAGCCTTTGAATGTCATAGTCAGTGATGTAACAACACTAAATTAGACTTTAAAGATAGTGAAATTATTTCCCCTATATGAAGCATTATTTGAAGATGATATTGAGAAAGTTTTTAAAGAAAGCATGTCAATAACAATTGATTTCTCAGTTTAGGTCAATCTCTGAACTAAAGATTGTCTGAGAAAATCCAGGTAACCAAATTAAATTGGAGTAAATCGCAAGGCTTATCCTTTCCACATCCTGTAATTGGAATAAGAGGAACGAAATAATAAGAAAAGACCAATTATTCAGTATCTTTGGTATGGATCAATAATAATAAATACAAAAAACTTTGCAACAGTTGATCATACTCCCATGGGTTCTTGGTGGGATTTGTCTTGTAGAAATACTAGGTGTATGCCAGAGTATGTTGGAAGACTTGAGGAGGAAATGTAAGTCAAATATTGACAAGAAGTGGGTAAGATTGAAAGTCCTGTGTGCCCATATGTCTCTATACTGAATATTATTTTGGTGTTCCTTTCATTTAGACAGGAAATACACACCTCAAATATATTTTACACTTCTTTGAACTTTTTAATTGAACCTCCTCAATTTATAAATGAAGAAACTGAAACTGGAGCGATTGCATTATTTTTTGAAGTCTCAAATGTATCTACAATAACAGAATTAAGCAAGATTAGAACACTCATCCTCTGCGTCCCTGTTCTGCAGTTGATTCACTTTTGTTGCTACATCAAGGCATGATAAAGACATGAAATCAATGTTTTCTAAAATTCATTAGTCATTCATGCAGGTCTAAATAACTAACATGGACTCTGATCTAAATTGAAGTTGACAAGCTAACACTGAATTTAAATACTCTTGGTAAAATATATCAAAACTCAAGAAGGATAATTAACTCTCCAAACAATATACCTTGGGTTATATTTTGTGAAAATAAAAATTAAGCAGCTTAAGAGTCTCAAAAGTTTGGATTTTGGCAAAGTTCAAATATCTTTTGGTTGCCAGGTGACAAAGCAAAACACATCACATATGCTTAACAACCAACATGTACATATTTTGTCTTTCCAGGGTTTCTAGGGCTGGTCAGGCATAATGATGCATTACTGCTGAAGAAGCTTCCAGCAGGGACAAATGTTTATCTGTTTCAAAAAGCATTTTCTGAATCCCTTACAAAAACAACCAAGTGTTTCTCATTGTTTAAGGATTGAACAAAGGCAAAGGCTACTCAATAGAGACTGTATATGACTTTATATTTGTATTGCCTCAGGGTCAATATTTATTAAATGAGAATTGCTAGGTATATTGTATTTGGAAAGCATCAAGTGTGTAGTGAATTCCCCTGTTCAAGGAGTGCAAAAGTATTATCATATTTGGTATATTTATTGTCATTAAAACATCAAATTATTTTTGTAATGTTATCTATCACATGTATTTTTCAGGCTTATAAGAGCCCTTTTAGTGAAAAATCCAGTCAAAAACTTTCTTATATTTAACAACTGACAGAAAAAAAGTAAAGGCAGAATAATGTGTTCTTTTTGCCGAAAAGTTCTGTGCAAAATTAATCTGTGCACCATACAACAATTATAACTTCTGTCCACTAAAAAGTTAATAACTGATTTACTGGTTACTTGTGGCAATACAATTTTGGAGCAAAATAAAAATCATATTCATATTTTTAAAGTACATGTTAAATTTAAATTCTATTTTTTCTTAATATTGAAAGTAAAATGTGAGTAATGTGTAATGAATCAAGAAAACAACTATTATGAAAGATTGGAAAAAAGGAAAATGTTGGGCTTTTTTCTAGATCTTTGGTTTTTTGAAATATTTTTAACTTTTTTCTGTGTACATAAGATTTTTGTTGTGAGCAAGAACATTTTTTTGATTCATTCAACAAACAATATGATGAATTAATCACTTCATAAGAAGATAGTTTTATATTTCATTAATATCCAAAACATAGTTAAATGTTAAAATTGTAACATTAATTACTATTGATTCTTTCACAGTGTTGTTGAGAATCTCAAAATTTCATGCCATGGAATGTTTGGATCAAACTAATAATATTCATAAAATATACATAAAGTTAGTTTCAGGTAAATTTCTGTTGTAATTTGACCCACTTGAATTTTCATGATACTTTCTTAAATATTATTAAAATTCTTCGAACAGATACTTATTTTGTTTTGAGAAGAAAATTACAAATGGATGTAAATTTACAGCACTAGAAAAATATATTCTGGATGTTTAAAGTGTTCCATAATTCTACCTCATGAAAAGATATTTTGTCAATAAGTTCATGCATTTTCTTTCAGTTTTTTTCTGTTCTATATATATTAATATTTTTCTGGTATTTACATTAAATGGTATCATAAAATGATTATTGTCTTCAACATTCACATATCAATATATTTAGTATATCTGCATAATTTTTAAAGATATCCTGAAGATACCAATATATCCTCATATCATATCCATGCATATGCATACATGATTGATTAATTTAATCATCTCCACTGATTTACACTTGGGTTTGACAAAACTTTAGGGAGCTACAAATAATAATGCAATAGAATTTTATAAATGTATGTGTACTGTGGGGCCATTTTTATAGAATAAATCTGAGAAGTGGAAATGTAAGTAAAAGGATATGTAAAAACTTAATCGTAGGATTTAAAATCCTAATGACTCAGGAGGCTGACACAGGAGGATCAGAAGTTCAAGGCCAGCCTCAATAACTTACCAAGATACTGTCTCAAAATAAAAACTGAGAAGTGCTGAGGATGTGAAGTGCCACTGGGTTTTATCTGCCCCCCCCACCCAAAAAAAAGAACCTCTCCAAAAATGTCTCTAAGCACTTATTATCAATAAAAGTGACTCTAACAACTAAATCAATTACATCAACTCTGGATACTTTCAACTTCAAAATATTTTTTCAATTTGACATTTAAACAAAGCTTTTTCAAAATGTTTGAGTTCATTTTTATTAAAGAAATCACCTTCTTATTTGTGCCTTGGCTATTTGTAATAGTTGTCAGTGATATTATGCCAGTTTTTAAGTCCTATTTTCTTGTTGAATTGTAAAAACTCTTTATATGCAATGGTAATATGACTCTGTCAATTATACATACAGCAGATATTTTATTCCAGTATGTTATTTGCCCTGTCAGGTTTTTCTTGTGAGTTAAAGACTTCTAAAATTTTGTGTTGTTAAATATTTCAATCCTTTTCCTTCTCACATTGCTTATTTGTTTATTCCCTTAGAGACAGTCTAACAATCTCTAATTAATTTGGTTTTCAACAAACATTCAAATAAGGACTATCATGGTTCTCCATCAAAATGTCAAGAGACAGAGATGACTGTGGGGAGCCTTTCTCATCTAGCAGAATCAGATGTGGTTGAGCCATGGGACACAGAGGCCTGACTTCTAGGAACTGGCAGCCATGGAGGACTGTCCCAGATTGCTGAGGATTATAAGGTGCTATGTGGGATTGCTTCCCTCTCTGGTTATATTATAATTTCCCTGAGCAAATTGACTCCCCTAACTCCACTCCATCCTGTTCATCACAGAAGCAGCCCCTCCTGGCGCAGGCCCCATTTACCTGTGTGACCATAAATAAAGGAGGGTTAGGCTACTCCATGTTGTTAGAGGCCTGATCTGGTATGGCTCAATCCGTCTTGCCCCCTCTCATTTGAAAAGTTCTTTTGTGTTTATTGATTAGATAAATTTATGGAGAACTAATTGATTTATAGTCAATATTGTCCTCCAGCAGTTAACCCTTTTCTCATCTATGCAGGACGTGGCAGAAACCCCCCCAGACGACCATGTGGCAAATCTAACATTTCTTTGCATTTTGATGGGGTTAACTTTTGCTAATGTTGGTCTCCTTTAACCTACAATGTTACAAAAGTAAAATAAACCTTTATTTCTGCGAGTTCAATGGCAGCTCACTCTGTGGGCCCTGCTAACAGTATTGATCATGGAGAAGACATCTGTGAGGAGGAGAGGCAGTCACTTGTATTCTTAACCATATGATTATTCTGGGTGAAGCTGGGTAGTGGGGTTTTTAGCTAACTAAGTGAAATCTTGCTTATGATTTTCTATTTAGCCTGTGAGCAACCTTCTGGTTTCTGATGTAGCTCAGGCAAATATAGACACAATTCCTAGATGTTCCTGGGAAGGTCAGCTGCATGGTTCTCCTGCCATTGCATATCTGACAGAATTCCAGACACCTTTCAAAGTAGCTCTGAGAATGACAGAGACTAGACCTAAGTGGTTTTCAAACCAAAATTGACCAAATTTTAATTTCAGTTCTGAACCCAAGAGGAGAGCAGGGCATACCACCCTGAAGAGCACACTCAAGCTGTTTCCCTCCTTCAGGATAGAAACAAAATATGGAGAAGTAGAAAAGAAGCCTCAGCACACTGTAAGAAAGGATAAGATTGATCTATCACCTTTCACATCTTCAAAACTGTATTAAACATATATACTCTTCAAGAAATTATGCTAGATTCTGAGTCTATGTAAAATACAGAGAATGATATGATGAAGGGTTATTATTTTATTGTTATGATTATTCTCTCAAAGAGTTTTTTATACAAACACAAAAATAAACAGAAAGCTGGTAATATAAAAAGAAAACAAAATTTTATGGAAGTTCGTAGGGAGAAAGGCTTGTATTTATTTGGAAACATCAATCAAACTGCATTTTACAGAAGAGGCTGAAATTACAAGAATCTGAAGAGTTCAAGACACTTAGACATGAAAATAAATAAGAACCAGTATCTCATGGAGAGGAAAGGTTTTGAATAAAATATGGTACCTGCTCAGAGCCCAACTCCTCCTTTGACCTCAGACCAAACATCAATAGTTAAAAATCTTTCATCAACATAGTTGACCTAATGCTGTAATATCATGGGATTATATTTACCCTGAACTGTAAGGATTCATTAATAATGATGACTATACCTATATCTATATTTATCTATTCTTACCTTTTTCAACTCTTGGCCATAACCATGAATATAAAATTATTTGAGTAGATTTCTTAAATAAGAATAAGAGATAAATTGGCTGACTGTTATTTGTGGTACAGAAAAATATTTTGAAAATTATCATGCATATATGAGACATATCTTATTTTGTCCACTAGTCTATTAGCTAATAGCTAATTACAGGCTATTAGATTTGAATTTTTCACATGCTTTCATAATATATGCTATTTTATCTTGGACCTTCATAATTTCTTCTGATGAGAATGTTTGCAGGAGGGTGGGTTAGAGTGTGAGGAAGGGGAGGATGCACAGCCTTTGACTTTCCTGTTTGTACCCCTGAATGAAAGCATGTATAAAGGTCAACACGATTTTGCTTCTGGATTCTATTAGAACCCACAAGTAGAGTCCCTGCCAGGATAGCTTTAGACAAGGGACAATACTCAATCAAACAATTTAGCTTAGGTACTGAAAAGCTCTCTGTAGGAAAGACTGTCATTTTTATCTGATAGTTGCAAGTGGAGGCCCTTCCAAGGATGCAACCCAGATCCTAAGCCCAATATATACAGCTGACACTTCTGAACAACCAAGTTATGTGCTCCATCAGTTTAACATTCACAGGGTGTAGAGATTGTCTCTAAGAAAATGTGAATATCAGAAAATGCGAATAGCTTGTCAGCATAAATCCCACAAGTGTAATATGGGTCCAAGTGACAGAGGAGCCCTGGAAGAGCTTGTTTCCTGTTTGTTTCCAACCAAGACTGTCATTCCATGTGGTCCAATATCTCTGACTATGATTTAGATGTCATGAATAAGTAAATAGTGTCACCCTGTTAAAATGATTTGTTCAGCTCAGAATTGAACTGATTGTTTCAGGGAAATAAGTGGGCAACAACTTTGAATGGCCCAAGCCTCTGTTGAAACAGAGAGTATTCTTTGGATGACCTTTCAATGAGCCTAAAAGTCTTACTATTCTCTTTCAAATATATATAGATTCTATTACACAAGAATTCTATGGAAAGAAATCTCATGTCTTAAAATCAGAAGATGCCACTGGCAATTCATTAGCGCTAGCATGAATTAAAATCTATTTTACCTTAAAAGGAAAAACACTAAGAAGAATGCAAATGGCTTAGATAAAGAGAACATCTCTCTTGTGGTTTGCTCAAGAGGGAGATTGGGAAACCTCAAGGAAACAAAGCTTGAGCCATAGAGGCAAATGGTCATTACTGCAAAGCCCAATAAATTCAAGCTTTGTGTATACAAGGGGATTGAGTGGCTTTGGAAACCACACCTCCATCAGTTTATACACATGGATCTGGTCCTGCTGTTACTAGTCAGATTCTAAGCTTTGATTTATGAAGCTTTTGGTGTTTGAGGTTTGTTTGGCTTTGCATCCATGCTCACCCTTTCTTTCTTTCTTGTATTGCAGCAACATTTTGTCCAGAAACACACACCAGAATCTTAATAATACGTACATGTAATGTCATTTCATAGAACTTACATATTTAATACAATCTCAATGCTCTGAATCAATGTTAAGCAGAGCTTCTCTAACTGAAATTATATGGAAATTTGTGTAACCTGCAATTATAAAAAGCATAGTTACAGGAAAGAATTTTTTTCCAGTCTCTTCTGGGAAGTCTACATAACTTATTTATTGACCCCACATTTGATTTATAGCAAATGAAATGAATCGCCATCAAACTCCCCAAAATGCAATTATTTCCATAGGTCACAGATCTAAAATATGTCGTAAGAAGTTCAAGTTAGAATAAACTAAGCCCTTTAGTGTTGTCCAAGTCCTTTAATGGACAAATCTAAAAATTAATGTCAAATAGGTTGGTTCAGTGATTTGTTCAAGATAGTGTAACTTGTTAACTCACAAGCTATACTTACCCATCTCCTGGACCAGAATACAGATTTCTGTTCTTTACAACATATGAAATGTCAAAAGCCTTCCAAGTCCTAAATTTAATAATTTCCTTACTTTGAGGATGAAAAATTAGAGCCACAAGGAGCCTGAAATACCCGATGAGCTGATTCTAGTGGGAGAGAATAGCTTTCATTAATCCCAGGTTATCTTTACCAGGCCTCTTCAGGCTAGCCATTCTTCTAAAACACAAAACCAAATCAAATAAACATACAAATAAGGGGAGATGAGGAATGAGGAAGGAGCAGGAAGAGGAAGAAAGTATTAGTTTTCCAATGAATCAAGTGCTGTAAAAGACTAGAAGGAAAGGGTCTCCTTCCCTGTGACATTGAAAATTTATGACCATTAATGATTATCACTGTTCAAAATTTATAAAATTTATTGTTATTTTTCTTTCAAACCATATAATATTCTTTTACCTGTATATCATAGGTTTTCTTTTTAGATACTAGTTGTATACCAGCTACACTACAATGACTGACCTTGCTGAGTCAATCAAGGACATGACTTGCTAGATACCAAGGTCAAGGAAGGTTGAGTTCTTAAGTGTTAATGCATTTCTTCTTGGATAGTACAGACAATTTTAAGTTAGGACAATTGAACAAAGGATCAATTTAGAAGTAAATAATGATATGCATGAAAACATCTTGTTTCTCAAAATAAATACCTGCTTACTTTTTTAGTATATATTTACAGGTGCAATTTTTATTAAGTTCCATTTTCTACATTACAGAGTAAACTACTTAAAAGTTGAGAGAAATAGGCAAGTCTCAGACTAGTGGATTTCAACACTGTTTACTAATTAAAGTTAACTTGGGAGTTTTATTAAGGGACTGATATCTGGCCACACCCTCCTAGATTACAAATTAACTATTCTGGGGTGCTGCTTGGGCCTTGGATGTTTTTAAAAACTCCTCAGTGATTGTAATTGCAAACAAAGTCTGGGACTGATGTCATGGATGTTTTTCCTGACCAGGATTTTGGTGTCACTACCTGTCTTTGCTTCTGTTCATTGAACTGGAGCAAAAGAAGCTTCTATGACAGTGTTCTGCTGAGAGTTATCTCTGTCTTGAGAGAAATTGATAGATAGTTCCCTGAAAAAGATGAATGGGGTTTGTAAAGAGAGGGCTGAGGGCCTTCCTCTTTCTGAATCCACCCAGAAATAACAGAAATACAGCAAAAGTATTCCCTTATAGGTCTAACAAAACTTAGATGAAAGAAAATATCATGAAACTACAATTGGAGTGCAGTGGTCTCCTGGGAACACTCCTGGGAATACTTCCTTGGTTTAAATACATAATCCATACTTATCCCTTCCTACCCCTTAAGCTTTACTTATTTTCTTGAATGGGCATGTAAAGCTTTGGTACTTTATTTGCTTCTGTGATCAGCCTCCTGCCACGTTCAGGAAGGCCCCCAAATATGTTCAGCTTCCCCAGGCAAATCGATATCTCTTCTGTTAAGGTACCAGCTCCATTTCTTCAGTTTGGTATCATAGTGATACTCTTCCCATATTGCAGGGAAGGGAATTCCATGTCTTTCCTACTGATCAGCAGGCGCTTCACCTGAATTATTCTCCTTCTCTTTTAGTCAAGGAGTTACTTCCACTCAAAATCTCTGATTTCTATTCTGTTTGCTCTGACCTTCTGAGATATATCTCTTCCTAGCTCTGTGTCACCATCACAAGGTATTTTCATTTATATTTTCCCTTTGTGGTTTAATATTCATGCATTGTCTTGCTCTGCAGAGTTTAAGACATTTTTCTGACAATTTAGAAAATAACTTTTTTGCTCACTGCCTGGTGTCTTGATGTGTTGTCTTTACAATTGGGTTATTTTGAGTTCAACACCCTGACGTGAGTTGTTTCTACTAAGAGGCAGCATGGTCTACTGATATGATAGATAAAATGGATTGGTTGGAGGAAACACCTGGAAAGTTTATTAAAAGTGCAGTCTCACCCCAGAACCATTCAACCAGAACAACTGAGAGTGGGGCTGAAAACTCAGACTATGAAAGGACAGTACCCTAGTGAGCAAGATTTGATCTTTAGAGTCCTATAGTTCAAATCTCAGTTGATTAGATTCATGAAGCTCAGTGTGTTCATCTCTAAATAGGGATTAATTCATGAGAATCTGTGAAGATAAAATTAAATTATTCATGTAAAGAAATAGTAAAAATAACAAATTAACCATAATGGTCTTTCTCCTTTCCTCAGAGCTGGTGATGAATCAAGGTATTTATAGAGAGTGACTACCAAAAACAGTACTGATTGCAAAGTGCATAATTTTTTTCTGTTACCTTTTCATTCTTCCTTTGCCATAATGAGTGTTTTTCTAAAGCTGAAAGACAAAGAGCAAATCATGGTGCTTTCTCTGTTAGAATTATAGTTCACATCCAGTTTGAAGCAATCTAGTCCATGAGGTACAAACCCCTGTCTTTCTGCCTTCCTTTTCCCTTTTCTTCCCCTACATAGAAAAGGCTACATGGTACCCACTCATTTTTCCTGAAATTGACACAAAAGAGAGAATTCTGCCTTTGCTTTTGTTGACAAAAACCTGCTCTATTGCTTCATTATTCTCATTGGATGGATTAATTCCAACACCTAGTTTCTATTAGTGTTTATTTGGTTTATATTCAGACTGTATTTTTGAAGTTTGAAGTATAACCCAAATGAGGAAGAAAGCAACAGTCACTAGGTTCTTTTTACTCAAATTTGCAAGAAGAAAAAAAATACTTATACAAAGAAAGTTACTCAAAGTGAAGAGTAGACACCATCTGTACCGTTTTCACCAAAGAAATCTAAGATTTGTCCAACTATATTGATTGACCTCTCTGTGGTATCTGAAATGTAATATCTTACCAGTAGGAATATAACCAGCATGTCTGATAATTCAGTAGCCACATTTTTAGTAACCAGTTAATTAATTGCCATGCCTGAACACTTGGAGCTCTACTTAAAAGCACAGTTACAGACACCACTGACAAGTTCAACTGAGTAGAATTAACTTGGAGGACAAAACATAATCTTTCCTCTTTCCTTCACAAAGAATAAACCAGAAAGCCCAAGAAATCAATGAGAAACAGGAGGCATTTACAAAATAAAATCTAATTGGAGGCTTAATGTGATTCTGAGAAACAATACAGCATTTGGAAATTATTTGTTAAAGTAGGCAGGCTACTACTGCAGAACAAATAAGTATGAGCCTCTGTGAAATAAATCTTAACAAGAGACAGAATCATTTCTGTCTCTCTAATCAAACACAGAGTTCTTTTAGGTTAAAATATTCAGGAGGAAAAGCAGAAAACACTACCACCTCTGGGGAATGGCAGGTATACAGGTTAAGAGCTTGCTAGCTTGCCATGATCCCCATGGGTAACAGCTTCCTGTCATCTGCCAAACTTTCCTGTCTCCTCATTCCTTCTCGACATCATTTTCCTATCTAGTAGGCAGCAGGATAGGTTCTTTTTCTTTCCTCTTTCCCAAACATGAAAAAGGCATTTGAAAATTGTCACAGTAAGAATACACATACAGGATGTGGCACTGTTAAATAGCTTGAGAATTTTGGGATGATTCTTAGATTACAAAGATTTGCACTTACCTCCAATCCAACACAGTCATGGTTTCTTCTTGGATACAAGTTTCTAGATCCTCCCAAGTCTCCTACAAATGTGTACCCTCTTAGTGAAGCCAGATAGTATGCCATTTTTAAAAGATCTCCATATTAATGTTTTGATCTCTTATAGCATTTAAGTTAGACTCACAAAGTAGATGAAGTACATGGGTTATATCTTTGAATCTTTTTTAACAAAAATCTCCAAAATCTCATGGGTTCTTTCTTTTCTCTTTTCTTTTTCTTTTTGTTTTTCTTTTTCTTTTTCTTCTTTCCAGGGATTAAAGCCAGGGGCACTTAACAACTGAGCTATACCCCCAACCCTTTTATATTATATATAGAGAAAGTCTCATTAAGTTGCTGAAGTTGGCTTTGAACTTGCTATCCTCCTGCCTCAGGCTCCTGGGACACTGGGATTACAGGTGTGCACCATTGCTCCTGCCTGAGTACATTCTTAATGGCCTCTACTTGTCTTCATTCCATTTTAGCCACACGAGTACACTCACTCCTCCAGAAATATGCCAAGGCTCAGGCTCATGGCACTTGCTTTACTCTGTACCTTGAAGTTCTTCCTCAATGTGTGGTTCAGGTATCACTCAAAACATCATCTCTAAAAGACCTTTTAACGCCACTTTATATAAAATAGCACATAGGTCACTTGCTGCATACTCTGCCGTAGATTTCTTCTTAAATACTATCATTAAATTTGTTTACTTTGTTTTCATTTTATTTAATTATTACTTTCTCCTTGGAGAACATGAAAGCTCAATGAAAACAGAGATTTTAACAGTTTTCCTCATGTCTGAATCTCTATACTTACAACAGAGCTTGGAATATAGTAGGGATGTAGGAAATAAGCTGAATAGAGAGGTGAATGAATGATTGAAAGAATAATAAACCAATAAATATCTGCTGAATGTCAAAATTTTGTAGAAGAGTGGACTAATGCACATGATAGGTGATAAATGTAATTTTTAACAAGAAAGACACTTTGCATAAATGGATGAATGAATAAAACAGATATTTGATTAATTAGAAAGCCTTATACTCTATCTGCAATTTAGTTTATTACAGAGATTTTCTGAATGTTTTAATAGAACAAGGGGACAATGATAGAAGACTATCATTGTGCTTTCTGAATAGCAATTATTTAAGATTAGTATTTTTTTCTATATTATAATTGCTTTAGCAAAAGACCAGTGCCTGGTCACGTAACCACCTGAAGAATGACATGTACTGATGCAAGTTAGGGGAAATGTCATCTGCTTTATGTACCCTGGAAAGTCTACTAGATTATCTTATGTGATATTCAGATGTGTTAGGCTTCAGAGTCTTTGGGGTGAAGGTAATTGATTCCTGATTAAATCTTACCTTTGAAAAGTTCATGTTATTTTTCAGGGAAGGGCAAGTCATTCATTATTATTATGTAATAATATTTTTGTATATGCTACAGTAGTGTAAACATTTTAGAATTATAGAGGCCTTTAAAGTATGGGCCTTTGGTGTACCCCTAATCTCAATCCTATTTTACAGCCTGAGGCATTGTTATTTATGTATGGTTAGTGGGGGTTATCCTTATTGAGAATAATGCATTCGTTTAGACGTTTCCTTTAAATTTCATTCTAAAAAACCTTACATGAAATCTTATTTATTATTCAACAAAATTATACTTAAGGCAAAATTTTTGTGTGTTTTTTTAGCATTTTTATTTTTATTCCAATTATTTTCTTCAAAATTCATATATATGTACATATATATATATATATATAAAGAGTTACTATGACAATGTGTACTTTAAACAAGCCAACGTCACACTTAAATGTACTTAATATACTTGTTTGACAAATATTTTGCTTTTCTGGTTCCTTTGCAAAGCCCTTCAATGTTCAGTTCTGGAACCATTAGTTGTCATGAAAAAAAAGAGAAGAATTCAATCTTAAATAATGAGATTCAGTTCAAAGCTCACAGCCTACTACTGCAAATTAATTCTAAACATTATTATTATTGAGAGTGATTTTATGAGCCTCTTATTTTGTAGTAATTCCTATAGTGTTTATGCTACCAGTATGTACGTACTTGATCTTTGACTTAGCCAGAAAATACCTCCAATAGATTATCCATAAGTTACATATTCATGGTTATCAGTGTATCATTTGCACTTGATAGATTTCCCTTTCTTATTAGTTTAAAATTGTAAGGCAGTGTTTAGAGACTCTAGAAGTTCTGAATGAGGAAAAGCATTCCATTAGCTTTAATCAAAATGATACTTTTTGTCAGGTGTTACTATTTGTCACTGACCTCATCTTTATAGGCCAGTTCATTGCATGGTCTAAATTTCAATTCAAGTGTCATGCTTGCTATTTGCAAAATAGCTATGCAGAACTTCTCTCCTTGAATTTCCATAGCAAAGCTAAGCTAGACTGAAAAAAAAAAAATAAATAAAAACTGACAGAGATTTCAGGAATCATAATGGTGTGTGTGTGTGTGTGTGTGTGAGTGCGCCCATGTAAGTGTATGTATGTGTTTTAAGATATAAAGTCAAGAACACTCCAGACATAAAATCGAGGAGCAAATGATTGCATGGTAAACCAACATTTAGTTCTTAGAAAACAGACACGCTAGCATTTTCATTTGTACCTTTCAAATCTGTTATCTTAGGAGTTACACTAGATAACAATTTGTTCAAACAAATATGGTTTATGAGTTCTTTTACTTGTGAATTCTGTTAAAATATTTTCTTTTGCTTAATGTTTCTTTTTTTTCCCCCGTGTGTTCATATAGAGTGTATTTTTTTCCTATGAATTTGGATACTTCTAATAGGACTTTTCCTGTTTTGGTATGGCAGAGTTAGCTGATTAGATTTGTAATGTACCTTTTATTTTCATTCTCTCTTACCTCCTAAGTTTATTTCCACTTCTTATATTTTAATACATCGCAAACAATAATTATATAAATGTTCAGCCCATATAAATGTAAAACTTATTTATCTATAGCTGTTATCCTTTAAAAAGCTTTCCATTCAAAGATCTTTTAAAAAATCCCTGAATGGTTAAAGGAACTGGCCTAGTGCCATAAAAATAAATTATTGGTAAATATAGAACTACATACCTGCAAGGATTTTTGAGGTTAGACGTAGGCTGCCATGCATTTATTGAATGACTGTATTTGATATGTAATATTTTGGCATACAATACTGGCATATGAAAAATAATATTTCACTAATTCTTGTACTTTTTATATGTATTTCTAAAATATGCCTCGCAAACCCAAAGGTCAAATTTTCAAAATACATATATATTATATATAACTGTGGTTAGAGATCCAAATATAAAAATGGGGCAATAGGACACACAGCAGATATAATAACAAAATCTAATAGATTCAGCCATAGATATTCTGTCTTTTTAATAACTTGAGGTAGCAATTATTTTTGCCTCACATCAAGTTGCTACAATTTAAGTATTATTGGATTATAATATATGTTTAAATAAAAATGGTAAATCTTCAAGCTTATTACAAGAGCAATGTATAATTGAATTGTACTAGATGCTAATACATAACAGCTTTCACTTTTTATGCCATATGATTTATATTTATATCTTAGGAGTGAATTCCACAATCATCTTATATTAATCAAGGCTCAAAAACTATCCTAAATTTTCCTATATTTTTCCTCTGTCTGAAAATGAACAGGTGATATTGAAAAGACTGTTGGGTTCACAATCTTTTGTTGATCTTCATAAAAATCTTATTTTTTTAAAAAAGAGAGAAAGTTAAAGAAAGGACAATAAGAAAAAATACAAATGAGCCAGAAAGAGAACAAGGCAAGAGGAAAAGAAAAACAATCGCTGCTTGGACTAATTGGTTACATCCAAATTATACAAAAAGTTTTGTAAAAACAATTGTGTAATATTTGAATTTTAAAAATCAAAACACTCTTGAATAAGGGCCTTATAAATCTTGTTTTCTTTATTTCCCTCTAAAGAAATAAAGTGAATGGGATTAGCTTTCCTAAATAAACTAATCCTATTTCAGGGAAATGTCATTTTCCATGTGAAAACACCTGTGCAGTACTTGCAACCCTGTGCAGGGAAGTTTTCTCACTGTGTGCTGTGTTTACTTGTTCCTCAGCAGGGTCTGCTGATGCTAATGGACTCACAGCAGTGCATCCTACTTCAGTTATTACAGGTCTAATTCAGTCATTAACATTTCATTAATGGACGGGCCTCCTAGCTGCCGGCAAGGCTGTGCTGATATTGATGAGCTCTCTGCTAAAAGAGGCAAGTCTTTAAGGTGGACTGCTTTAAACATGGAGTGCCTTAGTGAGGTTTTGCTTGAAGAAACATAGACTTTTCAGAGGGTTGGGCTAGGTGTCAGGTTACCACCAAAGGAAGAGGAAAGGGTTTTGTTCCTCACCCTTGGGAATTCTACAACATTTCATAAATCAAGCACATATTCTAGAATAGATAGTTAACTGATTACCCTGTCCAAACAAACCATCATGCATGTGCCCCATGTAAGACATATCAAGTCGTATTTTGATAGCGATTTCGACTTTGTTATTTGCTTCTGCTGTTAGTACAGCTTCAAGATATAGTTTCATAGAGACATGATTCAAACTCTCTTACCACAGTACCTACTGTAACCACAAAAATACATCCTGAGCCAGTCACTTTCTATGCTTTCCCACCTCTCTCCACTCCAATCAGCCTTTGCTCCTAGCCATTCTGTCAAAGTGCAGTTGTCAGAGAAACGAGTGATTTCTACACTGTTAAGCCTGATGTTCACTTAAGTTTCATCTTTCTTCATGTTTCGGTAGCATTTAGGACAGAACCAGTCCACATTTCTTTCCTTGGGCTCCACAAACCCACAACTCTTGTCATTTTACCAGCTCCTCCTCTGCAATCTTTGCTGGTTCCTCTGCTTCTGTTCAACCTGTAATGGGGGTTTGGATGCACTTCTTTTTCCCTCCGTGGTAACTGAATCCAATTTGATAATGTTAAGTCCTTTTTCTGTGCATGAGATTTCTAAATCTAAAGCTTTGATTTCTTTCTTTTTTATTTGCTTGCTTATTTTCCCAAGCCTCTTTTTGTGGTACTGGGAGAATTAAGAAATGTTTTTATTTCCAGCTTTTTCAATAACTTTCTGTATTACATGATTTAAGTCAAAGAACTTCTTTAACTTCTACTTTCTTCTCTGTAAAATGAAGTTCTTGAACCATCTGATCTCTACAGTCTCTTCAAACTCTAAATTCTTTGACTAGGAGACTAAGCTCTGTATAAATCAGGACAATCAGATCTAAGAGTAGGAACTGTATCCCCAGGTCTCCTATTAAACAAATTGTTATCTTCCTGTGTAACTGCGAATTGAAATATATTGCATCATACAAATTTCTAATGCAAGTACTTTGCGAAAATTACTAATTTGATACCACAATTATGTTTGTAATGTAAAATTATTAAGTGCAGTCATATTGCTTATAACTGTACATGGAACTTATATTGTTGCAATAAAGTGTGTTTAAATTCCATTACATAACCTTATTGTATTCTTTAATAACATCTACAATTTAAATAGGAAAAAAATAGGAAGGAGCAGACAATCAAAAGAGAATGATTGTGGCTACTGCAAATTCTATTCTGATGTTTTAAGAGGACAGCTAGTGGGTTTCTGATAAGCACCTTTAAATTGTATTTATGGTCAGTATATGCTAAGCATGGCAACTAGCAGAAGGATTAGGATCAAGTCACTACCAAACATTTTGAATGAGATCACCCATAGAAATGTATTCTATGGAATATAAATTCTGTTCTGTAAATGGAACATTAATATTTTTAACTTTTCATGATATCATCAGACACTAAGTTTCAGTCCTCTAGGATTATGCACTTAAGATGCAGAAACAAATATGGAAATTTGAACTTATGGGATGGAGTTAATATAAAAAAGTAAAGACTGACGAACTACATAATTAGTCATTCCACAGTAAATATGATAATGTGTTTTCTGCAGAAAATTATGAGTATATAAATTTGGTACAAGAGATATGCATAAATTATGGGGAAAATGACCCAAACTTTATTTAAGCACATAGATCTAGGATGTTTTGTTTATATGAGCGTAACAGAGAAATAAATCACAGCTTCAAATAAATGGGCTGAGTAATGAAAGCTCAAGTGTTTGCTGAACTGTCTTAATTTTCTTCTTTGTGATCATGACTTCATTTTGATTTTCTTGCTATTTAAAAGCTTTCATTCCTTTGAAACAACAGAATTCCAAATCCACAGTCCCCAAAGATACAACTATGACTCAAAGAATGAGAATACCTCAGGGCTACTTAATTTTCAATTTTATGTTTTATATGGAGACGGACATGGAAAATAAAATTTTGTTTAAATTATACTGTGTTGTTTATAATAATAAAAATCAAGGTCAGTGTAGCAAATAGAAAAAGTAAGGATTCTTATACCAAGAAGGATAACAAACATCCTTAAACCAAACTGTAGTATTAAGTATTCTCTCAGGAAAATAAATTTTAATTAATGTCTGTTTGTATACTTAAACTCTATACTACCTTCACGTATTTTCCTTTCCTCAGAAAGAAACTTACAACAAATTTTCAAAGCAATCAAGAATGCTTTGCCATTTACATGTTTGGACAAATTTCTAAATCTGTTATCTGGCAAAGAGCTCGTTTATTGGCAGTGTACATATGATATGAAGTCAATCATGAGGAACTTTCAATTACCCAAATTAGTTCAATCTAATTCAATATAATCAATTCCCCTCCTAGGATAATTCATCAACAATTACCTTAGTTTTCAAAGACTGTATGAACAACTTTAACCACTATCCCAGTTTCTTTTGCTCAGGAATTGGTAGTCATGACTACATCATATATACAGCTCTTTGTGTTGATGTCCCAAACTTGTCCAGTTGCCCCAGATTCTCGTATTGTTAATGTCATTATAAAATGTTGTAGGAGTAAATATTACTGAATTTGTGAGTCATTTTTATATATTTATGGGCAATGGGAGAACAATCATTGAATAGATTTTTTTTATTCAGTGATTATTTTTGATTTTCTACTTTCAGAAATGTTATTTTTTTATGCTTTACAGAAAGCAACTGGTGTCACATTGAAGCTTGAGCTTCATTTTCAAATGAAAATAATGAGTTCCCTGTCATTCATGATATTATCCAACCAGATGGTGCTACTGGTCAAGTGTAGCATGGCATAACCTCTCTCCTTTTCAGGTCATCTAATTGAAGTTAACTCTTCAATTCCTCTTGAACACCAGGCCTCATTATGAAATGCCTATTTGTCCTTCAACTTGAAACCTAGATATTACCATTTCCAAAACTCTCTTTTCCCTCTGTGATTCCAAAGTATTAGGTATCTCTCCTTTATGTTATATAAAGCAGTGAATTAAGATCATGTTTTTTGTTTATATGTATTTTAAATAAAAACACTTTAAAATGGAGGGTCCCTTTTATATTTTTTCCTTCACTTCTGTTCCACCAATACCCACAATATTGCCTGAGATATAGTAGGAGCTGACTGCACATTAGTTATAAGACTTTGTTCATTGTTTAACTGAAAATTTAGTGACCATTTTGTGCTATGGTATAAATCATGACCCCCCTCCAAATTCATACGTCAAAGTCTTAAACCTCATGATGGGATTAGTACCTTAAAAGAAGGAACAACAGACAGCACTCTCATTTTCTCTCTTTCTGTCCACTCTGTGAACACCATGGGAGAAAGTAGCCATCAGAAAGTTAAGAAGAGGATCCTCATCAAAGCCTGCACAGGTTGGCACCCTGACTTCAGACTTCCATCATCCAGAACTCTGAGAAATAAATGTCTGCTGTTTAAGCCACCCTGTCTATGGTATTTTGTTTTGGAACCCTGAGCAGACTTATACATTTAGTATCCCCATATTTTCCTCTAAAAAAAATTCTATAGTAATATAACTAAACTTTTGAGTCAGGAAATAAATTCTGGATAGCTGCGAATTGTGAAACTCTACAGTTTCTTTTCAATTTTATGAGTTAATCTGTTCACGTCTATCTTTAATTTCTGTAATTTATTTTTCCTCACATTTATAGATGTTCCTGCTATAAAATTTTACTTGGGTATAAAATATAACAGAAAATAGTTTATCGCTAAATTTTGCCAATAAGGATTGAACCATTAATATTTTTGGCATCAGTGTTGTACTTTAAGTGGGATTCCATTTTTTCATGATTGGAGGGAAAGTTATTTCAGATTTCTCTCCTGTTACTCATAAGGCAGTCAATGAGGGTTTACTGGGTGGTCTAGTGTTATTTGCAACTGGAAAGAAAACTCTTCTCATCTTATATGGACAATTAACTTATGTTGGAAGTGTGAGGGTTGCTTTACCTTTACCATATTCACTTTGTAGCACTAAAGATGTTATTAGTGGTCATAAAATTACCTAATTCTATCTGTGTAGATTATTTAATTAAATGATCCCTTGAGTCAGAGAAGCGGCAGGTTAACTATATGCTGTGCAAGAAAATATTTCCTATTTGGTCTGTATTTATGGCTCTTTAAATCCAATGAGGGTCCCTTCACTCTCATATTTCACGCAGCAGCGAGTAGGAAGGAGTGGTCAATGGTCACTTGCATCTACATGTTGGACTCAGCTCTTCACATACAACTGATCTCTTCCCAAAATACTGTGCTCATTCATTTTGTTATTTCAAAATGCAGAATCTGTCTTCTCCATTCTCCTGGTCATTTTTAATATCCCTAGTGATATCACAGGTTTAAGTAAATATCTTCCTGAAAACATTGGGAAATAATCATCCAGGAAGAAAGAGACTCCCTGGAGCTATGAAATAGTCCTCACAAAGGAAGTGGACATGATACCTTGTTAATCACCTCAGCTGTGCCTGGAGTGAGTCAGGGTAAACAGGTGGAGTCGGTCAGGTGTTAGGATTTCCTGTTTGATTCCCACATGGGTGTTTCTCAAGATTCACTGCCGAATGGTCTGTGAGTTCTATTAAGTGGAGAATTTTTGCCTGGTGTGTGAGTGGATACTTGCTTTATCTTTGTTCTTAAAATCACTTAAACAGAAAGAGGGAAAACTAAGGGAAAGAATGTTGATTTGGATTAAACTTCTTTTAAAAAATATCGAACATTTATAGATTTGACAATGATAAGAAATCATATTCACAGAATAGGATGCAGAGAAATATAGGCTATATTCATTTGCTGTTCTAAACAATTTTCAAAAATATACTTATCCATTTTGTTGGGTTTTTGAGGCTCCTAGAAATAATTCATGGACTGATGTTAATGGTTTCTACAAAAACATTAGAAGCAATAGAAAAATGATCATGTAGAGGAGAGTAACATTGTGAAGCCAGAATTGGACAGGCAGGCAGTGTAGAAATAGGGAATCTGGTCAAATCTAGGAATGGAGGCCATCAGAGTCTGGGAAGTTGGAGACTCCCCTGGGAGATTGGAATGTCAGTGTTCTCAGAGCCCTTTTGATCACCAAGGTTACCTGCTTACCTGCCCTCCCCAGAAGCTGCAGGCAGGGAGTTGCTAATTAATGCCTCCTGAGCCCCCACCTGAATCTCCATGTGGCCCTTCCCCTGCCATTTGCATCTCACCTTTTTGCTGTGTCACCACCCCCATATAGGCTGGAAGGAGAGAAGGGTCAGAGGAATGGGCAGAACAAAGAAGACCCTACTATAAAAGATGTAGGGTGCACTCACTTCTCGGGGATGCTAGAACACCAGCCATGGCCCCCCTTCTCCCTCCCAGGAGAAGTTTGTATTACTACTTTTAAATAAAGCCTGCTTAACATGCTTGCCTTGGCGTGCTTCTCTGGCATACTTCAACACCTGAGGAAGCAGAACTCATCACCTGTATATGGCACTATCAATTGCAGGTGTGGTGGCCTGGGCCAGTGCTCCCAGGTGCACAGGTGAGAGGATAACTTGAGCCCAGGAGGCTGAGACAAGCCTGGAAAACAGTCATACTGCATTTCAAAAACAAAAGAAAAAAAGTAGGGGGAAGAGAGAGAGAGAGAAACAACAGTCTTAGCCTATGCCTGAAAAAGCTAATACTTTACCAGAACAGTGGTTATATCTTAATATGTCTCAGTAGGTAAAGCTAAAGCTCTCTTTGTAGCCAGACAGTCTAGGTTAAAAAGTCAGGCTCAAAAAAATGGTGTGATATTGGCAAAGCACTTACCCTTTTTGTGTCTGTTTTCTAATTTTAAAATGTTGATTGTGATATTAGTCACATGATAAAATTGTGATGATAATGATAGTAATGAAGCCAGATTTAACAGGCAGTTAGTGTAGAAATCAGGGAATCTGGTCAAATTGAGGGATGAAGTCTGGGAAGTTGGAGACGCCCCTGGGAGACTGGAATGTCATTGCCTCCAGAGCCCTCTGTTCACCAAGGTTACCTGCTCAACTGCCCCTCCCCAAAAGCCTCCAGGTCCCATCTGAATCTCCATGTGGCCCTTCCCCCTGCCATTCCCACCTCACCTTTTTGCTGTGTCACCACCGCCATATGGGCAGGAAGGAGAGATAAAGGTCAGAGGAAGGGGCAGAACAAAAGAAGACCCTAACCCTATAAAAGATGGAGGGTGCGCTCACTTGGGGATTCCAGAACATCAGCCAGCCATGGCCCCCCTTCTCCCACTCGGGAGAAGTTTGTATTACTACTTTTAAATAAAACCTGCTTAAAATGCTTGCCTTGGCTTGCTTCTCTGGGGTTATACTTCAACACCGGAGGAAGCAGAACTCGTCACTGATATGCGACGGTATCAGTAACAAGGTTCTTCAAGTGCTACCTGGCACATACCAACCCCTGTCCTCACTGAAGTCTGAAATGCTGTTGCTTTAGAGATGCAGACTACCTGTCTCTGAGATGTTACATATTGTTGCTGCTTTACAAATATTCTAAACTTTGAGCAGTTTATGTAGCTACAGGGAGGTTAGGTATTCTATTTCTCTCCTCTAAGGTCTCCTGGGTTCCCACACAAAACTGACCAGCTGTGTATTAGTCCGGGGAGTGTTTGGCACAGCAGGCTGTTGGTACATGACTGAACTCTGCCAACCTTGTCTCCCTTGCAATATTTGATAACCAGGTCTGATCTCCTGAAATGGCAAGCTTCCAAGGGAGTAAGTAGAAATGTGCAAGCAATTTTTTTTTTTTTTTTTTTTTTTTTTTTTTTTAGTTTTTGCTTGTATGAAGCCTGTTAATATCCTTTTGACTGGAGGAAATCACATGTTTATGGCAAGTTCAAAGAATAGGCAAAGATACCAACTCTTTTAAGAGGGATTGCCAAGGTACAAGAGAAAAAGGTGTGGATAGAAAAATAAAGTACTCATGCCATAAATGCTATCAGTCCACCACAGCTCTATATCCAATACCAAGGTCATATTATGGTGTGCAGCTCATTGAAATGTTTAACACTGTCCTTCAAAAATATCCGTAAAATTAGAGCCAGGCACAGTGGCATACACCTGTAATCCCAGTGACTCAGGAGGCTGAGGCAGGAGGATCAAAGCCAGCCTCAGCAAAAGCAAGGTGCTAAGCAACTTGGTGACACCCTGATTCTAAACAAAATACAAAAAATAGGGCTGGGGAGGTGGCTCAGTGGTCGACTGCCCCTGATTTCAATCCTCAGTACCCACCCCCACCAAAAAAAAATTGGATTGTACTTCTTAGTCATGAATGTCTATTCATTAACTTTCTTAAGTTTGAAACTGAGAAATAAGAAAGGAATTCAGGAAGCAAAGGAAAAATGTATGAGGGATTGGTAGAAGTTCTAAACTAAAAAAAACAAACAAACAACTTTTTCTTGTTCAGAATAAGGTGGGACTATGTAGGAAAAAAAAAAAAAAACAATGCCTCTCATATTATTTTTACACACCACCCTAATAATACATATACCAGAAGCACTAAACCCAATAAAAACACAACAGTCACTTGCTCATTTACCAAGACTGCCTCTTTACATTATCCCATGTCATTAAATTTTTCAATATTGCTTTTAATAGTACCTTTGTGGTTGAAAAAAGAGTATAACTTCTGGTATCTTAGATGGTCAGATCTCCACAATATCAATTACACCAATAAGTGGATAAATGGAAGTATGGATGAATGGTTCCGTAGGATTCTGGAATTGTTATATGAGTCATTTATATTTGGGCTTTCTCCACTGTAATATTTCTGATGTAAAATTCCAGAAGACTAGTTTTGCTGATTATTATTACTAAAGTTTATATTTAGCTTCAAGTCTTTTGTAAGAATCTTTACTAACATTTTTTTTTTTGCCTGATTTTGTGCTCATGGTTTTAAGTCTTAACGTATCTTCAGTTGTTCTGTTTCCACTTTCTAATTATACCTTTCCAAATTGTGCCCAGGCTAACACTACACCATCCCCTTCCCATACCATGTGTCAGACTTCACCACACTGAGTGTGAGGTATCACCTATGTGCACAAAAACAAGGAGAAACCCCTCGGATTCCCTTTGAGCTGCACCTACAAACATATTGAGCAAGGTCGTTTAGCAGCAGGTTCCAGGCTTTAACTCTCCTATTCAGAAGCAATAACACCACATTTCGAAGATAAAGGGTTTAATTTTCAAACACTTTCATGACTCCCAGACTCCTCAGCTAAGGATTTGCACGAACCCCCCTTTATGACTTTGAATATAACTTTCAGCAGAACTGAAGTATAGAAGAATAAAACATTTAGAGGTAAAAATAGAAAAATAAACGTGTATGTACATAGACCTTCAGATACGTAGCTTTAGAAGAGAGGCAACGTTAAGACAAAAAGTATTTTAAAATCCTCAGTTTGAAATAATGCCTGCCCAACTCCTTGGCTGTAATTACAAGTAAATTTGGTACCTGGTGGCTGAAAGAACAATATGGAAAAAGTCAGAGTTCAATGGTCAATTGGAATTTCGCACCTTTGGCTTCCCAATACTTAAACTTATGAAAGCAAAAGCGTAGTTTTAAAAGTGGTGTTGTTCCAAATGAAATCTTTTCTGTCCTAAGTGGATCTATTTTTACTACACCACTGTTTTTATTGTAATGTGCTCACATTTTCTATTCTATCATACAGTATTTTGCCCATTGAAAAATAAGAGAAAATATTCTCATTCTAGGCTCAGCTAGAATGTATTTGGAGATTATATTCAAACCTGGCACGCACTTAGCACTAACAGTTTCCTTTTTTCATCTGAATTCTCCTGGGAGAAACATAAATGGCAATGGCTACAGCAGCAGTTGGAGCTAATGTACTGATGGCTGCGGGAACCCTTACAGCAGTGAGCCCCTCAGCTAGAACATTCGATTCAAAGGCCATTTCTGGAGAGAAATGCGCATTTCAGGGAAGACAATTATTAGACAGGAACTGGATTATATCCACTGTAAAACAAAGAAAATAAGCTAGTTTAAAAATGTTTCCTTCAGAAAACTTAATGTGACTTTGTTAATTTGTATGTCCCTGTGTCTGTGTATGTGTGTGTGGGCATGTTTATACTTACAAAAGGAATACACCACACATGTCAGAAATTAACATGCATATGTTACATGCATATATATATATACAGAAAAAATATATGCATATATGTGTGTATATATGTGTGTGTATATGTATTTATATATTTCTATACAGATATAGAGAACCTGTGAGCCTTTTTCCTCATCTGGAAAACAAAAAGAGAATTAAAGTAAATATCCAACAACATTACTATGTAGATCAGTTGCATTAATGCATGAATTTGAGAGACTAATTTAACACTTTTAAATTGAAGAGTGTCTATCAGTGCCTGCAATACAGTAGGTGCTCAATAAATATTTGCTATCATAATTTTTATTGCTAAAACATTATATTTAAATATATGTATGTAATCATAAAACAAATCAAATTGACATCTAATTGACAATTTTTATATAATTAAACTTGGTACTCTCTTAGGTAGTAATTTCACTTAAAAATATGAAATATAATTTGATAAGGTAAAAAAACTTGAAAATCGATCCATATCTTGAAAATCATATAAAGGAGCAGAGATTTTCTTTTCCCTGTGTAGCAATAATAATAATAAACTTAAATTATTGCACTGTTTGTTTTTTAATCTTTAATTCTATTTTTCAGATACAGAGAAAAATATCTTTTGACTTGTTTTACATGTTTCATACATTACAGCTGCAATCATTTTCACAAGTCCATTAGGAAATTTGTTATAAAAATGACTACAGTATCAATATTTTATAATTGTTGCATTTACTCATTTAAAAGTATTTTTTGAGGCTCAGGAGGCTGAGGCAGGAGGAACACGAGTTCAAAGCCAGCCTTAGCAACTTAGTGAGGCCTTAAGCAGCTCAGCAAGGCCCTGTCCCTAAATAAGATATAAAAACGGGCTGTGGATGTGGCTCAGTGGTTAAGTGCCCCTGGGTTCAATCCCTATTTCTAAAAAACAAAAGCATTTTTTTTCAATAGTAATTCAATAAAAAAATGAATTCTGCCTCACATTAGTTTAATAGCAGCGGCATCAACAGTGAAGAGAGCTCTGTGATTATTGGGAATGATAGAGGCAGCCCTCATAGGATGTTTACTCCAAGGAATCAAATAGGAAAGAATATAAATTATCCTTACAGACCCACAGTGCAAAGGAGTTTAGCACAAACAAGCTGGGAGAATTTGGTGAGAGATCTTTTTTTAATTTATTTTTTATTCTTATAGACTGAATTTTGATTCATTGTACACAAATAGGGCACAACTTTTTGTTTCTGTGGTTGTGCACGATGTAGATTTATACCATTCATGTAATCATACATGCACATGGGGTAAAAAGATCAAGTTTCCTCAGAGTAAACATCTTCCAGGAATCTGTATGAAAGGAAAAGGTAATACCACAAAAACACCAATCCTTCCATTGTACAATAATGAGAGCCCCTTTTTATTTACTTGAAAATCTTTACCTTGCGATGTATCCCTGTACTTAAAGCCATGTACTCATTAGTCTGAATTTGCAAAATGTTTTTAGTGCACCTAGAAACTCTCCAGATGTTCATAGTTTCAACTTATATATTGTACATAGGTCTAATTTTATCATACTCAAAATAATTCATAGATCTTAAAAAGTCTCTAGTCACCTAGGCCTTCCAATTTCAAAAGGAGAGAAAATACACTCCATTTTTTGATAAAGGAGTGCAAGGTTAAAAGAACACACAAAACTGGAAATATTGCTCTGACTATTGTTAAAAAATACAATTGACCATGAAGAATTTAAATATTTATGGAAAGTTTAACAGTGAATAATTCTTCACATACAATATCTTATTCTTACTGTTTATAAAGCTAGAGGCCATGCAAGCCTTGCCTTCCTGATATAGACATAACTCGACAGATATTAATTAAGCATCTGTCAAGAACAAGACATTGAACTGCATAATTTAGAAAATACAAAGATGCATTACTTAATAATCAAAAACTCATGGACTTAAAAGGGTGAAAGGCAATTTGTTGAATATAGGTGAGGCTGGGAGAAAGGAAGATGAACTGGGTTTGAGAATCTGGAGGAAGTTTTATTTTGCTATGATTCTCTCCGTAGATTATTTATGGAGAAAGAAAAAACTTTCTATTAAAGGAAAGAGCTTGAGGAATGGTAACTTCAACTGTAAATGTGAGAAATGTGTTCAGGCAGTACTTGTGGGTCTCAGTGGAGAGGAGACACTGAAGGTGTAGCGTACTGGTCTGGGAGAAAAGACAACAGGAAGATTTGAACAGGATCATAGAGTCTTCCCTGTGAAAGGACTAGGGAACAACTAAAATTAATTTTGAGTAAGAAAATGACAATCACAATTATGAGTTATTAAGGGTCCTCCTCTTGTAAATGACACAGGTAGGGAGACAAAGAAGTGACAGGGAAGCAATAGGGAAAATGTTAAACACCAGGCAAGACAAGTGAAAGCCCAGTTTATACCTAAAGTTTCCTTCAAGAACAGGGGTAAGAGGGTTTTTGTTTTGTTTTGTTTTGTTTTGTTTTATTTTGTTTTAACATAACAATAACTATACAAGATGTATAATAGCATTTGTTTGCAAATTATTTTATACTAGATGTAGTGAAGAGACAGCTTCCTATTTTAAAACCAGATATACCTGGAGCTGATCAGGACAATAATAGATAAAGAACAGGAAACATGAAAGAATTAAGAGAAATGGAGTCATTTTTAGGTTGTGGTGTTTATAGTGAATGTGAGTTATCAGTGTACAGTTACCAGGAAATAGAAATCTGGAACTTAGTCTGAACTACCTGTATTCCAATGTTATGCAATCATTTACATGGATGAAATTACATGGGAAATTACATGAGAAAAAAGGGAGACAAAGAAGAGTCTAGAGTTGATTCCTACTGAATCCACTGTCTACCATGAAGGAAGATGAAGAGACTTCAGTAAGTCGGCAGCTGAGAGGAGACCCAGGGCCCTCACAGAAGAGGAAGAAGGAAAAGCAGCTTTTTACCATCTGAGCAGCCAAGGTGCCAACCTGGCAGAGATTACTCTTCACAAGGATGGAAGAGTACTAATGAGAATGTTTGAGGTTGCTGGCCCACTTTACTGCTCCTAGAGCAGTGGCCCTTAACCAGCAATGGCCGCTTTTTCCCCTTGGATATTTGGTAATCTCTGGAGACATTTTTCTTTGCCACAGGGATAGGGCTACTGGCAGCTAGTGGTTGGAGGCAAGGGATCTGCTAAGTAGGCGTCCACAGAGCACAGGATGCAGCAGCAAAAAAATTAAATCTTCCCCAAGATTTTAATAGTGCCAGGGTTAAAGAAAGGCTACTTCAGATCCCGTTCAGCATAGTTGATGATAAAAATTAGATTTTTTACCTTTCAGAATTATCTGTCCCATTTCAAATGTAAGAGGGGAAGGGTCCCCAAATGCCACAGTTTTTATAGTATCTCAAAATTTCAAAAGTGAACCCAGGACTCATTTTCTTTTCTAGACTAAGTAGAACCTACGTATCCTATATGTTTCTAACACTAAATGTCAGGTCTGTTTAAGAATCATGAACTGGGCTATATTTACCTTGTCTAATCCAATACGGATTTTTTAATGCACGGCTGGAAAACTCGCCTGTTGTAAGTCTGTATGTTACAGGTTAATGTTCATTTTAAATGCATTAAAAAGTTACTTAAATGAAATGCATTTTAAAACCTATTTGCTAAGGTCTGTGAATGAAATATACAAAATTTAGCAAAATGTAATTTTTTTTCAATTTTGCTCTTTAATCCAGTTATATTTTTAGAGTAGTTTGTTTTTTTTTTAAATAGATATTTGTGGAAAAAAATCTATTGTGGGAGAACCTGACATTCTGATAACAGTGATTTTTCCCCCAAATACATATCTTAAAAATAATTTCTGACACATGTGGTTCTTCTCTCAACAGTGACCGCTTTTTTTAAAAAAAGGAAATATCACTTGTTTCATCTTCACATGAAGCAAACTTCTTAAATTTACTACCTACACAATCAAATATCTTTCAGAGGATGTTGATTTATTTATGTAAAAAGCAAGATAATACAAAGTGGCACTGGGGAATTATTTCTCTTCTGCCCTGGGCCTTTGAATCATAGGCTACATCATGCAGCTCAGCTGTTGACTCTGGACAGAGTCCAGAGCAGCACAGTACTGTGGAAGATGCCAGAAAGATACACCTCCCCATAGCAAATGAAGTAAGACTTATCTTCTCTACAAACTCGAGGATAACAATGATTTGTGTTGCGTTGATATGCAGAACATTCATCTTTAATTTTCAGTGCCGGTCAGGGGCACTTGTAGTTCACAAGATGGCTTATTGCTCTCCTAGGAAGTGAAAGGAAGAAAGGCTCTTAGAGAGCACTTTGCCCATCTTTGCTGACTGAACCCCAACACATTGAAGCACACAAAACTGATTTCTTCAATTAGCTTTGTTAGGCGTCCTTGCCGAACAGGTCAAGGATGATGGTAAAGAAAAACAAAAACTGATTGCATCTAACAAGGCGCATGGCATGCCAGCAATAAACCACTGTTCTGATTATCCTTTTAGCAGCATCCTGCTTGAGAGTGCACAGGTAATAAAATCGGTGTGATCTTCATTTTCTGTGGTGAGAGCAGCAGTGTGCTGCCATTTTCAGAACTTGCTCACAGTTTCAACAGCCAGGGTAGTCATTTGCTTTAGTGTCTTCCCAGGGCTAGGGACACTGCCAGGTAGTGCAGCTGTGCAGAAGTATGGAGTCTCATTTTACAGGAGAGACTTTTCATGGGATTCCGTGGAAATTTCATAATGGAGAAATGCTTGGCACTTCGGGAAGAAAGAATTTGTTTTAAATTTTCTTGGCAGAGCTTCTCCATGACAATGAAGTGCCAGGAAAACAGTGCCTACTAGGGTCCCAGTCACTCCAAGGCTTAATCCTTTGAAAGGTTATTGTAGCCATTTCATTAAGAGGTGTACATGTCCCCAGTTTGGGTGATCTGATTAAGAAGGGTGACTTCATTGTTCAGCTCACTCTACATCAAATCACAACAGTAAAAAAATCCAATTACTAGGTGACCAAGTAAATTCAAGGAGACCGCCAACCATGTTTGGACTACGTGGGATTCACTTTTGAAGGAAAAACTACAACATTTATTTTGACTGAAAAAAATAAACAAATTAATATAAATCCAAACACAAAATAGTGAGGGATATTTTGAAGGTATATAAAATTTAATTGCATAAACAGTTCAGAATAGAATAGTCTTCTCAGAACCTGATTGCTGGTGATAATTGAGTAATATGAAGATGGAAAATGAAGAGGTTTGAGATAAGAAAATTAATAATTTAGAAGAGATCGCTCTAGAATTCTTGAAATCTGATTTTCTTTAGGGGACCTACTACTCTCTTTTAACCTTTATTAACTATGACATTAGAAAAAGAACACTTCTCTATCTGAAAGGTTTTTACATCTTCACTGAAGACAATTGAGAAAGTAGCTCAATGGTAGAGCACCCCTGGGTTCAATTCCCCATTCTGCAACAAAACAAAACAAAGCAAAAAACAAAAACAAAAAGCAAGTAAACAGCAAAAACATAAAAGCAAAATATCTCAAACATACATCATACCAGGGAGCGAGACTATGTAGGCATGTAGCACATACCGTATGTTCAGTAAATGGTAGTAATGAAAGCAGTTATTAATTTTTCATCATAGAATATTGATAATGACATCATGAATAACTAGTGTTCAATAAACCTTTTACTATTAATATTCATTACTAAATGAATTCTTACTGTGATTTCCACATACATATTCCTCCCTGTTCCCAAGCATATATAAAAAGTGGAGTTTTTTGGGGGTAAAATTACTTATGAGTAGACCTATGAATGTATATCAGATAACATATAAAGATATAGTTTATTTGCCTTATCTATAAGAAACTTGTGAGCTAAAGAATACTTTTAATACTTTCTCCTTTTATTTATAAATCATTTACAATATAAGATAATGCTGAAAATCCTGTGTGGAGTCTAAAAGTCCCAATTACTCATGGTGAGATCAGAAATGGAAAAGCAAAAGAAAGATACAAGACACAAATCTGAAGCAAAATGATGATAGTAAATAAGGCAATCTTTATGTTTTTCATTTTCCTATGATTTAGATTCTTGATAATTACAAGTAGTTTCAAGATTTTTATTAGATCCCCAATTAGAAAATATCTGGGAAAGATTGTTAGTTTTCTAAAAACATTAAAATCATCAATTCTCCTCTTTTCTTTTGTAAAATGTTGCATTTCTTTATGTTCAAATAGAATGCCATCCAAACATCCATTGTTAAGGTGATAAAAACTAGTTTCTTCTCCAATACTATTATCAATTCTTTATTGGGATCCACTATCTTCTATGTATTTTGATTGGCATTTGGGACTTAAGGGCACACTAGAATTAATTCTTACCCTCAAGAAATTCATGGTCCTTTCAAGGAGAAAGAAACATCAACAGATGCAGAAAATTGTGTTTACCAGAATCCCTGGGGTGATGCTGAAGGCAGGATACTTCCTAGAGAGGCCAGAGTGATGAAATAAACAGTTCTTGCCTCTGGGTTCTGTTTGTTCACAACTGGGTTGAGCACATACTAGGAAGGCAGACCGTAGAAGAAACTGAGGCAGAAAGGCTCAGTATGATGTTGAAGATTTAAAGAAAGGAGTCATACAATGCATTCTTCTTTGGAACTCTATATCTTTAGTGACTTTTTTTAGTCACAAAACTTATGGAAAGTTAAATATACTTGAATCTCCAATGGAAGACAAGAATCCATTAGGCTAAATTTGAGGCTGGATATAACACTGGGAAGATGACAGTGTGCAGGAGGCCCATGAAAGCGTCAGGGACTCTAATAGGGGAACAGGATTCCATCAACATGCAATGTGCTCAGATACTGATAGAAGAAATTATAAAATGTACTGGAGCTCTGTTGGAACATTGTAAATGGGGAGAGGGTAAAGTCAAAGAAGACTTTGAGGAGCAGGAGGAAATAAGATGAGCCTTGAAGATAAGGATTTCTTAAGAGTAGATTAGACATTCTAAGAAGGGAAGTAGGAACAGAATAGAAAAAGCATTTAGTGATTGGACAATTACCATTTGTTTCCAGCAGAATCAGTTCTGAAGACACAAGCCAGATTATAGGAGGTTTTGTGTACATTGTCAAAGAACTTGAACTTTATCTCTCAGACTGTAGAAGACACTGAAAACTTTTAAACAAGGAATTGATTTGTTTTTATAGTGGGAATAGACTTGCAGTTCAGTCCACAAAACTTCTGTACACCACAATATGCCTGGAGCCTTGGACTGGTGATGGTACATCAATCAGGGGCAGCAAACCGACATCATGATTTCAACAAATCTCATCATCCCCCAAAGGCCTTAATAAGTTCCTGTCATCAAAGTCATTCCAGCAGCTGTGTTGTGTAAACAATGTATCTATAGCAAAATGCTTTGGAGTTCAGCAGTAATCCTTCCTATTCTGCAGCAGGATAGGGATGTTTGAAATGCAGTCTTCTCTACTACACCAACACATATTTGATAATAGAAATGGGAGTAGTTCCTGCAGTTTATGATTTGGCTATAGTCAACAGGGGCTGATAGATTTGAAAATAAGGGTCTTTAGTATGAACTTTGAGAAGCAGGCTCTCAGTATTGAAAAATGTTGATTAACACTCAAAAGAATTGGACTATTTTCTTTCTATTTCTGCTTGAACTCTTACCATTGGTTTGTTCCTATATTTGCATACTTGCCCATGACTATAAATATATATTAATATTTTTCCTATTAATACTAGGAAAACCATCAAGATCTAAAAGACATTATTTTGCTTTTTATTCATGTTCTGTTTTCTCTTGTTGTAGTTGAAATATATGATACCTTTCCTTACTCATCATAAGGGTCACTGCCCGCCAGTACTCCCTTAATGAAAAACAGATTAACAAGAGAATAGCATAATAAATTCACTTAATCAAAATAAGTAAACATGGGAAGTGAAGCCTTCATAAATGAAGAACCAAAGACTGAAGGAAAACTGTATTTCGGCTTAATGTTCGTGAGGAATGGACATGCATGTAGAAAAGTAATAGGATAAGTACTCTGTGATGCGGACTCTATTTTAGTTTCCTGTTTACTCGTAGCACTCAGGACATAATGTACCTATTATATACTGGGTGCTTAAAAATATTTTTCTTAAGCATGAATTCTTGATTAATACATAAAGCAATACCAAGAGCTCAATACTGTCATATCTATCTTATCAATAAAATGTTTAACCCTAGGTTGGACAAGTATCTTTCCTGTAATCAACAGGATTCAAGGCAGGTCTGTTGAACTCATAATTACTCTGCCCTCCTGTCTTTGAGCCCATATCATTCTGTTCTTAAGAGGATAACCCATGGAAAAATGGCAGATGCTCCCAGTAGTAGGGAAATGACCAGCAAGATGTGGTGGGATGATTGTAGTACACCTGTGATATGAGGCCACGTAATGATAAATATAGTTGTATTAAGAATTTCGTTTCTTTGTCTTAAATCTAGAATACTTTTTACCTTCAATGATGGAAATCTTAAATTAGCAATTATTTTAAATCATCAGAAAATTGAATGTAATATGTCATACATTATCCACAATCTTTACATTTTACATGTTTGCTTCTGATATATTTTTAAATATAGGCTGGAACCTCACTTCTGTTTTCCTTTTGAGTGTCTACAAAAAATATAGAATTATTTTGTTTTATAACTTAAAAAAAAAGTAATAGGATCAAAGAATATGATTTAATGGCAGTAGATGAGTAGGAAAACCTAACAAGTTCTGCCTGTTTGGATTATTTTTGGCCTCTCTGTGAAGCAATGTCTCCCCTTGGGTATAAGACAGGACCCCTCTGGAATGAGTCTTATGACCTACTTTTAGATAAAGTTGATCAGAGGATTTCCTTATTGCTAGCTCTTAACACTGAAAGGCACGGGGAGGCAAAGTGAACTTCCTTTTACTCAGTGCCTCCCAGTCTACCTCACTCCAGGTAATTTGGAGTAGTGTTTCTGAGCCCCAGTACTTTCATTAACTTGCAACTGGCTTTCATAACAATGTAGTGTTATATTATTTGAGTTAAAGAATGGGTATATGAGTGAGTGTGTGTGTGTGTGTGTGTATGTGTGTGTGTGTGTATGTGTGTGTGTCTCATTGTAACTTTTCTAGAGGATAGCAGAACAGCACCCATGAAAGAGATGGAGCCTGAGCAAGGACACTGCTAAAACGATGACTAGCCACAGAGTGGGTCAATAGTGGGGTGTTGATGAGGGAGATGAGGAGGGCACCATGGTTGTCGTGGTGGGTCACCATGCTGATGCCCTTTTCAAGCCCCTTTCAAAGTCATGAAACTTTGTTCTAACGTTCAAGGATTTTATCTCTTTTGTTTTCTTAGTTTTAGCATAGAGCTTGCACAATAGCTACATTTAATACATTATTTTTTAAAAAGAATTAATAGACAACACGCTGAGATAAAAGGTGGGAGCAAGAGAGGACCAGAAGGAGGAAATTCATGGACAAGAGTTGATTTTATTTTTTAATTTTTTTTAGTTGTAAATGAACCTTTTTTATTTTTATGTGTTCATTTCTATGTGGTGCTGAGAATCGAACCCACAGCCTCACACATGCTAGGCAAGTGCTCTGCCACTGAGCCACAACTCCAGACCCTAAGAGTTGATTTGATACTAACATGATAGCAGATGAGCTGGTCATTCTCTTCTTAATCCTCCAAATCCTTTCTTTGCCTTCCTTTACTTTTTGAGTTGGAATATTGGCATCTAGAGAAGGATTAATAGGGTTTCATTTGTTTGTTTATTAGTTGTTAATGTTCTGGGATTCCAGTTGGATTCTGCAAACCAGATGAATGGCAGGGGTGCTAGTGGGGAGGAGGGATTGGGAGAGAAATGTTGGTTATTTACTTACTGCTGAGGGTCTTCTGTGTGTGTCCTCTTTCATGATTCCATCTTTCGCAGGATTCCAGCAACACCATCCCCTCCCTTTTCTCCTTTAGGTCTAGGATAGCAATGATGCCCCATTGTTGAAGTGTAACAGGGAACCTCGAACAGCTCCAGCTGGGTGTCTTAATCCCAAACTTTCTATTAAGTTGTCCTCAGTTAAACCACTTTAAATGTACCATATGCTTCCTGCTGGCAATCCAGCTGAGAGAGCAGGGAATTTTAAATCATGAGGAAAAGAAGGAGGGACATTCAACAGAAATTCATAAAAATACTCCAAACCCAGATCGAAAACACTTTAGTATGTGTACAATACAAAGCCAGCATATTTTAATATTGTGAACTGCCCTCCTAATGGATACAGCCAGAACACAACTCCAGGTCTGTCCATTTACATGAAAGGCGTAGGAGTACTTCCCCAGTTCTCTGAAGCTATCCCCCTGTTTTCAACTCCCGGAACTCTAGGAACAGCAGAAGGGTCACACCAGGAGGAAGATGGGGTTTGTGCTTTCCTGCAACTCTCATTGCAGCCACCTCCAAGACTAATTCTGAAAGCTTGGTATGAAGCATAGGAGCAGAGGAAATACAATCAATGCAAACAAATCCCAGATGAAAGTGAGTGCTTCCTGATGATTAGCAAACTTGAAAAGAAAAAAACTTTAACAGCTCAAAATTGGCTTAATGCAAAATATTAACAGACCACAAAATACATACTCTGATAGAATTAAGGCACTCTTTTTAAGCTTCTGTGCTTGTATGCCATAGTCATAAACCAGATCTCCCCAAGATTTGGTGAAATCATTAACATTGGAAGCAAACTTCAAGATTGATGTACTCTTTATTACTTAGGCAGAGATCCTAAGCTCAAAACTTGGAAATTGCAAAGATTTTTCCACTTACTTTTGATATAAACAAAGCAGATTAATTCAGCAAATGATGTATACCGTTCAGTATTTGTTTCTGACATACTCAGACTCTAGAAAATACTGCTGTTTTTTATTTAGAATTGGTCATTATTAATATCTGTCAAAAACAAATTAAGAATGATCTAACATCACATATTTAATGTGTATTTGGTAACCTTGTCATTATTCTGATACATAAAATGGGGTTATGTTTTACTAAATTTGTTTGTGGTAATTAAAAGTAGTATTGTGTGTTATTAATGGACTTAGTTTTCATACAAAATTTAAAACAATGCAATGTTATTTCGTTTATTTCGATGATAAAATCAGTTTGAATTAGTTTGAGTCATATGAAGTCTTAAAGAAAGACTTCTTGCATAAAATATGCTTGCACATGGGTGGGATCCTTTACAGTATTAACTTGTAATATCTTTTGTTAGGCATGATGACAGGCAGGTTGTGTAAGTTGGAAAGCATTTATCAACAAATTCCAAAGTACAAGGCTCCAGAAGAAACTTATAAACTTCCCACATTTAAACTCATGGATCCCCAGGATTCAAATTCACACAGCAAGCTTACCTAAGCCATGTTGAATGACTAAAATAAATCAAATTTATAATTTGGAATAAGCATCTTCAAAAACTATTGTTATTTACTCAAAAGCGAAGGGTTGGTGCTAGGAGGCTCAGTTTAAATTATTGGTAGTAGGACAGGACTATCAACTTTCTCAAGGCCAATCATTTTTTTCTCAGACCACAACCTGCACCCATAGCTCCAACCAGACATCATTAAGCTATGTGGCGTTGAGTCAAAGGTCATGTGAAGGGTTTGGATAGCAAATTAATTCAAATAAGTTTTTAACTTACAAGTCAGTTGCATTCCAGAATCACATGTTTCAATTTAACTCTTTAGAAATTAATTCTCATTTTCCCAAAGAAATACTGCTATTATTTTGAGGACCCTTTATTGTTATCCAGAGATGCCCATTTAACCCATAACAGGCCCAGAATTAACTGCATTGCACCTCACATTTCCAGGGTTTCACCATTAAAAAAAAGTGATCATTAATGAAATCCAATAAAGGAAAGCACCTTAACTAACATTCTGTGTTACATTTCTATGTATGTAGTGCATGCAATCATGTATTAAATTGGAAGTTTGTGTTTAGGTGTCAAGACTTCATAAAGTGCTCTATTTCAAAGAAGATGCTATCCCCTATGCAGAATTTCAAAGCAGAAAAACTCTATGGTCTTCCACTTAGGTACCCATTAGATAAGTTCCTGATTTAAGTCTAGAACAGCAAAGTATACCAAGGCATAGAGGAGAGTGCTACATTAGTGAAGGAACTACAAATTCTCACTCAAAGAGGGCAAAGTACATGAACTTCCAGGAAACAGATGGGAATCCCCAGTGGGAATGTTGATTTTAGGTTATTTTAAAAGTATACTGTCCAACAGTACAACATATCAAGAAAAGAAGATGCTAGCAGAAGATACCATGAGTTACGTTGCTGGTATACCACAATTTGGTAGAGATTAAAAATAGAAAATTTAAAGGGAAGCATTTCCCCAAATCAAGGAAATTGAAATAAGAGGTACACAAAACAGTCCTTGGAAAATCAAGTGTGCATGAGAGAATCAGCTCTGAACTTTTTCTGAGTGAATGACATCTTTAGATGTCCCTTGTTAATAAGAACTTCTACATACAATTGACATCTCTTTCTTCTTTTCTAGAAAGGTCAGTTGTGGGGATGTAGAAAGAAGCCACCGAGGCATATCCTCCAAAGGCTGCGGAAGGGCATAATCCTTTGCTGAAAACACGGGATTCCTACATGCTCCCTGGAGAACACTCGCGAGTGGTCTGACCTGCCTGCGGACATATGCCCCAGGTGAGCTTCACTCTCCTCACCTTCTCCCTCCGCCCTTTGGTAAACTGTGTGACTCCTCATTGGGCCATCTTCACAGACTATCATGTTACACCACTGGTTCTTTGTTCTCGGACTCCCCTCATCTATAAAAGTGCTGTAATTCTTTGAATAAATTTGAGACTGGTCTGGAACTTGCTCTCCCGAGGGCGTTGGTTACCTCGTCGGCCTTACCCCCTCCAGAAGGGTCAAAGACCCACAGGTTGAGGCCTAGTCAAATAGTGACAATAGGCCTAGACCCAAACTAAACTGTTACAACAGTCAGTAACTATTTCTAGTGAAAGGAGAAAAATATGAGTAAGAAAGAGAGAAAATTGACCATATTTCCTTCTCTGGGTGCAAAGAGTCTTACTGAGGTCAGTCTTACCTAGTAGAAGAAGAAGAATTAGCCTTCATTGAAGACTGAAATATTGATTGATATTTAATTATTAATGCAATTATCTATTCATAATATAAGAGGACAACGAATAGGTTATTTTTTCCACAACCATAGTCAGAACAATTAAAAGGTCTGCTCGGGGTTTTATCTAGAATTGAGAATATTCATGGAATCTCATTCTTGAGGAATACCTATACAGCCTGTAGATGTATTTTGTTTCATCACAAACCACTGGTGTCATACTTGGAGGCAGAAAATTGAGTAGTGATGGATATGGAAATGACAATCCGCAGGAAGGATGGAGGACAGTGTAGTCTGGGAGGAGTGTGAGGAGAGAAGGGGCAAACATTCATCCATTCCCAGTGACAATGGGTCCTGCAGAGAGAAAGCAAGCACTGAGCTCTAGGTAACAATAGGTCCCAGAGGATGAAGATCAACAATGAGCTCTGGCCTGGCTCTGGATTTTCATTCCTTCCCGGTAACAATGAGTTTTGGACTTTTACAACTTTTTTCCTGACTGCTCATACCGACAAGTTCTGCTCAAATCTCCAAAGATTAATTCACCCTCATTGTAGCCTCTAAAACACAGACCCTCTCTGTAACTGGCAGCCATTTTTTACTTTGAAAATGCACCCCTCTGATGCCTGACTGACTCTACAGCTTTATAAAGGGCATCTCTGAAGTCATTGCAATCTGCTCCTGTCTGGTTTATTTGTGCTTACATGTGGTAAGACCACTGAGATAGTGCATCAGCTGACACTGAAAGCTGGAGGATGTTGATCTGAGTCTCATTTTTCATTTTAGATAATTTGTCATTTTACTAGGGTTCCATATTATCCATGGGATAAATATGGCAAGGTCTTGCTGTTTGTTTCATTTAAGTTACCACAATGCCTTCTATGGAACTCCAGCCCCGTGGAAATTCTTATCAAGTTGTTTTGAGGCCCTGTGGGTATCTCTTTTGCTGAAGGGTACACCTCACCACAATACTGCCACCAGTGCCCAACACAGCAACTGTGAATTTTGAAACTGGGCACCAAGTTCCCATGTTCCTACAACTGCAACTACTCATGATTCATTTTTGCATATATTTATGAGTCAAGGTTATACTATTATATTTTAATAGGTTTAGATTTAAGAAGTTTCAAAGATAGTATAGAGTTCCCATAAATAACACAGTTTCTACTATCATTAACGTTATGTATTTCTATGATTCATATGTCAAATTAATATACCAATATGGATACATTATTATTAATTCAAATTCATATTTAATTTAAATTTCCATAGGTTTTAACCTAATATATCTCTTCATATATTTTTATTTATTTATTTAGTTTGTGTCCAGGATCATATCCAGAACACCACAGTAAATTCAGTCACTGTGTCTCTTTGGCAGCATCTTGATGTGACTGGTTCTCAGATTTTTCTGGTTTTGGTGACCTTACAGTTTTGGGAATTGTAGGTTATGTCTTTTGTAGACTATATATCAATTAATATTCATCTGAAGCTTTTATCATTTTTAAATTTTGGTTTGGGTAACCAAAATTACTTTTCAGCACAAATATATATTGGTAGATGAATGGGGAGAAAATGTTCTGGGTTTGAAGCTAAAAGTCTAGATTTGTTTTTTTCCTTCTCTCCTACTATTACTTGTGTGATCTGGGGAAAATTACTTAATTTCTGATAGTTTCAGGTCCCTAAGTAGATTGTACCAAGTATGGTTTTTAATTCAGTTTCTGTGTATAATAATTATTTTGATAAAATAAAACAATATCTACTCTAAGTCTCCAAACATTAGAGAGGACACATGAGAAGAAATATTTTGTCCCATTGTTTCTTATTTTCATCAGTCTCTTGGGCTACTGGTAATAGATACCCCATTCCTACATGTCTCCTGTGTGACTTTAGGAATCCTGCATTTCTCTATGTAAACTTCAGAACCACACGTGGGGTATAGGTAGATAGCTGGTTCTTCTGTCCATTGTTCAGCATACTGATCTTTGCAGGATTTGTCTTACACAAACCAGCATCTACTCTGTCTCTGAGAGTTTGCTGCCTTAAGACTTTATTGGGAAGGAAATTTGCAGGTTCATTATGCTCTGGCATCTTTCCAGTCCCTTTGTATCTTGTCATATCCCTTAGAGTTTTTCCCAGATAATAGGTCACAAAGAATTTTTCTGTAGAATTAACCACCATTTTCCATCACTTACCACTTCCCACTTTATTGCAATCTCCCCCAAACTTCACTGTTTTCCTCTCCCCAAATTACCACCTTTTATGGTAATATTTGCTTCTGACTTACAAATTATACTTTTCAAATTTGGATTGAGGATTTTGAAGTCAAGAAATTTCAAAATGTTTGCTTCCTCTCCCTGTCTTCATTCCTCCTTCTTCTTACTCTTCCCTATCTTCTCCTTTTCCCTAATGTTATGTTTGGCAATACAATGGCACTATGAAAAGCACTGCAAAAAGTCTAGACCTATTATCTTCCTGTGTAGATGGAAAAAAAGGTGGAGATAGGACTAGAGAAAAACAGAAGAGAAAAAATCTAAAGAAATATTTGAGTAAATATTTTATATAGAGATTATAAAGATAAAAGAAATGATTTATGTCCATCATTTGTATTATTTTAAAGTTCATTATAAATTACATAGCATGAGAAAGTATTTCTTTGGGAAAAAACAGTGATTTAATGATCCAAGCCTTTATAATAACTGCTTTAATTGGACAGAGGCTTCATAATGTCAAAAGCCCAATCCAAGTGGAAATAAAAGTAAAGTCAAATGTCTTCTTTACTTATATTCTAGTAAGTCAAAGTCAAAATGCAAGTCCCAGAAAAGTTAATAAAATTTTACTTTTAAATCAGTATCAGTGACTCATTGAGACTCTCTCATAAGTGGGTTGAACTAGATAGTTAGCAACTATCTTCATGTAGCTGTTTATGTGAGGAAAGCCTGTGCACATTACCAAAGCAAACACACTTGGTGGGAAATAAAACCTTTGCTTAGAGAGATGTGTTATGATACAGAGAAGTAAAGGGAGAAATAGTGGCATGGTTTGAAGGCTAGGAGAATGTACATACCTATGTCCCCTGTTCAGGGATCTGTTAAGGACCAAGGAAGCAGGAACCTTGTCCTGGGATGGATTTCTCCAACCAGAACCTGATTGTTGTGATAATAAGGGAAAGAACTGTCCAGGGGCTATGAAAGGAGATGGAATTGAAAATTCCAAATATTTCACAAATAAAGGCTAAGGAACCAATGGAGTCTGAGAAGTGTCAGTTTTCCTGAGAGAGCAAAGGTCTAAAGCAAGGATCACTTCATGGAACAGGAAATCAAGCAAATATATTTTCTTAGTCTAGGGTCTCCAGAAACAAATTCTAAGAAGAATATTTTGCAAAATTTATTGTGGAATGTACTGGAGAACAAGAATCACAAAGAGTAAAATATGCAGAACTATGTAGAAACATTGTATGGCAATGTTATTCTTTTTTTTTTTTTTTTTTTTTTTTTTTTTTTTTAAAGAGGGTTTCTCTGATTTCATGGGTCCTATAGCTGGGGCGGTCTTTCACATTTTGTTGCAAAGTGAAAGAGGGAAAAGGCTCTCTATATTCTTCTCAGAATAATCATTTGATGGGCCTGGCCTCAGAGATGAGGTACATCTTTGTGCAAAGAAGTTTATTCTCTGGAGAGATGAAAGGTGTGAGTCTTTAGCAGCAAGCATTGCAATCATCTAAAGAAATAAGTGTTTTGCTATGGAAAAGAGAATCTGGATGTCCTGCTCCAATGTCTGTTCACTATGAATTTAATTACTTCTTATGGAAATTTCTCCTCCTCTGAGAACAGTTTCTGAATTATGTTTGTTCTTACTTCTGCAGAAATCTACAAGAGTAAGTTTATTGAGAAGACTGGAGCAATTTGCATTTGCATCATTAGTGCACTGGTCTCAGGCTGGAGTTGATAACTGTCATCTCTTCTCTCTATTCCTCAAAGTAGTGGGAGACCAGAAAGTTAATCACCTGGGTACCAAATCTGTTCTTCCTTATGCCATTTTGCATCAGAAGATTTTCTTCCTGTGGATGATCAGAGTCAATTGCCACATGGTAACCCTTTTTCACACCTACTCACCTCTTGACATAGGGATCAGAAAATATCTGAGTAGCAGTCATAACTTAAATTTCAAATTCTGATGAGTTTCTTGCCTCATTTTCTGATGAAAGCATTTTATTCTAGGCATTGGATTCTATAGACTGAAGCAGTCCAATATGGTAACCAGCAGCAAACATGCAGCTGTATAAATTTTTATTTAAATGAATTGCAATTGATCAAAATAGAATGTTTAGTTTCTTAGTCACACTAGTCATGTTTGAAACACTGAACTGCCACAAGTGCGTTGATCAGTATTGATATTCAACATATCCATCGTTGCAGAAATTTTTTTGGTTATTTCTGCTCTAGATTGTTGGAATCAAAATTTTCAGGGACAGAAAACAAGGATTCCTTAAATGAGACCTCTGGGGATATGGTAAGTTGATCTACTCTCCTACTTTCATCTTTTGCTTCCTGAATTTGTGGAATTTATTCACTTGTGACAATATAGGGCATATAATATACTGAAAGATAGTTCCCATCCTTGGAATATAATATCTTCATGTTGGCAACTCAATTGTACTTTCAAAAGGCTGATTAACTTTTTTGGGGAGCAGGTACTAGGGAGTGAACTCAGGGGCACTCAACCACTGAACCACATTCCTAGCCCTGTTTTGCATTTTATTTAGAGACAGGGTCTCACTGAATTGCTTAGTACCTCACTTTTGCTGAGGCTGGCTTTGAATTTGTGATCCTCCTGCCCTAGCCTCTGAGCTGCTGAGATTATAGGATTACAGGCATGCACCACGATGCCCAGCTGATTAACTTTTTTATTAGGCCAGCAGATTATGGGCAGAATAGAATATTTTATGCCATAGTTACATGCCCACTGTTCCACCTCCCATATTAAAGAGGATTCCTTTATCCAAAGAAATCATCAGTGGGATCAGCACTGTTCAAACCTTTGCTCAGTGGGATTACCAGAGGCAGGAAAGGAAAGACCATGCCCATAGTATATACAATCCTAGTCAAGATTAATTATTGGCCCTCCTACAGCAGAAAGAGTTCAAAATAATTAATTTATCACCTAATAGCAGGTGTAGCCCTTCAGAATATGAAGGCATATACAATTCAACTGAATTCTTAGAGCTTTCACCTATATAAGGTTTATCTCCCACCCTCTGAAATGCATGTGTCATAGCAAAGCCTCCAATGTATTTGTTGCTTCTTGGTTTTCCAGTCTACACCACTGATAAAGTAGACTACGTGTAGAGTTAGATTGGGCCTACAGACAAGCTGAAAATGTACATTGCTGCTGTCTCACATAAATGTAAACTGATTTTGATCCTTTTTTCTCTGAGTGATGGAAACAAATGCTCATGCCAAAAAGGTGGTCACAAATCTTATACACTGTTTGTGACAGTTGGCTCCAGCAAATGAATCATATTCAGCATGACCGTTTCAGTGGTGGCATCTACATGGATATGCTTGCAGTGGTCAGCTTTCTTCTACTAGATTTCACTTATTTGTGTTAAGGGATAAACTTTTAAATATTCTTGCATTCCATAAATTATAAAAGGTGGTGTTCCTCTCTGATATTGCATCCAAGATTCAACATTGCTATTGTTTTACTATGTTACTTTCAGGTTCTGGTGGTTTAATAGGTTTCTGTGCCTTCCACACAGTGATAAAACTTACTCCTTAGGTCAAGGGATGATGTGGGAATTCTCCTAACTTCCAGTTATGTCCCTTCCAATTATTGATTAGTAAACCAGGGGAGTGAGTACTGAGTTGGTCTCTGAATATAGTAGGCCCATAGAAATCTGTACCTGAATTTATTACCTGTCCTCCTTTTTCTCCTTCTGCAACATGGAATCTGCAACCATGTGGTACTTCAGTTCTCTGAGTATTAAAGTCAACTTAGAAACAAGGTCCAATTGTGTCTGAAATGTCCAGTCATTTCCCTTTCCAAAACATAATTACTTAACTAAAAGATCCTAGACCATTTACCTGAAACTAAGTGGATTTTCTTCTTGTTTTGGTGGCCAAAAATAGTATGGATGGATTGTCGTCTCCTTTCTAGCTTCCTACCTGTCTACTAGTAGAATGGACATGGAATGGGACAGGAGATGGCTTCTTGGTGCCTGGAGTGCATTCTTTTTCTCTTAGTTCTTCAGAGTTCAGTCATCACTAGGGTGTTCCTGTTCTCCCCATTTCCTCCTCTCAGCTGAAAGAGGTGAATCCATGGTAGATCCTGGCCTTCCTACCCTGAGAAGGGGAAGTCTAGAGGGAGCTTCTGCTCATACCCTGCTCAACCTTGGAGAGCATGCTTATTGGTTTCAGATGTACTTTACTTGCAATGCTAAATCTGTGCATTTCCTTCATCCTAGTCCTAGATTTATTAAATATTGTGTGTTTGTAACATATTGAAATGATAACTTGCCTAAATAAATAAAGTATAGAAAAAATCATTACTATATAAAATTGCCATAGGATTGATCTTTATCCATTTGGGGTCTGACTTCTTCTTTAGTCAATCAGTTAGCTGGTGAGTTTCTGGTCTCACATTATATATTCCTTTTAGTATTCATGCTTCTCTGCGTCTTTTCGTTCCTTCCTTCCCTGCTATATCCTATAGTCAGCATTGGTACTTCACTTGGTATTGTCCATTGTTTTTTCCAAGCTTCTAAAAACATCCTACTAACACATTAGCATGAGCTCTCTGAGTGCTTGCCAAGATGTTAAATGCTTTATCGTGCAAGATTATTGAGAAACTCCCACTTATCAAGCTTTGTAATCCCCCTGCCTTAATATAGCATCCTTAATATTTGGTCCCATGCATAGTCTCTGGGCTCTTGTCAGTACATGGTGGCTAACCCCTGTAGCTCTCAGCACTTCTAATCATTTACCTAAAGAGTTTGCTTTTATTGGTCTGTTGGTCAGGAGGAAAGGTGGTGGCAGATCTCAAAAATGGACATATGAACAGAAGTGTCTGGGTTGTTTTCACCCAGAGAAAAGAGTTGGCTTTTAATAAGGATAGTGAGCTACTTCTGCAGGTCCAGAATATTCAGGAAGATATGGAATTCAAAATGCTTGAAAACACTAATTGAAATGTAGCAGTTTCAAGTCTCAGAGTCCATTCTTTTAAAGGACTACTCTAATTTTTGAGTAGCATATATGCCGCTGTTGAAAATTTCATATTGTTCACTGCAGAGAAATCACCTGAAGCATTCAATTCTGAGAGAGGAAACCTTATAGATGTGCTATGGTTCCAGACTGATTAATCATAGGTAAAGTAGTAGAAGTTTCCAAAATCAGTGGAATGGAAGAAACACTAGGGAACTCCAGAATAATGAAGCAAAGATGTGTAAATGAATGACTACTTGGGAAATAATGGATATGTTAGAGAATATGAAATTAGAAGGCTTAGTGCTGGAAGAAAGAATGGTGACAAACCTCCCAACATGTCCATACACAAGCCTGGCCTTAAAATTTACATGCTACCAAAGTAAAGCATGATGCCACTAATGATTCTAATGGTGGAAACTTCCAAACCCTTTCCAAAGATCCTTTTCTGTGAAATATATTTTTAGTTCTAGTACCTTAGGAATTCAACTGTTGTAGACTGTTGTAGAAAACATAAATATTGACCATTGCATTGATTTTTTAAGTGGTGTAGTTGTATAATTTGCTTAAAAGTACTTATAAGTAATTTGCATTCATATTTAAGAGATTTACCATGCTGAAGGCACTAAAATGTAGTGATTCTTTGTTGTGGGGGCTGCCCTGTATACTGTGGGCTGCTTGCAGCACTTTTGGTCTCTAGCCAATAGATGCATGTGGAAATTCCCTCCCTTCACTGTGACAACCTAAAATGTCCCCAGACATTGCCAAATGTCTGTGGTTCAAAACCACAGATTGAAAGTCACATTCAGGTATAGTATTGGTTCAAAATACTTGTGTGGAGAAGAAATTATTTCTAATGCAAGCCCTAAAGCAGGCCAATCTTGTGTCCATTATCTTTAAGGATGTAATTCATTTTTTCATTGGAAAGTAAATATTGAAGGAACTAGGAGTTAAGAGGAATCACACTAAAAAAGTAAAGTCTAGATGACTTATTTTTTTTTTAAATAGGGGAAATTCATCACATTGTTTAAAGATTTGTTATTGAAGGTAACATAATCATAATTTTTCATCTCTCCTGTCTTACTTATGAGAGAAAAAGAAAATGAGAAGTTTTATGATGAATAAAAAACTAGGAAGAAAAATTTTAATTCTTACAAAGAGGAAAAAGTTGCTGAGAGGAAAACCTAAAGTCCTGTTAATAGCAAAAGTTATTTATTTAAAAAGATTTGAAATACCTCTGTGAGTTTAACTACATGATTGGGTGTTTCTTATTGGATAATTCCATAATAGTATTCTGAAATTAAGTATTAGTCTGCACTGTGTTAAGTACATACAGAGATGAAAAGCCATGGCTCCTGCTCCAGAATCTTATAGCTTACAGCAGTGATTCTCAACTTGGTCATACATTAGAATAACCTGGAGTTTCCCAAATTAATGGTGGTCAGATGGAACCCAGACCTATTAAAACAGAATTTCTTGTGTGCAAAGGGAATCTCTTGAAATCTATTAAGACTTCTTCTACATATTAGTGTTTTAAAATCTTCCCAATTGGTTCCTACTTAAAAACAAGTTTTGAAAAGAAATATATGAACAAATAAGCATAAAAGTTATTATACATTATAAGTATATATAATATAATCATATGTCCAGGCACAGGGAAATGAACACCTAGATAAAAGTTTATGGAAGGTTCATGAATTTGAACATTATCTCTAATATTATCTCTATTGCAAAAGAAATAGATGTATGCTGTATTGTAATTAAGGAACACAAAAACATCAAATGAATAAACTTTAAGACTGCATTAACGTGACTTTTGACAATCAGGAAAAATAAATAAATGTTTGAAAAATCCTTTGGTACAAACTGTTCTTAAGTCCATAGGGCCATTTTAGTATTCAAGAATTTTTCTCTTTATGTTGAAAATTCCACATGAGTCGTTCTAAATTACAAAGGAGAAAATAAAATTTAAATAGAATGATATTTGATTATAATTACCTTATGCTCTAGACCATTGAAATTATTGGCTTAGGAATACAAATATGTATGTATCCAAAACCATGTAAATATCAGTTATCCCAGTGAGTAGAGTAGTAGTAATTAATTTAATGGTCAAAGTGGATAATCATACCCACTCACAATTTTTCCAGGTCAAATTAAGTTAGTCTGTGCTGTATGATTTGGAAATCTGGTTTTCCAAATGAAAATTTTCTCAGCTAATTCAGCAGATCTGGTAATTCTGTTTGGGAGATGTTTGGGTCAGTTCAGTTTTGAATGAATTTGGCAATCTACTCCTACACATATGTATGATTTTTTCTCCTACTATTTTGAATAAAATTCAATTCAGTTTCCTGAAGTTATATCCACAACGTAAGTACTATGGCTATCACCAGGAGTATCCAAAGAGTAGAGATACTGTTAGTCCCAAACACATTTTTCTGGATTACAGTTCAGTTTTGAACTACTGAAATGCTCCAGTTGAAAGCAAGGTTTGGAGAAGGAATGTTTGAGAAAGGATGTCTGAGACACTTGCTAATTATCATTTCTGTTTCAATTTCTAAGCTCTATGAAAAATCAGTTTAGAACCAGAAATCCATATAGCTGAACATCATTTGTCTACGTCCCTAGAAGAAAACATTCAAATTCTCGTCTCTTCTGCAGGTTTGAGGGTAATTTCCATCTATGTTGTTCAATGTTATTCATGTGAAGATGACTGAAAAATTACTCTTAAAATTCAGTTTTGAAAAGATAGTATTTCTATTGTGATGGCCTAATTTTTATTTTACTATCATTTATTAAATGCCCTTGCATTATAAATGACAAATTATTCATGTTTAATTCCAATACGATAGAATTTGTAACACTGTAGGTTTGTGACGTTTATGCTTTCTTTATAAAATTTTTTTCATGTTTTTATTTCCAGAAAGTTGTGAACTAAATTTAATGCTCAATTACAGTAACTGTATTACACTAAGTTCTTGGAACATTTAATTTCTCTAACATTTTGTGGTTTTAAATTTTCTTTTTCTATTTTTATGATTGTTTTAAGTGTACTTCATTTTAAATTGCATCAAATAATTTTTCAAAGTAGAATCAAAATCATGTTAAAAGGAAGTATGAGTTATATATTAATGGAAGCATGAGCTAGATATTAATGAAAGCTAAATACAGGCATCATTCGTATTTATTCAAGTTCTACTTTGCATTTTGTCCTGTAAAACAATAACAAAAAATAATTTCACTTTCATTAAAGGATGCATTATAAAGTGGTGAAAAAATGCTTTTTGTTTTGCTTAAATTATGTACAATCATCAAAAAATATGACTTTGGGGACATAAAGTTAAAACTTAAACCATTGAGGTTATCTGTTCTATTCTAAGTACACCCAGAAGTAAGTGACCAGACTCATAGGTGTTAGATTTACTTATTTGAACATCTAAAAAGAATGACATATGTCATAGAAAGATTAGAAGATAATAGTACAATAACTGTTGCTCTGTTTTGTTACTGTTAACACATTTTTATTACAACATTTATAAACTGACATTCCTCGGGCAGGGTGTACAGCTCAGTGGTAGAATATTTACTTGGCATGCTAGCACATGCCAGGCCCTGAGTTTGGTTTGCAGCACAGACAAAAAAAAAAAAAAGAAAAAAAAAGCTTTTACAATGTTGAGTATGTTCCTACTGTCCCTTTTCTTTTTCCTGGTATTTTGAACATGAAGAGTTGCTATATTCTGTCAAATGCTTTTTTTGCATCTATTGAGATGATCATGAATTGTGTGTTTACTTAATTCAGAAACAAATAGCATACTATAAAATGGTAGTTTTTTAAATTATTAAAAGATTATTTCTAGCAATGACAGAGTAGTAGTTTATGCTACTTTTAAATCAATTTTATGCCTTACTCTCCTTTCCTAACACATTTTTACTTTCATCCTTTTGTGTCCTGTGAAATTTTATAAAGTGGCACCTGTGTAGTCGTAGAATGGATGCCAATAGGCTGCTATAGTCATTACTTTAATCTGCATTTTTAAAATTGCTGTTTCTCTTAGATAAACATTTTAAACTGATGACATAATATAAATACATGAACACATGTAATGATGTAGGTTTACATCATGTCACACTTTTCATGCCAAAATAATGAAGAGTTATAATGCAAGCAGCCTACTTTTCACAGATCGAGAGAAAATTCCAATCCTGGTTCTTTCCAAAGATATTCAGATTTATAAAAATGTCATGCTAAGAGTTTTACTCTTGCACCATGATCAACATATGCAAAAACCTACCAGTTAATACACTCCTAGATGAACTGTAAAATAGATTAGAAACGTCTATGAGATTCATTGGTGAATAAAACTGACAAAGTCATTTTTTCTTAGAGGGAGACACACACTAATGTTATACATAATAGAAAAGCAAAATATACAGTGTGTTACATATAAGTTCAAATAAATTGCAAAATAAAGATAAAGAGAATTGGGGGAGAAGGGGTGTGATGTTAATTAGGGAGTAGAGGGTGAGCTACACTGAGAAGATGGAACTGGAACATGACTTCAAAGAATATCTGGCATGTTAGAGAAAGAAGTGAAGTAACCCAGTCACTTAAAGCGTGTAGATTATTTTAAGTGCCTCAGCTCCACCTGAATAAGAAGAGGAGAATTTAAGGGCTTTGAGCAGGGATAATATGATTGGGCTTCACTGCCACAGTGTTTCATTCTGACTGGTTTATAGAGATTTGACTGCAGATTTGAGAATGGATTGGGACATTTGTTAAGAGAATGTGGGGGGGTTACAGCAATGTAAATGATGAGAAATGATGAGAAACATGATGTATTTTAAATGTCAGTCAAATAAAATATCCTGAAGTGATGGATATTAAGTGTGAAATACATGTGTGTGTGTGTGTATCCATGTGTGTGTGTGTCAGAGAGAATGAAACTGTAGTGAAGTGAAACAGGAAAGGCAAGCATGGAATGAGTTTTGGGGGAGATGAGAAGCTTACTTTTGGACCTATGAATTTTGAGATGTGCACTAAATATTCAGAGGTGGATGTGTGTATCTGGAATTTGGAAAGTTACCTGGAGCAGGGATGTAATTTGTTGGTCGTCAGCACAGAGAAAATATTTAAAGTCAGGAGACTTATAATAAGGGAGCTGGTGTAGATAAAGATGAGAAAAGGATGGAGAGCTAAAGGATGGAGTATTAGGAGATCAAGGGAGTATAAAACGGAATGAAAAGTTTGAGAAATGACCAGTAAATGGGAAGAAAAATAAATAAGTGTCCCAAATAATATGGAGGAGTGTATTGATAAAATAGGCATGCTCAATAATATCAAATGCTGCTGGTAGCTCAAGTAAGATGGGAAATAAGAAAATTTGGATATCCATAGAGAGGAAGAGTCCAAGGAATGCTTGTATTGAGATTGGGCAATTGACTGCTTGGTGCTTCAACACTTGAGAAGAGGAAAGGATAGTGTTCTGAGCAGTTGGCTTTCAGCTGGGGCACATGACACATATGCATGTCCAGTAAGGTCCAGGGCTCCCTAATGTCCTGAGGGTGGCTAGCTGGGTACCCAGGTCTGGACTGTTGGTGGGAAAATTGGAAACAGTAGCTGAGCCACAGAAGTGGTAGCAGATGGTGACAGTTCTTCAGGAGAAAAGAGCTTGGAATAAGGGAGCCTATGTTGTAGTATCTGTACAAATCTTCTCTGGCCTGAGCAACAGCACAGCTAAACTTTGTCAGCAAATTATTATAAAAGAAAAACAATACACATACACATTGTAATAAAGGATCTCTGGAGATACAATAGTTAAGAGATTATAATCTTTGTATCTAGAAATTGCCAAAACATCTCAAAGTACATATTTACAGATTCAAGAGAAACTTAAGACAGTCCTAGTTGACAGAAAATAACAATGTTTTCATATCATGCTTTGGATGAATTAATTATTAATGAAGGAAATTTTAAAATTGTTTTCCTTATAATTGAAACTACCATATAAAATATGTGCATAGGTGTTTTAACTTTTTGAGTTATATACAAGTAATAAACCTACTTTCCTTTCTTGTGAAATCTCTACAAGTCACAGGAAATGTCAAAACATTAAGATGCTGTTGTAAAATACATGTAAATTTATATATTTACAATAAATGGCATAATGTTTATATATTAAGGTTATAATAGATTCTTACAGAATAAATTTAAAGAGTTTAATATCATTACAGAAAGTATTCCTTAAAAATGATAAGCCCTAATCCCAGGGGCTTGGGAGGCTGAGGCAGGAGAATTTCAAGTTCAAAGCCAACCTCAGCAACAGCAAGGCACCTAGGCAACTCATTGAGACACTGTTTCTAAAGAAAATACAAAAAAGGGCTGGGGATAAAGCTCAGTGGTTGATTGCCCTTGAGTTCAAAATTATTAGCCCTATATATACTAAAATTTATGTTTCAAAATAACATTATAGGTGTATCCCAAAGTGATCACAACCTGAAAATTCTTTTGGACTCTTGTAGTAACATTTACATAAGCACCAAACCCTTCTCAAAATTAAAAATTATCAAAAATTATTTACAATTTTGTATTTACCAGAAATAGTTGGCATCACATTAATTTTTTTTCTTTTTTTTGGTACTAGGGATTGAACCCAGGGGAGCTTAACCACTGAACCAGGTCTCCAGCCCTTTTTTTTTACATTTTATTTAGAGACAGATCTCGCTGAGTTGCTTAGAACCTCGCTAAGTTGCTGAGACTGATTGTGAACTCCTGCCTCAGCTTCCTGAGCTGCTGGAATTACAGACCTGCACCACTGTGCCCGGTCACCTTTTTTTTTTTTTTAACTAAAACTGTGTTTTAAAAAGTTAATTTTTTTTGGCTTAATTAGATTTTTTTCATCAAAATAGCCAGAAAAATAAGGTGAATCAAGTTATCACATTAATATTTATTTGTTATGTATTAGAAAAATGTTAAAATATTTCTTTTTGCAATTTATAAGTTTGGTGTTACATATCACAATAACTGATTGTGGTTTTTATTGTTAAATTAAACTGACATGTAAAAATATAAGAAAATTGTGCTTATTTATGGGATATTGTGATGTTTCAATCCATTTATATGTTGTGTAATATAGTCTTAATAAACATCACTATCTCCTCAAATATTTATTATTTCTTTAAGTGACACTATCCAAAATCCTTTTAACTTTTTGAAATAAACAGTACATCATCATATCTATAGTTACACTTTGCTGTGCAATAGAGAAAAGCATGCTTCTTCTGGCTAGCCATAGATTAGCACCTCTTGACCAGCCTTTTCCCTCCCCTCCCTCCCTCCCTACCCCTTATCCTCTCCAGCTTTGGGTGACCACCATTCTACTCTCAACTACTGGGAGATCAACTTTTTTAAGATCCACATATGACTGAGGTCAGGCAAAAATTGTTTTTCTGCGCCTGGTTTATCTCACTCAGCATGAAGATCCCCATGATTCTATCATTTTATGGCTGAATGGTATTCTATCATGTGTATGTACCACATTTCCATTGTATTGTATAAGTAATAAAATGTTTTTAAAAGAAAAAGAGATTTGCATTTTGGTGGTTTAACTGTTGAATTACAACTCAACTTACTGGCTTCATTTCACTTAATCTCCTTAAAAGCCCTACCTCCAAATACAGACATTCTGGGATACTGGTGCTTAAGGTTTCAACATTTGATTTTAGTGGGAAGGGACACAATTCAGCCCACAACTTTGCTAAACTTTTTTTTCATAGAATCAGACAACAAAATGAAATGCTCATAAAAACCAGCACGAAACCGTTCTTGAGTAATGAGGTCAAGGTAGGAAAACAAACATATGAGCCTTACCTGAAGCAAGTAGTTGCTGTGCAGTCAAGCAAGTCCTTTGAAAGAATGCGGACCCTCTCAGTAGTGACCAAGAGAAACCGAAAATCTGTATGGTTGCATTGAATATTCTGATTTTTAATTATGGGAGGTAAATGTGTGTAGTATGTATATGTTTATAATACACTCACATACACGTGTGCACACATTCACACTTCCAGCAAAATAAAAGCTATGGTATGTATGAAAAATTCAAAGATCACTTGGACACAAGCTCTGCCAAGAACAGCAACTAGAGAGTTCTGAATCCATGTGTTTCTGGATAGCAGCAAGATGTTCAACAACAGGTAATTTAGGGAGATCTTCCTTTTAAAAACAACTGTGAACTTGAAAGTATTTTCAGTAAAGACTATGTCAATGCCAACAATTTCTAAGGAAATTTAGAGAAGATTGGTTGGAGAAAGAAGCATGCTGGAGATGAGTTTAAACAGGTAAACAAACAAAAATTAAAGAAATATTTAGGAAACTAATATGGTTATCAAATGTAAATTTGCAGTTCCTTCTCTTCTCCTCAAAGATGTTCTTAATATGGTAATTGATGTCATAGGGTGGGGTGAGAAAGAGGGTCATCATGTTCAGTATGTGTTAAGAAGATTCCATCTTTTCTGCATGTGAGACTTGAGACCTGCATTTTATTTCAAGTTTGGTGAACAGCAATCAGCTCCCATTTGTGATTAGTTTCTGTCTTTTCACTGAAGAGAGGGTTGAGACAGAGTTTTAAAGGTTATTCTACACCAGACAAAAGGAGTACATGAAAAATAAAAGGCTTTTCAAATGATCTAAAGTGCACTTGAATCTGCCACTTTGATATCATTAGCAAATCGTGATTGATTAAGTATCACAGTTAAATCTCTTACAAGCTTTTTGGTGGAAAAGAGGGTATAGCAAGTGTGGATATTCCCAGTATGTGGCATTATTTTCTAAATGCAGAAGTGATATTTTCTCAGATTGCATAATCCTATCTTTTACTCTCAAAATTATGAAGTTAAATAGAATCCTGGGAGCAGTCACTACTGAGTCGGGGTTCAAGCAGGTGATTGTCTTGCCATTTCCCACTAGGAAAGAATGGTAACAGTCTGGGGAAGACGCTAAAGTTCCACTTCATAGATAGATAATGCAGAGTGTGAGTCAAACATGATTCATTTATGGCTCTTATAAATTACTCCTTTAGTTAAAAGTCTTCACTTGTCATAACGTTGGATCATCTCAACTAAACAGGTTGAACAAGTTTCTTTGTTTGCAGGGACAAGAAGATGCTACTTTCCTTTAAAATTGATTTAAAACATGCATACTGAAGTTCTCTTATATATAATAATGATAATATACCTATGAAACTATGATTACTTCATATACAACTGTTCAATAAGTACATATCTATGTATATACAACTATTCTATATAGTGTATAATTGCAGCATAATTGTAATAGCTAAAAGATACTACAAAATTTCTACTAAAGTTATTAACAAAAATTAATATTCAACCCACATGTTAAACAAACTACTCCTCTTTTGTTTGTTTTGCTTTTACCATATGCTGCTACATTTCTGGGTTTCATGAGTGTCTTTTATTCTTTATGGTACAAATGTGGCAGGTCTTTTCACATTTGGGTTCAATATGATGCACTTTTCCTTTCTACTTGGCTTATTTTCATAAATATTCACACCCACTTTGTGCATTTCCATATGTCATAACCATCTTGTTTCATGCCTTTAGTTGTGACTACCTTTTATTTTCTCTTTTTCCTCCGCCAGCCTCTTTTATCTTTTCCTTCCTTCCTTCCTTCCTTCCTTCCTTCCTTCCTTCCTTCCTTCCTTCCTTCCTTCCTTCCTTTCTCTCTCTCTCCCTCTCTCTTTCTCTCCCCATTCACCCTCCCTTTCTTTTTCTCTCTCTGTCCCCTCTCTCCTTCCTCATTTGCCTTTCTCTCTTATTACACATCATAACATGCAGTGCCTGCCAAGGTTGTTTCTCATCTAAGCATTCACAGTCATTCCCAAATTTTCTGTGGTTTCTTCTACATCAGCACTTCTGTCTGGTGAGTTCCCAGTTCTCCTTCACACGACATTTCCATCCTTCTGAAACCCCACTATAACTATATGGTGGAATTCAGAGTTGCAGAACTTCCAATGGTTGTGTAGCAATTTCAGTCATTACTTACTCAAGACATTTTCATCTGATGCCTACTAAGTATATGGCACTCTGCCAGCAATAAGATGACAAGCAATACAGGAATCTGAACTTCAAGGGGGTACCATTCCAGATAGAGACTGCACCAGCGAGCTGTCAGTCAGAGGAGAGTGGTGAGAGGCCCCCAGTGCTCTGAGAGCACACAAGCAAATCTCTACAACTTGCTTTTCCTGAAAAAGCTTCTTGATTAAGATGTTTAATCTGAGAATGTATTAAAGTTTGTGAAGGGATGAAGGAGAGGGTGGAGGACGGGAGAAGGGATTCCTCCTTGAGAAAACATAAATATCATAGTTCTACATTAAAATACCATTTTTTTTTCAATGCATATGAGTAATTTAAAGAACCTGAGGAAAATTTCTGGTTGAAGGCAAATGGTGGATTAGAAGATTGTGAGAATCTGGTTTGCAAGGAAACAACATGGGTCTAATTATGAAAGGTCATTATGATATGTCTAATGCATGGTTCATCCTAATGGCATTTCCAAGGCAATGGAGGGACTTTTTTTTTTGACAGATGCACACCCATACACATCACATTATTTAAAAAATTTAAATTCATTTTTATTTTTTAAATTTGTTCTAATTAGTTTTACACAACAGTAGAATGCACTTTGACACATTGTGCATAAATGGAGTACAACTTCTCACTCTTCTGGATGTACATGATGTAGAATCACACTAGTTGTGTAGTCATATATGCACACAGGGTAATAATGCTCGATTCATTCTACTGTCCTTCCTACCCTCATACCCCTCCCCACCCTTCACTCCCCTCTACTTAGTCCAAAGTTCCTTCTTCCCTAGCCCCCACCCCCTTATTGTGAATTAGCAAGTGCAAAGCACAGAAAACATTTGGCTTTTCGGTTTTGGGGATTGGCTTATTTCATTTAACATGATATTCTCCGACTCCATCTATTTACCAGCAAATGCCATAATTTCATTCTTCTTTAAGGCCGAATAATATTCCATTGTTTATATATACCACATTTTCTTTATCCATTCATCTGTTGAAAGATACCGCAGTTGATCCCATGGTTTAACTAGTGTGAGTTGCACTGCTATAACCATTGATGTGGCTGCATCACTGTAGCATGCTGATATTAAGTCCTTTGGGTATAAACTGAGGAGTGGAATAGCTGGGTCAAATTGTGGTTCCATTCCAGGTTTTCTGAGGCATTTCCATATCACTTTCCATAATGGTTGCACCAATTTGCAGTTCCACCAGCAATATATGAGTGTACCTTTTTCCCCACATCTTCACCAACATTTATTGTTGCTTGTATTCTTAAAAATTGCCATTCTGATTGGAGTTAGATTAAATTTTAGAGTAGTTTTGATTTGCATTTCTCTAATTGCTAGAGATGTTGAACATTTTTTCATATATTTGTTGATTGATGATATATTTGTTTCTTCTATGAAGTGTCTGCTCAGTTCTTTAGCCCATTTATTGATTGGGTTATTCTTTTGTTGTTGTTAAGTTTTTCAAGTTCTTTACATATCCTGGAGATTAATGCTCTGTCAGAGGTGCAGGGGGCAAAGATTTTCTCCCATTCTGTAGACTCTCTCTTCACATTATTGATTATTTCCTTTGCTGAGAAGAAGATCTTCAGTTTGAATCCATTGCATTTATTGATTCTTGGTTTTACTTCTTGGGCTTTATATGCCACTGATTGGCTCTTTGTTTTTGCCAATTGTTTTTGACCTCAATGTATAAACTTTCTTAGATGCTACAACATCACTTATGAGTTTATTGTGTCAGTTTGGATGAGATGTGATGGTGATATTAAGTAAGGATAAGATGGAGTAAAAGGAATGAATGACATAAAATATTAGGCGGTAAGATGAAAAAAGACATGGTGGTTTCTATGAAGAGAAATAAAAGGTGAGGGACAAGGTAAGAATGATACTGAAGTTAGAAGGTGGAGCATCTGGACAGAAGGGAATTCTTTGGGATATGTGTAAGAGTAACCAGAAACAAGGGAACAAAATTGGCTACATAGAGCTCAGTTTTAGACAAGATGGATTTGGCAGACTTATGGAGAGATCTCCCAAATGAACATGCTCTATGCTCAATTGTGTAAATTGGATGGAAATCTCTCCAAAGATTATTCATTATACCTTCTGCAATTTTCCTTCTACATGCCTTTTCCAGAATAATTATCTTTACTACTTTAATTATCCTATAGCATACCATATTTTTTTCAATAACATGAAATATCTTAATTTACATTTGTTTTAAAAGTTAGAACATTTTCCAAGTCACTTTCAGATACTATCACCTACACAATAATGATTGATGCATATGTTTTCATTTACATTTTACAGATGATAAAATTAATGCTAAATTGTGAGTGACCATCCATTTTTTTGTCATGGGTAAGCAAGGGATTTGTCACTCACATCCACATTCTCTGGCTTCTAATTACCTATATATTTCTCAGTTGTGTTTTTAAATGAGGGGTACAAATGAAATAATACTTTAAAAATATCAGTGGCTTATTTCCCTCTCTTTGCTATCACAAATACTAGTGATACAGTTTTGAGTAATAGTAGATAGATTGTCTTCTATAAATATTTTAATTGGCATCGTGTAAATATATTAAAATGCATAAACCTCAGTCTATAGTTAAAGTGTATCACTCAGAAGTCTTTGTCATATCCATTCTATTTGGGATTTTGTTATAGAGTTTGATTGCATTTTTCCTTTTAATAAATGGAGTCATAGGTAAATATTTTTTAGTGTATGACTTCTTTTGCTCATCATTATCTCTACCATCTTGTTTTATGTGATAGCAATCCCATTTTTTATTTTTTTTTCTGAGTGGATGGTATTTATATATGTGAGTACACTGCAAATTATTTGCTTATTCATCTGTTGATGAACATTTGGGTTGTTTCCTATCTTTAACTCCAGTGAACAAAGCTGCTTGAACATTCTTCTGCACATATTTTGGTACATGTATGTGTTTATGTACCGCTAAATGTGGAATTACTGTGTTTAGAGGATTGTGTGGATGTTCACTTTTGGTTGATATCTAAAATGCTTTTTTCAAAGTGATAAAACTAATTGATACTGCCAAGTATATTGTATAAAAATTCATTTGCATAAAACCCCTACCATCATTTGATATTTTCAATTTTTTTTGATTTTGGTTTATTTTTCATTCCATTTTGACCATCCTGGTGGGTACGTAATAGACCTCATTTTGGACTTAATTTTAATTTTCTTGATGAATAATGAAGCTGAGTAACTTTTCATATGGTTATTTCCCATTTGGACAATCTCTTTTGTAAAGTGTTGTTCATGTCTTTTGACCATTTTTCAAATAGGTCCTCTGTCTTTTTATCTCAATTGTAAGAGTCCTTTATAACATGCTAGATAAGAGTTCATTGTTGAATATATGCATTGCAAATTTCCTCTCCCACTCTTTCACTCTTCTAATATTGTCTTATGATGAACAGAAGTTTTAAATTTTAGTTTAGTACAAATTATACATCTTTTCCTTTACAATTTGTGCTTTTTTGTTCTGCTGAAGAAATTTTTGCCTGTCTCAGGTTCTTGAAAGCCCTTTCATATGTTATCTATAGTGTATTATTTTCCATAATTAGATGATAAACCACTTGTCATTGGACTTTGAATATGCTGAAAGATGTTGATCAGAGTTCTTTTTTATTATTTGCAAATGATTGAACACATTTTATTGATGGTGTTTTTTCTCACTAAATTGCAGTACAGTTTTTATTATATAGCAAGCAGTTGACTATATACATGTGACCTCTCTATTTTGTTTCTTTTGTATATTTTCTGATCTATTTGTTTTAATTGAGCTAGTTATTGTTTTCCTATGTATTTCTTATAAACTCTTCAATTTAATTTACTTTTTTAATATATATTTTTAGTTGTTGATGGAACTTAATTTAATTAATTTATTTATATATGGTGCTGAGAGCTGAACCCAGTGCCTCACACAGGCTAGGCAAGTGCTCTACCACTGAGCCACAACCCCAGTCCATCAATTTTATTTTTTCTTCAAATTTGACTACGTTTTCCTTAGTGTACTGAACTTTTGATCAGTTTATAATCATAAGTTTGAAATTGTGACTGTAACAACTATATGGGCTGAGAAATTTTTTATTGCATCTGCAGCTAATTCATGTTAGTTTATTCTGACCAACTTTTTTTTTTTAACATTTAAGGAAATTACTGAAACTAACACAAATAGCACATTACTCTGCCTTGACACTTGTCAAAATATACAGTTTGTGATTCCTATTTTTCCTTTATGTGTATAAAATATGGGCTGTTTCCTGAAATGTTGTTTATAATTAATGCTTTGCACACTCAGCACCAGACTGATTCTTATCTCTCCAAATTCTTATTCCCCATATTCTTTTATTTCTACAGCCGTTGGAACATAAACCATTGGAATATGTCTTTTATTAACTTCTAAACATAGTCTTTTTCATGTTAAAATGTACTGTGTAGCACATCTCACCTGGATTAGATAAGATAGACTCCTGTCTTTCTCCTTCCCTCCACTAAATACTGCCATAATCTTTGCAAATAATGGAAGACACAACCAAAGGAAGAGTTTGAAGGGAGAGATGAAGGAAGACTGGCTGGAAACATCAACCTCTCCACCCAAAAAAAGAAGATCACACTCCCCACCACCCTCACACAAGACAAAGGCCTACATGGGCTCATTCCTCCTCTGGGTTTTCCTGGTTATATTTTCAGGCAATAAGTTAGCATGAATCAAAATGTAGCCTGTAAAAATAAAAAAACAAACAAAATAAAATATTTTTATCTGGAAAATAAAAAGAAATTAATATATAGCAGAAAAGAAAGAGTTAGCATCAGATATCAGATATCCTATTGACAGTAAGGGGTTCATAGAGGTGTCCCTTTTCTGCATTGAACCTGAGACTTTCTTCCCCCCTGAGAGATATGATGTGCCTGGGTGACAACAGCAAGGTTTATCCTTCCCCAACACAGGACCTGCTTTGTTTTTATCTCTGCAGGCCAGAGAACCCCTTGCCCCACCAAGAGCTACATGGCAAGACAGGATGGGAAAACTCCTTCTTTCTCCTTAGGCTGCATGAGCAGGTCCCAGTTCACAGTGCCAACAGATAAACCAGTTTGGATGAACACCCTGAAAATCAAATTTTCTTTTGAACCACAATCCACAGATTTGGATCAGACTTGTGTATTAAACATAAACACATGACTGCTTTATTAAAAAATTAAATAAGATGCTGAGTGTCATATAATCATAGCCAAAATGTCTAAGATGCAATTTATAAAGTCTCATATCATACCAAGAACCAGGAAAATCCACAATTTGAATGAAAAAAGACGACTGATGCTAAAACCAAGGCTAATGTTGGAATAAATTATATGACAAGGATTTTCATGAAACATTAAAAATGTATCAGTAAGCAATTTTAAATTCTCTTCAAAGTTAAAAAATAGAAAATAATAGGAAATAAATATGTTAAAAAAGAAACAAAGGAAATTTAAACAAATGATAATTACAGTACTGAAAATAAAAATCTCCATTAATATATTTAGTAATAGTGTGAATAGCAAAAATAGAAACAGTAAATTTGAAGATAGATCAATAAAATTTAAAACATGAAAAGAAGAAAGAAAAGGAATATGCAAACAAAGTGAACTAAAACTTTGAGAACTATGGAACAATTTAGGATTCCACAGTTATATCATCAATGTTCCAAAAGAAGAGAAGAATTGGAGTGGAACTCAGCAGTGTTTGAAGACATAATGCTGAAAATGTCCCGGGTTTGTTGAAAAATTTAAATATAGAGAATTGAGAAGGCAAGAGTACCCAAAGATGAGAAACCAAAGAAATTAGCATCAAGACAAATTTGAATTAAACTTCTGAAAATTACAGACAAGGGGAAGAACTGATAATAGCGGAGGGAAATACCACATACAGGAAAATACCTTTTAGATTGACAGGTTTATCACCTGAAAACAAAGGCCAAAATTCAAATGTTCTACCACTTAGTTACATTTCTATCCCTATTTATTTATTTATCTATTTATTTATTTTTGTTTTTGAGACAGGGTCTCTCTAATTGCAGAGATTGGCCCTGAACTTGCAGTCCTCCCATCTCAGTCCTCAAGTACCCAGAATTACAAGCATGCACCACCATATCTGGTTTAGTGTTTTTGAAATGACAGAAATTGAGGCCCGGCTAGTGGTTGTCAAGGGTTATGGTAGAGTGTGAGTTGGGGAAGGAGGTGGGTATTATTATAAAAGAGCAACATGAGAGGAAAGTGTGGTGATGGGACGCTTCAGGATCCTGCCCAACACTGTGGATACATGAGCTTACACAGGTGACAAATCAGTATAGAACTAAAGTTGCACACACACACACATGAGTACAGCTTGAACTGGGGGAATCTGAGCATGGGTGGTATCAAGGTAAACATCCTCCTCTGATGTTGTATTATTGCTATAAAAGTTGTTACCACTAAGGAAAACTGGGGAAATAATAGGGGAGGATTCCTCCCCATTATTTCTCACACTTGCATGTGAAGCTACAGTTACTTCAAAGTAAAAAGTTTGACTAAACAACACACAGTGTATTTTAATGTATTATTAATCCTTTGATGTGAACATCAAGTGTATTGATGACTTTTGAACGTAGTTCAATTTATATATATTTTAAAGTACACTTTTCCATTGGATTAAACACAAAACACTTTGAAAGAATGTATCAGTGTGAAACTGTAAAACAACAAATTCTCTCATTTTCCATAGTGAATGATTTTTCCTGATACTCCTTTCTCTGCATCAACTGTTCCTTTCAGTACTGTGAAAGTAAACTTCAGCTTCCTTAGAAAGCTCCTTACTTGCTTTATTGTAATGCAACTTTTAAATGTTATCGTTTTTCTAATTTAATCCCGTGACAGTGAAAAAAAAATGTTACCCCATGGTAAAGAATGTCATAATATAGTTTCTCTACATTTTTTCTTGAATTTGGAGACATTGGTTTTAGATGACAATTCCATTTCAAAATTGAATGATTACCTATTTAAAGCATGGTAATTAGACACTGCATCATAAATGTTAACTATGTATACTTTTGGTATACATATAATCAATAGACATACAGGCACGTATTGAGTTAAGTACATTTAAAAATTAGCTTTCTCTCCTTTCTCAAATTTGTGTGCACATATAGTGGATCTTACAGTTTTTGAGAACAAGCAAAGGCATGTTGTATTGTAGCAACATTGAAATTTTGCTTTAAAATTCTTTGCTAGTAAAATGAAGGTGTAAGAATTGGCAGCTTCACCTCTTGCAGTATGTTATCACCATACTGTCAGAAGAGCTCATTTATGCCAACTCTGACGAAACCGGGTGTGTTATGAATCAAGCATGAGCCATGGGTTTCTTATGTCAACAATGCATTTCAACTCTTACCTTATTACCACATTTCTTGGACATTATAGGATAATATGTTTGAAGCTTTTTACAGCTTGTGTGTGAAATCTCCAACAATATTGCCAAATGCAGTGAAAAGTGCAGGGCTATTTCCTGACATTGCTTTTCTAGATACTGATTTCTGAATCTTTGAATGCCCAAATACTTACAAGTGGGGTCAATTAGGTATCACCCATCACCTTGACAATGTCTTTCTTATTACATAGATTGCTTTAAGAGATTCAATGAAATATTCAAGGTCATAAAAAATTGCTTTCTCTCAAATATAGTCTGTTAAGTTCTGAGGACATAGGAACATTCTGGACGGAATGTGCAAACATTATTCATTAGAAAAGAAGCAGTACATTTGAATATTGGAAGTTATGTTTCCTTTAAATATAGTCACCTAAGAAGAAATTAAATTTAAGGAAATTAGAAGAACTGCTAAAATCTGTTGATAATACAAGTTTGTCACAGGAGACTGCTCTAAATAGGAAACCATATTGAAAATATCTAGAGGTAGGAGAAAGGTGAATCATCTTATAAGGAGACAGTGTGTGACAAAAGGAACGTATATATCAAAGAACACTTTATTTACCTTGCATTAGGCTATCTTCCTATGAGAAGGTTAAATACTTCAGGAGAGGGATAGGATTTTTCTCATGTTAACTAATCCAGACAAAAGTGAATAGAGATTTGCTTTCTTCAGCATTTATTGATATTAATTGCTTTATTGAACTAGCTGTGGGAATGGGGATTTCCCAATGCCAGCATAAAGGATCATTATTTATAAGCTAACTGATCCCACAAATTCTACACTTAGCTCAACATTTCCGTTGGAAATACTGAAAGAATCTTTTAAAAAATGTTGCATTTCAGGTTTCATGCTGCATGCTAAATTACATAAGCTAAATGATAAAACATTTTCCAGGAAAAGGGAATTTTTAACATCTCACCCAAAAGGTTTCAAATTGAACTCTGAAATGCAGTTTATTTTACATTTTCCTTCCATTTATTTTTAATTCTTCCCCTTTGGCTCCATCATACAGGTGTCCCTAGTTACAATCATCAGTAAAAAACAAAACACATGTGTAGCCTATAAACCGTATTTGTGCTAATTCATAGGAGAAAAATATCTTGAGTTCCTCCTTCCAATTTCCTTTCCTTTAACCACTTAGAAGTTCTGAGTTTAAGATTACAGAAACCAAATTTTGTCCCTTGTGATAGGTTAACAGAAAAATGTCTGCGTATCATTTCTTATTGCAACTAAAGAAGTCAAGGTGGAAATTCCCAGGTTAACTGAGAGTGTGAAAAGTCTGAGAAAGGAAGCTATATTTGCTCAAAAACGGGATCTATCAATTATGGACTTTTTTTTGGTAAGAATTTGCCAAGGCCTGAACTAATATCAAGTATTAGCACTAACTTTTTCACAGAAGGAAGTTCTAGCCTTGAATATCAAATAGCAAGTTTCTCAAGCACTAAAAGGGAGTCCTCTAAATTTTGTTCAGATATTCATATGATAAAGGCGCCAGAGGCAATGCTAAAGTCAAGGTAATATTGGTTATTTGCTTGTAAATTCTAAATTGAGTGCTTAATAGATCAGCTGTTTTAAATCACATCACATTGAAATGTGATATGCAAGTTGTCAGTTTCAAGTATTCGTCTTCCTTCACTTTTATTTTGATAAAATAACAATTGGGCTTCAAGCATGGTTCTTTATTCCTAAAATAACACAACAAATAACTAGAAATAGGCGTCAAAGCTGTTGTATATCACTTTTTGATAAATCATCATTTTATTTTTGTATTTTATTTTTCAAATAATTTCTTTTCCCAGAGAAAGATGAACACATTTTTTTGTGAACGAAAAGTATTTTTGCAGATGTAAGAATAATCATTCTTGTAAAAGTGTTTTACAAATACAAGAATAGTATCTGAATAGTCATCCAAAAATTGGAGACATGAATTTATGTAGTGCTTGCAGGGTGCCTTAGGTTTGATTATGGAGTTATTCCATGAACAGTTCTTGCCAAGACTGTCACAGAATCAATGGACTGGACTTATTAGGTCATCATCCCTTACTAACAGTATAGAGTTTTCAAAAGCTTTATTAGGTGCAATTGTAAGTGGTTCAGACAAGAGGCTTCAATCATTTCTGTTTAGAGATGAGTCCACAGCCTTAGAGATTTCATTGGCAGGAAATGTATCCTGATGCCCAGTCGGATGTGTCATTTTTTTTCTTAGAACACTTGCAATCAATCCTGTCCCACCTCCCACCAATCCACAGTCTTTGTCTTTTTTTCTTTTTTTGTTTTTAACTTCCACACTTTTTTACACTCAGTAGACTTTGTCCAAATGATCAAATACTAACATACGAAAAATAATAAAAATTGAATTGGACAACTTTGCACAAAGAGGGATTAAAATGAGTTGAAGTAAACCATGGAAAGAGAATATTTAGTTTGGCATAAAATACTGCTATAATCACTTAAACATGAACAATAACCCATTTGGAAAATATCTGAAACAGTTTTATTTCACAGACATATCATTAGGTGACCATAATGTTCCAGGAATCTACCCTTTCCAACCTAGTCTACCAGCAAAGAGACTACGCTATAATAGCAATCACAATAGAAATTTCTAATATTATTTTATCTTCTAACTTAAGATGCTAGCATGACATGCCAAGGGTAATACCCTGAGTTATTTCTCTCTGGGATCAATACTTAAGAAGCTATTGTAAGCCAACAGCAAGGCTCTCCCACAGCATAGGGGAAAAGTTCCTCATGAGCAAGGAGCCCCACAGAGGCTTTTTTTCAGCCCATAAACAATAGAACTATGAGTTTCCAGGGGTAAAGCATCAGGCTGGAAACTTGTACTAACATGAGTTTGGATTCCAAATCTATAATTTACTGGCTTGTTGAGTGACAATGGGCACATAACTCCTCTGACGTATCTTTTCTAACATTTAGTTTTAAAATTTGTATTAGTTATACATTTGATTGTAGTAAGATATCAACTTAAAATAAATAAAACCTTAAAAAAATCCACTAATTTAAACATGAAAGCTATGTAGATCCTTTGCAAATATAAAAGATACATCTTAATTAAATGCAATAAGACCACTCATGATACCTTTTAGAAAAAAAAAAAGCAGGCGGACATTTGAACCATAAAATATTAAAATAGAATGCTCAACTTCAACATTTAAAGTGTACACTGTTATAACATCAATAAAACAGATCAAGATATCAGATTTGTAGTTCAGAAAAAAATATTGTAGAAAAAATTGGCATCATGTTTCAATAGTTTTCCAAGTGAATTCTAACAAAATGATGGTGGATCATTAAATATTTCTTGATAACAAATGCTTATTTTATTTAACATTAAAATTATTATTATCTCATGGTACTGGGGATTGCACCCAGAGGTACTCTAGACTTGACCTACATCCGAAACCCTTTTTTATTTTTTATTTAGAGACAGGTTCTTGCCAAGTTGCCAAAACTGGCTTAGAACTTGTGATCCTGCTGCCTAAGCTTCCTGAGTCTCTGGAATGCACTACCACACTGGGATAAAAATAATTTTCTGATGGGTTAAAATGTTAAACATAAAACATAAGCAGTTTCAAGGAATATGATATCCCTGATCATATAGATTCTTTCTAAATTAAAAAACTATGGAGGGATCCACAAATGAAAAACTAATAAGATTCCATAGTATAAAATAGAATTTCTAAATGTCAAAGTAATATATTAAAGATCTGAGGTAAGCAAAGAAAAAATGGGGGAACTTTACAGACATTATTCTTAATTTATAAATATCCCTTTGAGTAAGATAAATGACCACTATCCTAAAAAAATTAAAAGTACTAAAGAACTGACAAGTCACAAAATAAGAACTACAGCTAGTCTATGTAGGCATTGTGAATTTATTCTTATCAACAATCAAATAATTGTAAATTAAATACTTCTTTTAATGGAATTTTTTTTTCTAGAATAAAATAACTCTTCTAAACCACTGACAGGCGTATTAGTTTTCATCAACATTATGGAAAGGTAGAAATTGTTGGAAATGCTTTTTTAAGAATTTGAAAGTTGTTATGCCTCAATTTTTATATCACTGGCTGTATTAATTTCATTTCCTTAAAATTATCTTAGTGTGATGTTCAGACTCCAATGAGAATTCTGGCATGAATATACTTATTGCAACACTACTTAGATTAAACCAGTGGTATAACTGAATGTTGTCCCACAGAAAAGGTGATTACTTGAATTCAGGCTCAAGTATGGTGGTCTATAATGGAATAATAATAACTCAAAGTGATCTCAAAAATATTTGCCAAGATGAAAAAAAGTTAAAATGAGAAATAATTTTATAAAATGTCATATTTACCATGTGTTTTAGTATTAAAAAGTTATGTAGGGATTTAAAAAATAACAGTTGAAATAAATATATCAAAATGTTAAGGATTTTTTTATCAAGAATAAGATTATGGAATATTTTTCAAATGCCTATAATTAAAATTCAGTAACTTTATGATCAGAGGAGAAAAACATTTTTGTAGACCTGGTTTTTAAGGAGTCCTTAAATTTACAAATTGTAACAAAGTGAATTGAAAATTAAAAACAGAAACATACAACATTCTGTTGTATCTTTAATAAATTAAATACCTTTTCTTCACACAAATAAAAATTTGATATTATTTAATGCCATGATTACCGGTTTCAACAAATAATTTCTCTTTAGGAAGAAATTAGGAAGTTTTTAAAGGGCATTGGTTGTGTAGTCACTAATTCTCAAGGTTAGGCTCATAAATAATTCTGAAGAAAATTGCATTCTCAAATTTCTGAGAATAATATAATTGATGGACACCTCCCTGTAGGTGGGGTGTGAATAGTAAGGATCCTTTCTAATTTTTCTCTGAATCTGTAGTAGCTTTCAAAATAAATTCCTTTAAGTTCACCACTCTTTTCTCTTAGAAGAAAGAAAAGAAATTAGGTAGTCCAATCCAAATGAAGAGGGGATGAGAACCAAGTAACAGAACCAACACTGGCAGACTGAAATTAAGAGTAATACATTTGTTCAGCTTCAGTTTATTATTTCCCAGCCCGAAAAATAAAATATAAGCTAAGCCATGCATGAAATCTGGTACCCAAAAGAATCAGAACTGCTTCATGTCAGATGACAACTAGTCTTTGCAATCATATTCAATCTGATTCCTGACCAATAAAAGAGACTCATTTTCTTCTCCTCCCACATAGCATGCTGCACAAACACCCAGTTCTATGACTTTATTGTTTCCTGCATAGTGACTTTTAAGGTCTGCCCACCTTATTCACTATCTTGTGATTCCACCCCCAGAACTCCCCCACTTTCTTTGTAGACTGCAGTTCTGGTTCCTGTGTTCAGGGAAAGCCTTCACTCCCTCAGCCTCAGGAGGACACCCCTAGGCATGTCCCTGCAGGGCTGATTATACCTCCTCAATGTAAGATTGAAAGAGAATGACAACGTTTCTTCAAGTCAGAAGTTTAAAGTGAGCCCCATAATATAATTAGGTTTTTAACAGAGAACTTCCAAAGAGGGTTTGGAATGTTCCCAAATGTGGCTGCAGATTACCCTATGAGAGAAGCCAAATTTAACTTAGAGGTCATGTACCTTAATTTCCTTCCAACTCTGTCCCTCCCTGTGCCCTATCATTATGTGATCTCCTTACCCTACCAGTACATCATCTTGAGAATGTGTTAGCTAGTGAAGTTTAATAACCAGTCTGAGTGTTTACATTAAAAGAAAGTTTTCTTGAATCCCCAACTAGTATTAAGATTGAAAATAATGAAGTTAAAAAATTAGAATGCTAGGCAGTGTTTCTGGCCAAACTTATTGCTAAGACTTCTGCTCAACTAGTCATCAAATGTTTATTTATGAACTAATATATGTAACTCCTGTCCTAGTTTCCAAAACATCTTTGTCATGTCTGACCCTTCTGGCTTTTGCAGATGGAGGTTTCTGCCTACTTTAACACTAGAGAAAACAGTGTATAATTATAGTATATCTTAATAAAAGTGTGAGAGGAAAGAATGAATATATATATATGTATTTGTGCTCATATACATGTAGATATATGTATGTAAATAAAAATGTATGCTTGTATATACATATATTTAAATAAGCAGACAATTCATATAGATCATTGATTTGTTTTCTTTCACAATGACTTTATTGAAGAGATTATTGCATAGTATGTACAAACAGCTACATTAAAATAAAAACTCAAGGGTTGGCTTGTATTTCACCCATGATATCAGTGCATTTGGGGAAGTTACTTGATCTCTTTTCTTTTCCTTGTGTTTTAACATTCCTTGAAAGGGTAGAAAAAGGTACAGAATAATTAAAAGTCTCTGGTACTAGGCATATTTCATGAACTCAATTTGAGTCAAATTCAAGATGACAATATCAGAGGAAGTAGTGCTTTCGAATCTCAAGCAGACATGTGGTTTGCCTTGTTGACTTTGGACCTTTGAATGCCTTTCAGAAGAAAGTGAGCCCTGGGAAGGAAGAGCCCCCAGATGCACATCCTTGTCCTGTCTGAATACATTGAGGGGACTAATGCTCAAAAAGTGGTTCTCTCTGCATTTAGTCTCCCACTTTGATAAGGAGATAAAGAGAGTTACTGGGAGTTGTAATTCATGGAGATTCTCTCCAGGTCTGCTACTAACCAGCCACTTGACAAACATCTCAATTCCTTCGGTTGAAATTATTTCTTAATATTTATAATTATTTTTGTATCCCCTGAGTCTGTCAGAGCTCCAAATGAATCATATGGCATATGCAGAATTTTCTATTTTCTGCTTTCTATTTCTGTGTGGCTCAGTGTAGAAGAAGCAGAGGGATTCCACAGGATTATAGTGGAACCACCCCTCTGCTGGTGACAACTAAAGAAACCCACAAGGAAAAGAGTGTTGTCGTGTCGGCAACCAATCTTAGTGACTTTTTTAAATATCAAGGAACTTTTACTTCAATAAAAGTAAAAAAAATATTTTTCACTTAGTAAAAATACCCAATTAGATCATTCCCAGTGTCCCAAATTCATTTCAGAAAACAGCCCTCTGTGATTCCACGGAATCAATGTGGATGAATGTAAACTCAACTAGATGTCACTGAGGACATTCTGTTCAAAATTAAGACAGCAGTTAACTCTTTGCACTTTGTCCTCTACCTGGAATGGGTCATACTGAGTCCTAGACATACTGCACAACAGTTTTTTTGTTGTTGTTGTTCTTATTTGTTCTTTAAAGTCTTTTGATACCTTTAGGAAAATAGCTTTGGATTCAGCTTTATTGTTAATGAGTGAGTATGAATTAATGAACTATACAAATTTCATAACTTTAAATTGTGTTAATAACTATTTGGCATAAATGTGGGGCATTCTTATGTAGAATAGCCAAACTACAATACAATCATTATTGAATTTCTTTTGCTCAAGAAGTTTAAAAGTGGGAATGGACATAATAGCATAATGGGTTATTTTCACTTTTTTTTAAAGATGGGCATTTCTAATAGTCATAATTGACTAAAATTGTTTTAAAAGGATTCTAATATATTTCAAACACTGCCAAATTCATTTTAGCAGGAAATCTTGTAGAATAACTGAAAATTCACTGGTCCACACAAGCTTAATTTGCTTCTATTCTATAGCTGATAACTATATTTCCAAAATTTTCTGATTAGTCTGATTTGGATTTTTTGCTTTTAGCTTCAAAAGAACCATAACACCAGTTTTTATGAGCAATGCTTTTCTGGACACTTTGGTCATCAAGTCCTGACGGGAGAATACTATGTAAGGATGGTGCCATTGATTGGCTATGCAGGGGAATGGAGGAATTAAATGATCCTTAAGATTCTGTCTTCCCTAAAGTTGCAGCAACTTCCTGGTTATTTTTTTCTTCTGTTTGCCCATTTATTCAGTCTCTATGATTTGTTTTTTAATTGTTGTTTCATTGCTGCTTTTATTTTATTTTTAAATTTTTTGTTTTAGATGGACACAATACCTTTGTTTTATTTAGCCATTTCTATGTGGTGCTGAGGATAGAACCTGGTGCCTCACATATGCCAGGCAAGTGCTCTACCACTGAGCCACCCCTGCAGCCCCTGCTGCTTCTATTTTAATGCTCTTTGTTACGGTATGTACAGAATCTCCCAAAAAGGTTATAATAAGAATATTGGGATCTTGAGTGACTGAAGTACATTGTCTACAGTAGATACCATGTTGACACTGTGTGGTTGCTTTCCCGTCTCTAGAAGAATAATAAATAGATTCTATTAACTCTGTCTCTTCTGAATCAGTGCTCCTCAAGCTTTGACATGAATGCAGATCCTCATGGAATCTTGTGAAACTGCAGATTCTGACTAGGTTGGCCTTGAAGAGGCAAAACCTCAGATTCTGCACTTCTGACAAGCTCCCTGATGCTGCTAAGCTGCCAAGAGGAACAGACTTTGGGTATAACAGGGTTCTAAACTATTCTCCTTGTACCATTATATTCAAATTTACAGAGATCTTGGCTTTCAAAATGTGAATCATGTCTTTGCACATTCTTCCAACTCCTGATTTCTAAAAATAAAATTGGAGGGAGATCTGGATGGGATATTTTATATTCCCGAAAGTTGGATTACATTAGGTCACGAAAAGTCTTTAAACATGCCATTCAGAAGGCCCTAAATCCCTGATCACTTTCTATACCTCCTCATCTCTAGCTGAAGCCTGCTACTTCTTGAAGGATATTTTGAGTGTTCAACTCTTCTCCTTCTCACTAAATATACCTTTTCTCTGTTATCTGCCAGAACACTGCATCCCTTCCATTTCTGCCTCTCTTGCTGGCCCTTCTTATGGATATCCCACAGAAGTGGCCTTTCACATATGTAGGCACAATGGGTGGATTGTAAATTAAATAGGAAAGAATCTTTATCCTTCATAGTTACAGGAAATCCCGGACCCAGGGCAATATGTACATGATATCTGAATACACAATCAGACTCTTTGAATTACACTGTAGGAGCAACAAACACAGCAAAGAGGCCACAAAAGCTGTCTTTTTCAGGGTATTCACAATGCAAATGAGCCATGATGAAGGAGAAAATCTGGTTAAAATCACCCACTAGCTGGATATTCATATCCTACCTTTTATCTTCAATTTCAATTTTCCAATTTAATGGCTGGCATCTGTTAGAAAAGAAAAATGTAATGGTCAATGCTGTGGAATTAAATCCATAGCCTACAAATTTATTAGAGGCTTTCCTTTCCACCCTTAAAACTCTGATACACTGATTAAAATACTTACTTTTTACTTTTAAACAGAGTATGGATATACAACTGGGAAAGATTACCTCCGAAGTATATATATTGCTCTAAGAATTACTGCAGATCTGAAAATGATATCTTTTTTGGGGGATTATTTACTAATGAAAATAGCATTGTAGTGCTTGTAGAAAATGCTACCACCACCTACTGGCATACACTGTACATAAAACTGAAAAGGTTTTTAAATAATTTGAATAGAGCCAAATAAGTGTAGTTAGGAAGAAAATATCATAGCTACTTTATTACAATTTAATTTCAAATTTATTCGATTAAGTGCATTGTCTTTGATAATATAACATTAACTTTTATAACATAAAGTGCAAAATAGTAAGAAATAAGAAAAGAGTGAAATGATGACTTGGGACATTTAAACAGAAAGGACAAAAGTGCACTTATGTTCCCTGGGATGACAGATGCCCTTGCCTTACACCTGTTGCAATGTTCATTTTTATTGCGATTTCTTTGATTAAACTCAGATGCAACAGGGAACTTGGTGTCAATGTGACCATTCAAATACATATTCATACATATTGTTAATGAAAATCATATTCAACAAAATTATTTGAAGCAGAATATAAAGATATATACAAATCCCTTGCAATTTTAGGAGCTATTTTGATGAAGAGGAATGGTTGAACACTACATGTACATCAAACTTTTTGAAATTTTTATTCTGCAAGTAACTCTCATTAATTTCACTTTAGCATTAAAATTCCCTCAGGAAAGAATTAAATCCTCATGCCTTTCCCTTAGTTGTTATTTTGAAATTTATCCTCTGACAATCTAGTCTTCAGTCCTACAAATTTCCTACCTCTAAAGAAAGTATCTCTTGCATAGAATCTATTTTCTTGTTCAATAGTTTAATATTTTGCATCAATGAGCTAGATTCATGAAAAGGATATGGAATTAAAGATAGATTTTCTTCTCAAACTTTACTGTAATATCTCTATTTATTAGAATTCCAAAATGAGCAACTTATTTCTTTAATGGTAATTCTAATCACATGTATATGTATATAGAGGTATAGAATGATATAGTTAATAAAATCTAATGATAATATGTTTATATATTCTCATTATAGTCAAGAAAAATTTTGGATGATAAACATGTGAAATTTTAAAGAAAAAGTAAAAGCAAGCTTCTCTAGTATTAGAATTCAGTTATATATATTAAAAGTTGATAACATTTTTATTTTCTCCCATTGATTAAAAAATGTTTGTAGATAATAATGATAACTCATTCTTCATTATCTTATTTAAATTAGAGTCACTTCCCTACTAGCCTCGGGGTTGCTTGCTGCCCTCTTGAAAAGAAAATGCTATTGTTCCTCTAAATATTGTCTTATATTGATAATTAGAATTCATTGCTTAACATTAGATTTTCATTTTTGTTGAATTGTTTGGTAGCTCAATATTTTCCTCATTGATCTGCCAATATTTTTGATATCTTATACTATTCTGCCTTTGTCTAGTCGAGATATAGTCATTGAATTCCTACAATGTGCTCAACATCAGATTGGCACAGTGGATCCTGTGGCTGGTGTTCCTGGTAAACATGCTCCTTGACTTGTTGGAACTTCAAAGGGCAATAGGGAAATGCAATAAACGAGTCAAATGGGACAAATTAAAGAAGCAGACACATTGGTATAAGTGCAGTGGAGTATAAGGGAGCCAATAGGTGAGTATTTCAGCTGTGGATGGGAGAAGCCTGTCCAACAACAGAATGTTTTAGGTATTAAAAACAAAAAAAACAAAAAAACAAAAAAAAGAGAACACAAATCCAATCATACAGTTTACTTTTATATGATTGTTAAAGTTTACCTGTTTAATTGAGGCAAATATACTAGCTATTAATATATATTATAGTGCTGTAAGCCTGTAATCTCAGTGACCTGGGGGCTGAGGCAAGAGGATGACAACTTCAAGACCATTCTCAGTAATTTAGTCGCCTTAAACAACTTAGCCAGACCCTGTTAAAAAAGAAAAAAAAAAAAAAAAAGAGAGAGAGAGAGAAAGAAAAAGTGATAAACAGGGATAAAACCCAGTGATAAAACATCCCTGGGTTCAATCCTTACTTTAAAAAAAAAAGAGAGAGATTAATAGTATATGTCTATCTTCTACTTTATGCAATAAATTATAATGAGTCCAATATATTCTTAAAACTGATTTCAACAAGATTTGAATTAGCAGTTTTACAAAAAGTTGAATGATAGCAGTATAGGTTGAACTATGTCCTTCCACACTTAGTATGGTGAAGCCCTCAACCCTCGTAAATCAGAATGTGAGTAGATCTGGAGATAGGGCCTTTAAAGAAGTAATTATGGGGAAAATGACATTATATGGGTAGTCTTTAGTACAAGATGACTGGTATTCTTAAGTGAAGAGGACTTTGGGAATACAGACACAGGGAATGACCACATGAAGATACTGGAGAAAGAAGGCAACCCAGCTGACACCTTGAAATCAGACTTCTGGCCTCCAAAATTGTGAGAAAACAAATTTCTGTTGTTTAAATCACTCAGACGCTAGCAAACTAGTACAGGTGAGATTGTAAAAGCAATTATAGTGGAGTAAAGTGTTCAGTTAAAAGCAAAGGGTCCAGGTGAAAAGAACAATGTGAAAAAGCTCAAGGAGGAGAAAAGGGTGATTTATTAAAGAAATTATTACATCTCTTTTAAGTGGAAATATAGAATGAATGGAGTAGAATAAATAGACAAATTTTAAAACTCAGATTGGCATAAGAGATCTAGATTTGCAAGCAAAGAAAGTAATTTTAAACATTTTCCTGAAAGTGGAGAAAGCTATTATTCCACCCCCCACAAATAAGGTCTTATGCAGGTGTCTGATATATATAAAACAGATAAAAAGAGAGCTGCTATGTAGTGGGAAAGAAACTTGCCTCTCTCAACTTCTTTTGGCATCACCATGGCACGTCCAAGGAACCTCAGCTGAACACCATGTATTGAAAGAAAGAGTTAACTGGAATGAAAAAGTTGAACTTTATTAATGCACATCGTGAACTACTGCAGTAGTTTGTGGTGCCCCTAATTTCTTGTTTGCACCCTGTTTTGCTTCACCTGGGTGTTTAGTTTCGCCATAAACAAGGTGGCCTGCTTCAGCTTGTCTGCAGGAGCAGTGCACAACCAAGAATAGCACTGTTGAATGTGGCCATTTGATATCACTTGGCCAATGTAATGTGATGGAAGTAATGTGCATCGCATCTAAGCAACTGATTTAAGAGTCCCAGCCCATTTTTGTTAGCTCTCCTGCTCTTTTGTTTCTGCTATAAGGATATTATGTTACAAATGGTGGCCACTCTTGCAGCATGTCTGATTTAACAAAGCCAAAGAGCATCAGGCAACCATCACTTATAAACGAGCTAGAAACATGTCCATTATAAAACATAGGGATTTGGACATGGTTTATTATTGCATCGAAGCTGCCTGATACAGTGTTTATTAGGGGTATCAAATACACCAAACAATTAAAAATAAGTGAATATTTATTTGCTTGTATCTTTGTGTATATTACCACATATTATCTTTTCTGGATTGGACTACAGTGAGAAAAATATGGAGATGAGAAGTGCGATATATCCCTGCATCAGAGTAATTTATTCTTTTCAACTCTATCTACTCCTTTTCAAGTAGCTTCATTTCTACTTGCAAAATCCACTGAGCTGGGTTAACTCAATCATGGCACTATTGCTTTGCAAAAGGTAAATGGATTTTATTTCTGTCACTTTTAGGAGATGTTATAATAACAGAAAACAGATTAAAATGTTGTGCTCCCCAGGGAGATTCAGCCCCACCCCAAATCCCCTCCCTATAGCCCACTCCAATCCCTTCCCCTCCCTATAGCCCCACCCTAATCCCTTCCCCCGCCCTATAAAAGTTGGCAACAAAAGAACTAATGAGCGATTTCCTGGGACACCGCTTTTAGGTGTAAGGGGATCATCGCTGGCCAGCTAAAATAAAGGCTTCTTTTGGCTTTACGTGATCGGCTTGGATGATTTTATTTTCTTTGGGTACAACAGAGACAGGTAGCTAAATGATGACCAGGGCTTGTGATGATTGATCTAACTCAATTAAAATTATTTTCATGGGTATTTTAACAAAAAGACCAAGAAAAAAATTTAAAATTATAAGTTAAAAAGTCATACATACTCAAGGCTATGTCAAAGCATTTTTTGAGCCTTATAAATGGTATTATGGTATTTAAAGAACAAAAAATAAATAAAAAGAAATAAAAACAGAAAAAATGCCTGGTATATGTCATTGTTTCAAATCCTTCCCATATGATACCTAGTTTTGCTTTCCTTAGTTCCCTCCAATACTTTTCAGTAGCTTTAAGTAGCTTCCCATCTACTTTAGTCAGCTTTTGCATCACTGCGACAAAAATACCTGGTAAGAACAACTTACAGGAAGAAAAGTTTATTTGGAGCTCAAGGTTTCAGAGATCTCAATCCAGTCAATCAAATTCATTGCTCTGGGCCCAACATGAGGCAGCACATCATTGGGGAAGGGACCAGCAGAGAAAAGCATGGGCTTCCTTCTCTCAGGAAGCAGAGAGGAGGAAAGGCGCCTCATTGAAGAATTACCCTTTCAGGGCATGCCCCCAGTGACCCACCTCTTCCAGTCACACCCCACCTGCCTACAGTTACCACTTAGTCATTCAAGCAAGAATGACAGATGAGGATTAGGTTACAGCTTTCACAACCTGATCATTATACTTCAGAATGTTCCTGCATTAACAAGAGCTTTTTGGAGACACCTCATATCCAAACAGTAACACTGTCCCCTTTTCATTTAAATTCATTTGAGAGGGATTCTTTTCTTTGGATGTAAAACAAAGAACATTAATTTCTTAAAATACCCAGGCAAAAATAATGATGACTAAAATTTCCTGGGGTGGCTACAGAATGATATGCTTTCAAGATCATTCTACTCTTTGTTAGTCATGGTGGTACATGCCTATAATTCCAGTAAGTCAGGAGGTTAGAGCAGGAGGATCGTGAGTTAGAGGCCAGCCTGAGCAATTCAACAAGATCCTGTCTCAAAGTAAAGGATAAAAAGGACTGGGGATGTAAATCGGTTGTTGATTGCCCTTGAGTTCAAACCCCAGTACCAAAAAAAAAAAAAAAATCCACTTTTTTAGACTTAGGATAGACATCTTAATGATTTTTAATGTTTTTTTTAATGAAGCAATACTCATGAAATGATGGATAATATATATTCTAAATTTTTGCATTTGAAACAACCACAGTAATTTTAGCATGGAAAATGGTTAAAACATTGATTGTCAACCATACAGTCAAGTCTGAGTATGCCTAACTTGGAGTAATGCAACTTCTGTTATACTTTCAACTAGTTGTAAAATGGAAACCAGAATAAAGATGAGTGAAATGCTTTGTATTTATTAACTATATGTTGGGGAATATCAACCAGCAAGACTTCTACTGAAGCCCTTTCCACCAGCCATAATTAGATAGCAGGGTCAGCTGATAGGACCTTTTAAGAAATAGTCATTTGTTAAGATGGTTCCCAGCTCCAGTCATTCCAGATTGTCCCCTGTTAGCATTCCACTCTGAGGCCTATCACAGTTTTGTCTTCATAATAATCATTAAATTCAGCTCAAATACTAGTCATGGGAATTGTTATTTGACATTTATTTATTTTGTAATCTATCTCAAACTGATTTTACTAAGGGAAAAATGCACTAAGGAAGTCGATCTGCTGTTTCAGCACTTACTTGTTTACAGAAAATTTCCTTGTAGGTGACCCTGTGCTGGTCGGAACCTTACGGTTAGAGCTCTTTCTGCCTCAGTGAAGAGCACATGCACTTTTCGTTTTTCTTTTCAGCTATCACTAGACTTTTAAGAAAAACAAATAAAGGCAGCAGACATTTTTTAAAGGGCCATAGAGGGGACACACTTGGATTTTTAAAATACCTAATAATTTTAAGGTAGAAACTGATTATGAGCAGATAACTTGTCATTTGATATGCTGGCATGGCACATTTGTTCCAAATAAAATGAACCATAATTTAAGAAATTGTAAATGCAACTTAAGTACAAGATAATAGCAATCCTTACACCAATATTAAAATTAAAATACATTGAATCCAGTGTTTATATTCGAAGTAATGTTAATATGCCTTATCCTTTTTCTCTGTTTTGAATATATAAAGTTGAATCCTATATAGTTGAATGTATGCATATATATTTTCTTAGAAAGCAAACAAAACAAATTTTCTCATTATTTCTGTCTTTGTAATGAGTTTACCCCAATCCCATGTTATTATACTTCCCTACTCATGCAATCAAAATTAGGATATTTGAAGATACCTAAAGAAGGAATTCATTGACCAAGATTATCTTCTTTTTGAAGCAAATATGTATCAATAATTGTAACTTGATGTTTGCTTAATTTCCAAAGGATTTTTAAAAAAATAACTTTCACAAATAAAAATACATTTTCTTACTACTTTGCTTTTTAATTTCAATTAAGGTAATCATTTTAATTCTTCCATTATGATTTCTGATGTGTGAATTCTGTCATAACTCAGAAAACTAAAGTGAAACAAATCAGAAAATAAATCAAGAAGGGCCGATAATCTATGAAGTCTTTAAGCATATGAGGACATGAATTACAGAAAGGTATATTCAAATGGAACTGAAGAGGTTAATCACATAAAATTAGCCAGTTTGCTTATGACATAGAAACAGATAAATCTAGAAATATCAGAATATCTAGTTTGATATTCTTCCTACTATTGTAACCTTTTTTTTTTTTTTTTTTTTGGTATCAGGGCTTGAATTTAGAGATTCTTAACTACTGAGACACATCCCGGCTCTTTCTACTTTTAATTTTGAGGCAGGCTTTCACTAAGTTGCTTAGGGTCTCACTGAGTTACTGAGGTTGGCCTTGAATTTACAATCCTCCTGCCTCAGGCTCCCAAGTCACTGGGATCACAGGAATGCACCACTACATCCACCCTTTCAGTCTCTCTCACCCATTTTAAGAAGGCATGGAAACTGTTCAGAGGAGAGCAGGTGAGATTAGAGTACAGGTCTCTAGTTAAGATAGGCCAAAATCGATTCAGAGAAGTTTGGTTTGGTTTGTACAGGCTTAAACCTATTTGAAGTTTCACTACATTGCTAACATTAGAAAACTAAGGAATGTGACATTATTTTAAAATCTATATTTCTAACATTTCTTAAAAGTTAGGGCTAGTTCTTGACATGGGGCAAGGCAACCATCTGCTAGGGTTATGAACTCACTGCTCATAGTAGCTGAGCACTAAGCCCTGGGTTGTCAGAGATCCATTTCCTGTATTTATTATACAGCCATCTCCTGTCAAATTCTAGTTTCTGCCTTCCAGAATGGCCTATGATCCTAACTATGCTTATTGGTCTGGCAAAAGATAGAATCATAGAGTTTTCTTAATTCCTTCCTTACAACTTTCCCACTCCCCATGATGATAATTTAATGTGAGGCGAAAGAAAGCAGAATTGTGAAGAAATCCATCCTCTATCCACTTCAAGAACATCTTTGTGCAGCTTGAAATGAAACACCAGGGAAAAATCAACTACCTGCATGCCTTTCTTACTCCAGGTCTACATGGTTTTTAAAAGCTGCACTTTCCTGACCAGCAACAGTATCTCAGTTTGTGCAAACCTGCAGGCTACACTACAGATGGTGCCATTTAGCAATGGCCAAATTGCCAGTTACGACCCTCTAAAAAATGCAGAGTTTATCATAGAAACTCTGACAGTCGCTGGAATATCATGTCTCTTTTGGGCATTGTTTTAACAAATGCATTTAAAAGAAAAATGTTCCCAGTTAACTACAGTTCCCAGAATACCTTGTAGAACATTCTGTTTCTATTGATCATAAACTGGCATAGCCACTGTGCTTCCTCTGGCAGAACTCAGGGGGAAGCAAGCAAGTGCATTATACCATGTGACAAACTTTAAATTATGAAAAACACGAGAGTGCAGTTTTATCAGTATTTGCATTCTCTTAGCGCAAGATAGATCTGAAATATATTTTTATCCAAAGGATCTTATTAAACTAAGAAGATTGCCTGTTACTATATGTAGTTGTTTCAAGCAGTAGTGCCTGATGGTACCCTTTGTAAACAATAGAGAATAAATCCAAACAAGCTAAAAAATGTTTATTGCAAACTACTGTAGTTCAAGAAAAATTACATCTGCATGGACTGCATATTTTGGAAGCAATTTATGGTGCAGTTTCTCTTCATTAACCACATCTCAGAGAACTTTTAAAGCATCCACTTGCATATTATTAACATGTACTTAAAATAACAATATAGAAAGCTTCAGGATTAAAATAAAAGGTTAAGTGTAAGATGTAAGGTGCTTTCAATGTGTATGTATGTATGCAATTCCATACAAATTCAGCTTTTTAATTAAAGTGAACTAGACCTTACCTAGACCAGCTAGATTAATAAGTATCTCATTCTACTATAACTATTCTACTTAATAAAAGCAGATGGAATCCATTTTGCAAGGCAAAAATATAGGACTTACCATCATTGCTTCTTTTATATAGCTAAACACATATAATTATTCTACAGCATTTTTCATGAAAAGGAACAGTGACAAAAAGGCAATTATAACATTTGAAATCAATGGAAATTTTCCATCTATTACTCTATATTACAGATGTGTATTTTGTAGGATGTTTAATCGGTTTTGTTTACTTTTTGCCTTTCAAATGTATTTTCTTTTTTATGGCTTGCTGTTCTTAAAGGAATATAGGTGTCAACTGCACTTAAAAATGTAAATAGCATCTTATTCCATCAAGAAGCTAAATATGAGAATTATTAATAAATGATTCTCTGCAAATTTATTACATTATTCAAGTCTCTCATCATTCGTACTCAGGTCCATGATGGCACTCCTTGGAAGTTGGTAGAAAAGGTCAGATCTAATCAGTCATTGCTTAAATGTACAATTTCCAGGTATGATATTATAAAACCACCTTGGTCCTTGGAATTGACAGAACTGGGTTTGAATACACTTGATATCTTCTAAGCTTTATGATGTTGTACGAGTCAATCTGTCAGAGCTTCAGGTGTCTTATCTGAAAAAAAATATATAGAGATTAAAAATACCTGCTTCATAGAATCATTGAGAAGGTCAAGGGGAAAGAGCAGTGTCTATTACAATTCCCAGAACATAGTAGGCCGCATATAAAAGGCAGAAGTGATTGTTAGTATTTACTCTTCAAATGCAAATGCAGTCCAAGTCAGCCTGGACTTGTATAAAGTGCTATTTTGCGGTTATGAAATTCTTCACTTTTTCAACTCTCAAATACTATTTACAAACTGCTTGTGCCAGCATATTCCAGATCTCTCCTATTAATGAGGACTCCAAGTTCATTAGTGCTATACCTAATCCTATCCTGCCTAGCTGGTGTTCTATCATATCTTTTATTTATTTATTTATTTTTCTGTGTTGGGGATTGAACCCAGGGCTTTGTGCTTGCTAGGCAAGCACTCTACCAACTGAGCTATATCCCCAGCCCGTTCTATCATATCTTTTGGCTTCCCTTCTTCAAATTATCTTCCTGGTTTCCTCCCTCTACTGATTTTCTAGCTGCTATTCAGTAATACCTTTTCTGATACAGCAAGATAGAAACAATCACTCAGAACTACTCTAACATAGTAGCATCAAGCTCAAGCCTATGCATTTGTAGATATTTACTTCTTTGATTAAAGCCACTTGAGGTATACCTGGCACTAATATGACACCTCCAAGGTGCCAAAATAGAAGTAGCAAAGCCATTTGACATGCAAGGAGAGTTCTGTTAACTAAATCGAAGGTAAAAAAACAGTCAAAAGTTAGTGTAAAACTGCATTTAGGAAGAGTTATAGTTGCTGTTAATCTTCCTTAATTTCCCTTTTCAAGTCGGAGTTCTCAAAAATGCTTTGCAGGTTATTCTGCCATAGCCTGTGTCCCACAAGAGCACCAGTATCAGGCTGAGTTGCAGCTCTGCTTCATCTCTCCTCATTGTAGCACATTGGCACCATGCAATCTTCCCCAAACTTGCCCAGCTATGGTCAATTCAGACACTGAAAAAGTCCAATTCCAGCCACCTAGACATCTAAAATAATACTCCTACTAGTAAAATTTCAGATGTGAAAACATCATTTGATAATCATTTTTTTCTTATTTAGTTCTGGTCTAAAAACATATATTTTATTTATTTTTTCTGTAGTTCTAAAGTGTTAGTCCACGTTGCTTGCCACTTTTATGCCAATACCTATTCATCCAGTGCTATTTGGCCTGGAGACTCCACTGAGACACTGTCTAAAAACACTGCAGAAAGAGTGCGCATCAGAGATTTTGATGTTTGAATTTCATTTTGGGTAGTAGGAGATGAAGCTATAAATCAGAATGTTTTTAATAAACCCAACGTAATGCATTTACAATTCTCATATGAAAAATAAACTAAAGGAGAATTTGGAATGTAAGAGTATGAATGTCTTCGTGAATGGGATGAATTTTGTATTCATGTGCTCCTATGCAAAAAATGGATTATTTAAAAGAAATGGAAATAGTAAACTTGTAAAACTAGGTTTGAACTCAGATAAATACAAAGTCTTAATTCTTTACTTTTCTGACTCCTGTGATTTATTCACAGACCAAATCAGAGAAATTTCATTGATCTTTTCTTTCAGGTGAAATCATATGATGTATTTTCCAATGCATTTTATTCGAGTAGCACCATGTAATAGGAACCCAAGTGCTTTTAACCCTTCTTACTCTCCTACTCTCAGAGCCCCTAGGCTTCAGAACAGCATTGTTCCTCCTCAGTGGAATTGTAAATAACCATACAATTTGCCTTTTAGCCTTGTAATATGCACCCTACTACAGACTCAGAAACCAAAAATTCCCACTTGTTTCATTTGCAAAGGAGAGCTCAAATCTTTGAGGTCCATTACTATCCCCCAAATCCTGACACTGCAGTCAATGCAGGCCACCCTGGGGAATACCACAGCAACTTCATTTAAAAAATATATTTGATTTTCCTTTCCTAATCTTGCAGCCTTTCTTTCTTTTCCTTTTTTCCCCTTACACTGCTGTGTGCTTTAATTTTGCTTTCAGTCAGTAGTTTAAAAACTTTAGCTTCTAATAACTGGAAAAAATGGTTATTTAAAGATAACTGCAACTTGCTTAACATGCCAGGCTATCATATGCTCAGTGCTTTGAAGCTGCAAATTAATGACGAGCAGGAACAGTGACTATCTTTCAGAGGAAACTGACCTCTTTCTAATGGCACATCGCTAATGTCATCTGTCTACTGCATCTCATTATGTGAATTTCACGGACTTAAAAAAAAAGTATCTTAAGGCTGTGCACAAATAAAAAGGACCTTCTAGTATTAAGCACTTTGAAAATTTTTGATCTCTCAAAATACCTTCCTTAGATACTGCTTCCCCCTTTTGTGCATGGCACGCTGCTTATGTCATCTATTCTCTGTGACTAATTATGTTAATTTTGTGCCATAAAAGTAACTGAAGGCTGTTAAGGAATAAAAGCTTTTGAGTGGCCTTATTTCATAAACACCCCTTTTGAACAAGGCACATTTAGTCATATTTGCAGTAACAGAAAGAGTCTTGTGCTAAAAATACAACAAAGGCTCTTGAATATGGCCATTTATTCCCACTTTATTAGGTAATTTATGAAAAAGTATGAAGGGAAGCCTTTTTGTTACTATAATTTGCATAAAGCTGGTGCCCCATTAATGAGATAACTTCCTGCCTTTTGTGTATCACCAGCTGGAAATAGAAATGGAGGAACTTTTCTGTTGCCCAATTACTTAACCTGCTGAGTTCAGAGCTGGAAAGTAAACAGGCTTCCCATTTGCCAAAGAACTTTATTTTGGTTTCTCTAACCTTATTTTTAAAATAAAAATAATCTCAAGAAAGATGAAAGCCTGATATTAAAACTAACAGTATTTCAGCAAAGTTTTATTTTAGAATAAATATCCACTTTTGGTGAATATTACCTATTTTATAATCACATTTTCTCCAATAAAGCACATTTGTGATATTCTTCTGTTTTCACTGGGTCAAACATGTTATATTTGATCATCTATTTGAACACATGAAACAATAACCAGGGCAAAAGAAAAAATTGAGAACAAATTCTAGATCCTATTTTTTGAAGAGCAAAGGGGCAATACTTTTCCTTCTGAATTGCAGTTATTCCATGAAAGTTATTAACACTCTCTAATAATTGTAATTTTCACTGTATGCTACTGAAAGTTATTTGGTAATAGAATAAATACCATAATAGCTATTTAATGCAAAAGACTTGATAGGAAGGGTAGAAATTCTATACATGTAGTAAAAGCATGGAAGAATAAAATAGGGGCAGAGGGCGAATTTGAATTTATAACTTGTGCACATATATACATTATTTTAGAAAAAGATTGTTAAACCCTCATGTACACAGTTTTTAAAAAGGAAAGTTCTGCTTATTAATATGTGATTAGACGATTTAATCTAACCTTTGAAAACTACAGGTTAGTCAAATGAAGCTATTATATATTTTCTCTCCAGCTCCTAATGCCAGCTCTAGAAATATAGTTCCAGATGACACGTTATGAAGATCCTTAAGTGGAAAATAAACCAGAGTGGGAACAGAGGGACAAAACCACTGACTTAGCCTAAAGTTCAGGGGAAAAAAAAAAAAAAATACTATCGAATTGAATGGCCAGTACTGTGGTCTCATCATCCTTAAGAACTCAGTGTTGAACACTTTGAAATTACATTAAGAAATTATCTTACCATTGGGGCTGAAATTCTATTTTTCTATATTCCCCTTATAACATCTTGGGTAAATTGCATTTACTAAAGTAATAGAAATGGTTGCAAAAGCCTTGGGCTTTGAAAACTATCACCATTCAAATGCGGTTGTATTTTTCCAGCTGCTGTACTCCTAGTGGCTAACTTTTGAGATTAAGCATGACCATGTTGTCATTCCACTTATACATTTATTCTCTGGATAATTTCTCTATAGTTTGATGCAAAGCCTGACTTCCAGTGTGTGACATTAAAGTCTTTTTGTGTCTTATACCCCAGCGGTAATTTATTAGGCAGATTCTACCTGGCCCTACCCTTACAGAAACACAACATCTCCCGAGCATAATAACTTCCAAGATAGTTTTTGCACAGTGTGTCTACCTTTCATACCTTCTTAGATACCAAAGAAAACAACATGTGAACTGCAGTCCTAAGGAAGCAACTTTCATGTCTGAAGTGCTCTGCGGGGAAATTCTTTCTCTGTTCAGTTGGTATATCACTCAATACAAGGGAATTATAAATAAGCAGGGAAAACATGTTCTAGCCATTCAGTCAATATGAGTTACTTTCTTTTGTTGTGCTTGTTTCTGCTTTATTAGCACAGCTTTTTGGTAAAGAGTACAGATTGTTAAATTACAGTGGAGAAGACTTCAAAGTCCCACACAGTCATCTCTAAAAGATTACCAAGGAATTGGCTCGTCTGCATAGGTACTTCCTAATTGCTTTCTTCTTAGTTTTACCTGCAGAAAGACATGTATTCCACAAGTAGGTCATAGTTTCCAATTCATTTGCAACTGGACTTGTGACAATCTGTCATTTGGATTTTCATGAGGGTTAGTCATTTAAGGCCCTGGAACATAGAAGAAGAAACTAGTGTAATATGTAATCTTTTAAGGAAAAAAAATAAACCTAGAACAAACTTAATTAAATTCAGGGGAAAAAGTAGTCAGAGTGACACAGCAAACACATAACTGTAATATTTTAATTATTTTGGATCCCCAATATTTTGTACTCTAGCTCCATTAAAATATGCTGTATTTTCACTCTATCTTTCCATATTCTGACTCATACTTTTCCAACATGAACCCAAAAAGTGGTTGGTCTTCCAGTTTGAAAGTTGAATGAAGAATTTTATATGTGTTAGGTCATATACTTTATTGAGTTTTAGAATATTAATTAAGCAGTCATTTGAGGTCATATTATATGGATTCATTTTATCATCACCTTACAGGGCGAAGACCTTAGAAAGATTCCTCTTTCTCTTTTGCCACTTTTCTAAAATTCATTCAGTCTCTCCCGAAACAGCCGAAAAAATTGAAGTCATCATTCAGCATAAAGTGAATAAACTGTTAAAACTAGGCAAAAGTAGTCAGGAAGCTACAGAGAAAAGTTTGAATCCACAAATGTTTTCTCCATTCCTACTGGTAACTCCAGGTCGTTTCTTTCTCTGTTCTTTTTCCCCCTCCTTGTCTGTTACAAGTTATGATGTGTGGATGAAGGCTTTTTCCCATGCAGTAATGACTGTATACTGAGATTTCAAGGGGCTGTTCATGACAATCCCATTTTCTGTGTAATTTCATGGTTGTCTTCTTGAATGAAGATATTGGCTGCTCTGAAGCAGGGGGTCAGCCGCTCTTGCTCCCTTTCAGTATTGTTCCGGAGTATGTTTCCTTTCAGCTGATGAAAAGTAATTCATCATTTACACCCCTGAATTCTGCCAGCATTTTTTGAACAACTTTTCTTTCCCTGTGGTACCTTAGGCCCATGAAAGAGATAAATAGGTTCAATACAACACTAGGCCCCGGATCCTGGGAGCAGGTTAGGCCTCTGAGGCCCCGAGCTGCCCCTTTCTCATGATAGAGTTTGTCACCTTTCTACCTCAAGAAGTCAAATCCTGTCGACTCAGCCATCTTTCAGGCTCTCTGAAGTGGCTTTGGCACCCACTGGGGCATGTGAGCTTAAAATTGATTTTTTTTAAGATCTGTCAAGTTCCCTTAAGGGACGAAGTTGACAGCCAGCAGGCCTCAACTATCACAAAGCATTCAATGTGTAAAAGACACCTAAGGAACTTCCTTTGAGGGGCCAAAGGGCTTCAGACTTTGTGACACATGGAGAGGGTGCTGTTGCTAAGAAACTGGCTTTTGGCAATAGGATTTTTCCTACAATACTGCCACTTTGGGACATACTTTAAGCTACCTCTCTACTTAAGGCAAAAGACAATATCCTCTGTTACAAAAACAAGATACCAAACGAGGATGCTAAATGGGCTCATTACATGGTTCTTCAGACCCACTAGTCTATAACTTCAGTAGTTAAGGAATTAGTTAATGTATGAGCAATAGCTTTCAGGAAAACAAAGCATTAGGCAATAAAACATTATCAAAATACTATCTGGTATTTGTTTTATAATCAAATATATCAATTTTTAGGGATTTGCATATTACAAAAATAATGCAGAGACAGATTGTTCTTTCTCAACTTAAATAGTGATTGATTTACCAACCCATTAGTGGTATTGCCAATGCTCTTGTTTAGCTCCCCTTTCCTAAGAAGTAATGCTGGTGCAGATAGAACCATTTCCTTCTGACCTAGGACTGTTAATACATCCTTTTAAATTAAAAAAAAAATTTATTTGTTCTAATTAGTTGTATTTGACACCAGAATGCACTTATACAATTTTAGAGATCATACATAAATAGAGTATAATCTCTCATTTTTCTGATTATACATATTACAGGATCACATCAGTCATGTAGTCATACATGTACATGAGGTAACAATGTCTGTTTCACTCTACTTTCATCCCTTCCCCCATACCCTAATACAACCTTATATTTAGCTGTGTGTCCTTATTTTATATGTTCTCTCAGAAGTCAGAATTATAGGTTCAGGATTCTGTTGTGTGTGTTTTAAAGGTTATAGAAGTGTTTTGCTGTCTCTGCTATTGATTTTAAACAGCTTTAGTATGGCAAGTAATATTTTTGTTGTTCTAAATAAAGAGGAAAACAACTTAGCCTCTTCTTATTTCTATAGCATAACCACTTTTTCTAGCCAAAACCAATCGTGCAGAGCCAGCACAGCATCCTTTGGAAGCTTAGTGATTCCTCAAAAGAAGTCAGGAGACAGATTTTCAAATTCAATTCCAACCTGTGTGGTTTGAAGGCCGTGAAACTTTCAACAACAAAATAAATACTGCATGTGTGTCTCTCCTGAGGCTGGATTTTGCCGGCTGGTATGTGAAAGGCCACTTGTATAAGCAGGTGTAGGTCTGAGTTGAAAGGATTTGATGGCATTAATCTCCCTTTAAGAGGTCTTGTTTTCATGAGCTGTTGTCAAACATAACTGGGTTGTTCTGTGACTATAACTGCAGTTATCTGTCCCTTGTCATAGAGAGTTGCCCTAGCTTTTGAGAGAATTTCTGCCTGACTTTCCCAAGCACCATTTCTGTGTCCTCTCTAGTAGAAGGCAGTAGAGCAAGAACAGAAACATAGGTTCTGAGGACAGAACCTAACTTTCTTGAGCTGTGTTACCTTAGCACATCCTTGAACCTTCTCTAAAATACAGCCTCCTTGTACATAAAATGAGAATAACAGAATTTGAGGATTAAATGAGGTTATTCATGCAAAAAACCCAACACTGTCATTGGAATAGTAGTTCACTAAATGTAATCATTATTACTCAGATTGAGCAAATATATTTCCATACTGTAGATACTAATTATGGACTTTAGGTAATTACCTTCCAAACTGCATATGTTAATTTCCAACTGCAGGTACTAAGTCAAGGCTACTGTGATCAAAATATAAAAAGAAACACCAAGACATTATCTAAACCTTTGATTCAACCTAAGGTTTCTAATAAGTTCTTAAATTTAAAAGAGCATATAAGAATGAAAATTGGTGCTATTCTCTTCAGTTGTTACACAGACAGAATATACTGTCTTTACCATTAGTGACTGACTAGATCCTGCAACCTATAAAGTGAACATTCTGTTGTCAGGGGATGAGTGAATGTGGTCCTTCTGTGTGTTGTACATGCAAGTTGTATGGTCAGTTTTCCTATCTTCCTGGTTTATTTAGCATAGATGGAAATTAATAATTGGTTTTGGAAAGTCAGTTAGATGATTCTAAAGTCCAACCTGGGCTGCACATCACTGGCTTAGGAAAAAAATAATAACTTCAGTAGAATTATCTCATAAAATGGGCTACATTCAGGAGGCATAACAAATTTTGCAGGAGAGAGACAGCCAGCAGGAAGTTGCTAAATTGCTGAAGATGAAGACAAAATAAAGCAGCCAAAGCTGAAAAGAAGCAGAAAGGGCTTTTCAATAAATAAAAAGTTAGAGTATTATTTCACTGTATTCTCTTAAGAATCTTAATAAGTTCAGCTAACAAATTTTGTGACTATCCACTTATCCACAACGTGGTTAAAGGTCCTTCCATGTAGACACACCAAAGGGATAAAAAGGAGCTTACTTTGGATCTCCTTTTTAAAATTTTTACTAAAGCTTTATATTATCCATTTCCTTTCCGGAGGAGGTGTCCCCATCCTCAACAGTAAATTAGTTGTGCTATTTCTGTGTTTGCCTATTACAGCACTGGGTGAGGGACAGTGTTGCCGAAGGGATTGACCACAATAGGAAGGACTCCTCCATTGGACTGTAGGCCATGGGAGAAAGAACCCACCTACAGAGTGACTGTCCTTGCTTCCCAGTGCTTACTTCAGTGTCTCCGTGCTTACTTCAGTGTTGATTGATTGCAGGCACTTACCTAATAACATGTGCTGAGTGTGTGAATAAATAAATGAGCTATTCTCACCAAGAGTTTCCAAAATCAACAATCCCAACAATAGGCAATATGTCTAGTTTTTGCCCAAGAATCTAAAAATTTTTCTACTACAGTAGTTCGCAATACTCTCCTAAGAGATACTGACAAAAAGATCCATAATTCCTCTGAAAAAAAAAATGGAATTTTCTCTCCCAAAGTGAGAATATTTTGGATTCATTTGAGAAGGCGGAAACGAGGTGAGGCAGGCTCATCCTCTTTTCATACGGGGATATAAGTTCACCAGGGGCATGAGAAGCAATAAGCATTTTGTCTGTCTTAAACATTTTTACAGCCCTACTATCGCTGATAAAGAAAAACTGCACAAGTTTCAGTGCTACACTTTGATGCATCTATTGTTCACGGGGTCATCATATTACAGTCATTATGGCAGGAGGCTCACTTCCCTCCCTGCTCTATTATAACTGACCGTAATGTACCATAGAGGCTCAAGATGTTCTCTTCTTGACTGAGCCTGGAGAGTATCTATTTCACAGTGTATTCCCCTTAAAGGGAGAGTCTAAAAGTGGCAATAGTTGAGGCACTTATCTGTATATAAGCATCGAAGACAGAATCGGAGTAAATGATGCACTTCGTGGAGTTGCATTACTTCCTCAGTGCAATTTGTTGCAGGACCAAAAAAAAAAAAAAAAAAAAAAGGAAGAAGAAGAAAGGAAGGAAAAAGGCAGACATGAAAAATAATTTGGTAAATGGATTCTAGTGGCCTGAAAGAGTTAATGTGCTTCTTCCCCGCTAGAAACAGTGAACCATTTATATATAGGCAATGCCTTCTCTTCTCCTGAGTCACAGCACCGCTGCAAGAGACATTTTTAAATGGATCTTCACAGACTCCAGGGAGGGATGAGGAGGATTTTTTTTCACTGCCAGTAGTAACTACAAAATAAGTTTGTACTTTTTTTTCCCTTGCTTATCTATTTTTCTCCTGTGGTGTCACCCTGAAATGAAGGTTTAAAAGACCTGCTTTCTTACATTTGGAATTACTGTTTAGGGAGGGTTACCTTCTGGGTGTACATTTTTCATCCATATACCTTGAAGAATTAGCAAATATTTTCTACGATAAAAAAGCAAATTCGAACCAAAAAGGAGCTAATTTGTCCAAAATATTTTGATAATCTCCATTAATTAGCATCTCTCTTTTCACAACCCATAATCAACTCAAATCTATTTAATATCTATATTTGGATATATTAAACATAACTTTGCTTGGGTTGTTCATTTTTTAAACTATACTAGCTTTCTCCTTAATCATAATTTACATGAATATTAAATGTCATATTTTTAAATTATAATTTTCTCCCACAAATTCATCATGCATTATAAAATTTCATTACATGTGCTTTGTTTTATGCATTCTTTCCTAAATATCTTTTCCCAGGAAAATCTTTCTTGTATTTCTCTATTTTAACAATAAGTACATATCTAGGTGTTTCAGAAGTAAATATTTGTTAAGCAGCAAACACTTATTCACAAGTTTTTCAAATTCTAGAATATGACTTCACAAATTGTTTTCTTTAACTGTGCATAAATGTATGTAATATGTACTTAGTTCGCTGAATAATTTTCAATCCTGCAAGGGACATTTTATCAAGAAAAAATTAAGAAGTGAAAAATAAAAGATCTGCTGCTCTATTTTCTCTTCATGCCCTAGAGGTGTATTTCACCATTCACAAAGTACCTGCCTGCCCTTATTTTCCTTAATGTCTATCCAAACACTAGATGCTGTGTCAGCTAAAACACGTATAGCTTTTCTTTTTGCTGGCTTCATATCTGTGCAATACTGAACCCTCCTTCACCCTTCTTATTTGGTTTTTACTTTCAGTAAACCTTATACTAGCATTTTAAATTCACAGTCATTTCTCTGACTGAAACATAGCACTGCTATTTCAATATCATGCTTATCCTTGGTACTCATACTTATCGTTGATAAGGCTTTTGATGTAATAAATCCTTGATATAATATCGTACTTATCCATGCTATGAGATATAATCAAAAATGAAAGCAGAAACTTAAGATACAGAGTAAAATATATTACTTGCCAATTTTCCACAGTAACTTTTCATCATTACTCCAAAATTACTTTTTAATGCAAAGAGTAGTTTCAATCACATTGAGGCCCACATGATTCAGATACTATCATAATCACAATTAGATTACATTACTGCAATCAGGAATGGAGATCATTAAGAGAAAGAATATAAATTGCTTTAGTTTTACAAGTACTGAGCTAGCAAAATTATAATTAATCTCCATTTATAATCTTTTCTTTCATAGAACTGCAAAGCATGCTACTTTTTTTAGGCCATCAATACAAATTAGAACTAAGTAATAAAGCCCTAACTACTACTACTGTGCTGTTCACAATTGAAGAAACTTTCACATTATGTAGAGAAAGCTTTTGATGCAAACAGTGCCCTTAGAGTAGATTGTTTCAATGCAATAAGCCCAACTATTACAAGGTGCAGTATAAGAAGCAGAATGTGGCAGAAACTATCCTTCTTCACAGAGTAATCAGTTTGTGCATTCCATTTCTTAAATGAGATGGTGCTGCTCATGTGAGATGAAGTAATGACTTAGCAATAACAGTGAATGCATCATGCTGTATATCCCAAGTTTTAAATATAATCTTTCAAAGTAAGGAAATAATAAGAACATAAAAAATAAAGGAAGTCAGCATATCAAGATCTTCAAAATAAAATTAAGTGTAATTGTTTTATATTTTAAATTGAATTAGATCCTATTATACTTCGATATTCCAAATCTATGATTATGCATACATCCATACACATATGTATGAATACATTTTAGTTATTTGTCCTTGAAATTCTCCACAAATAATAAACTATTTTATTCTATTAAGCACAGAAAATAGTATGTATAGACACTAACTAATACAATAGAGATTAATAAAATATTTCCCACAATAAAAAGTTGAAATAGTACCAAATTCAGACAAATTTTTGGAACTTATTTGATAATATGTAGACTCCACATAAATTCATTTAGTAGGAAGCTAATCTGACATGAATTTATTCAGTGGAAAAATTTCACCTGATCAGGCAAAACGTTATTCATTCTATGCTATTTTCAACAAATGAAAGTGTATATATTTAAGGTTTACAAATTGATGAACTCATATACATTACATTATAGAATGATTGCCACAATCAAGGTAATTAATGCAACCAGTACTGCATGTAGTTAACAATTTTTGTTTGTTGATAACACTGAGGATCTACTCTTAGCAAATATCAAGTATATTATATGATATTATTAATTATAGTCAACATGCTACACATGAAATAACTAGGACTTGTGCATCTTCTAACTGAAATTTATGCCCTTTGACCAGCATCTCACCATTTGCTCTACCTCCCTGTCCTACAAACCATTTACTTCTATGAATTTAAAACTTTTTTTTTTTTTTTTTAGATTCCACATAGGAGATCATTCAGTATTTGTCATTTGTGTCTACTTTACTTCATTTAATATAATGTGAATCTTGTCCATGCTGTCACAAATGCAGAATTCAACCTAAGGCTGAATATTATTCTAGTGTGCTTACCACATTTTCTTTATTTCTCCATTGATAAGCACATATCGTTTCCATAAGTTAGCTACTATGAATAATTCTGCAAGGGACATGGAAGAGAGTATAGATACCTCTTTGAGCTAGTGATTTCATAGACTTTGTATACAGATCCAGAGGTGGAACGGTTATGTCATGGTAGTTCAATTGTTACCTTGTTGAGGAAACTCTATAATACTTTCCATAATGACTGTACCAATTAATATTCTGACCAAGCTCCATTTTATTTCTATGTTACCAATGCTTGTTATCTTTTGAATTTTTGATAATAGCTGTTCTCAGAGGTATAAAGTAATCTTATTGTTTTGATTTATGTTCCCTCGATAATTAGCAATGTTTTAAATTCTTCATGTACCTGTTGAACACTTCTATGTTTCCTAAGGAAAAAAAAATTCCTATTCAGTTTCTTTTCCCAATTTTTAATAAAGTTACTTGATTTTAGGCTATTGAGTTGCATCAGTTCCTTATATATTTTGTATATTAACCCTCATTGGATAGGGTTAATATACAAATATTGGATCTATGATTTTCAAATATTTTCTCCTATTTTATAGGTTTTAAGTTGCCTTTTCATTTTGTTGTTTGTTTTCATTACTGAGCAGAAGCATTTTAATTTGATGTAGCCCAACACGTATTTTTGCATTTGTGGTCATACTGTTGGGCAAAGGCAAAAACTCATCGCCAAACAGTTGTCAAGGAGCTTTATCATTTTTTCTTCGAGGACTTCTAAGGTTTCTTGTATTTCAGTTCATTAATCCATTTTGGGTTGGTCCATGGGTATGGTAAAAGATAAGAGTCCAATTTTATTCTTTTGCAAGAGGACTTGGCATCTTTGTCAAAGATTAGTTAACTATATTTGTATCAGTTTATTTCTAGAATATCTCATCTACAACATTGGTTGATGTCTCCTTTTATGTCACTTCCATCTTGTTTAACCATCATGTTGGTTAAATTTATTCCACTGTTGTTGTTGCCAATGTTGTTGTTGTTGTTATTATTGTTAGGATTGAACCTGGGGCCTCACACATGCTAGGCAAGTACTCTATCACTGAGCTACATCCCCAGCTCACTTTATTTTCTGGGTGGTGGCGAGGGGCTACCAGGAATTGAACTCATGGGCATTCAACCTCTGAACCACATCTCCAGCCCTATTTTGTATTTTATTTAGAGACAGGGTCTCTGTGAGTTGCTTAGCACCTTGCTTTTGCTAAGGCTAGCTTTGACTTGAGATCCTCCTGTCTCAGCTTCCAGAGTCACTGGGATTACAAGCATGCGCCATTGTGCCTGGTCATCTATTATATTATTTTATTTTATTTTATTATTTTTTATTTAAATTTATTTATTTTGATTCATTGTACACAAATAGAATACAGCTATTGTTTCTCTGGTTGTACATAAAGTAAAGTCATACCATCTGTGCATTCATACATGTACACAGGGAAATGATGTATGTCTCATTCTGTTATTATTATTACCCACCCTTATTACCCACCCACCCCGCCCCACCCCTCCCTTCCCTCTATGCAATTTATCTTCCCTCCATTCTTGCCTCCCTTCCACCCCGCATTATGCATCATCATTCTCTTATCAGAGAGATCATTCGGCCTTTGGATTTTGGGATTGGCTAATCTCACTTAGCATGACAGTCTCCAACATCAGCCATTTACCTGCAAATGCCATAATTTTATTCTTCTTTATGGCTGAGTAATATTCCATTGTGTATATATACAACAGTTTCTTTATCCGTTCATCTATTGAAAGGCATCTAAGTTGGTTCCACAATCTAGCTATTGTGAGTTGGGCTGCTATAAACATTGATGTGGCTGCATCACTGTAGTATGCTGATTTTAAGTCCTTTGGGTATAGGCCAAGGAGTGGGATAGCTGGGTCAAATGGTGGCTCCATTCCATGTTTTCTAAGGAATCTCCATACTGCTTTCCAGAGTGGCTGCACCAATTTGCACTCCCACCAGCAATGTATAAGTGTACCTTTTTCCCCACATCCTCGCCAACACCTATTGTTGCTTGTATTCTTGATAATAGACATTCTAATTGGGGTGAGATGAAATCTTAGGGTAGTTTTGATTTGCATTTCTCTTATTACTAGAGATGTTGAACATTTTTTCATATATCTGTTGATTGCTTGTAGGTCCTCTTCTGTGAAGTGTCTGTTCATTTCCTTAGCCCATTTATTGATTGGGCTATTTGTATTTGTGGTGGAAAGTTTTCAGAGTTCTTTATAAATTCTGGAGATTAGTGCTCTAACTGAAGTGTGTGTGGCAAAGATTTTCTCCCACTCTGAAGGCTCTTTCTTCACATTGCTGATTGTTTCCTTTGCTGAGAAAAAACTTTTTAGTTTGATTCTATCCCAATCATTGATTCCTGCTTTTATTTCTTGTGCTTTGGGAGTCATGTTATGGAAATCTGGTCCTAGGCCAACATGATGAGGATTTGGACCTATTTTCTCTTCTATTAGGTGCAGGGTCTCTGGTCTAATTCCTAGGTCCTTGATCCATTCTGAGTTGAGTTTTGTACAGGGTGAGAGATATGGGTTTAGTTTCATTTTGCTGCATATGGATTTCCAGTTTTCCCAGCACCATTTGTTGAAGAGGCTATCTTTTCTCCATTGTATTATATTATTTTAGATCCTATTGGAAACAATATTATTTTCTTAATGTCTTTTAAAAATGGTTTGCTATAAGTGCATAGCAATACAACAGAATTTTGAATGTTTATTTTGAACCTTGTAACTTTATTGAAATTGTCTCTAAACTCTAGCAGTGTTTTTTTTATGGAAGCTTTAGAATTTTCTATATGTAAGATTATGTCATCTATGCATAAATATCTTCCTTCTTTTCTTATTTCAATAATATATTTTTGCCTACTATTCTGGCTTAGACTTTCAATATTATGTAAAATTGAAGTGGTTAGTGGCATCTTGACTTTTTTCTGATTTTAGGAAAAAAATTTTGTTTTTCTACCATGCTGTATTTTGGATAATTTGAATGTTGACTGTCCCCCAAGGTCTATGTGTTGAAAACTTTGCACTTATGTAACATTGTTGGAAGGTGATGGGACCGCAAGAAATGGGACTTTATGACAGGTCCTTAGAACATTGGGGGGTGTGCCTTTGAAGGGGATGTGGGAGTCTGACCCTTTCCTTTTCTTCTCTTTTTGTTTCCTGGTTTGTGAAAACAGTTTTTGCTCTACTATGAAGTCTTGCTGTGATAAGGGGCATCTCTATGGGATCAATTTTATGGACTGGAAACTGAAACCATGTGCTAAAATAAGTATTTTCCTTTTATAAGTTAATATATCATGTGTTTCATTATAGTAATAGAACACTGACTAACATAAGTATGGTCTTGGCTATGCTTGTCTTGTATGGCCTCTACTATGTTAAAGTACATTCCTTTATATCTGTTGAGATATTTTATTATTTAAGGATGTTAAATTCTGTCAAATGCTATTTCTGCATCTATTGAGACAATCACATGATTTTCATTCTTCATTCTGTTAATGTATATGACATTTGTTATTTTACATGCAGTAAAATATCTTGGCATGCTAGAATTAAGTCTCAGTATCCAATTGTACAAATCACTTAGCATAATGTTAAATTGGTTTTCTAGTATTTTGTTGAGAATTTACACATCTATGTGAATCAGGGTTATTGTTCTGCAATTTTTTTTATATTCAACATTGGTATCAGGATCAATATTGGAATTATAAAATTAATTTATCTTCTTCAATATTTGGAAGAATTTGAGAAGGATTGATGTTAATTATTCCTTAAATATTTAATTTAAATATTTACATACAAAATATTTATTAGTGCATAATTCCATATTGGAAAATTGTGTGTTTCCAGGGAATGATCCATTTTTATTGGCATAAAATTTGTTTGCATATAGTTGTTTATATTAGTCTTGTGATTCTTTATATATATGTGTCATTATTTGTAATATTTTCTCTTTCATAACTAATTTATTTTTTGTGGCTTATTTCTTTTTTTCTTAGTCTTGCAAAAGGCATATAAATTTTAACTTTTCAAAAAAGTTAATTTTTTGACCCTACTTGACATCCTCTGTTGTTTTTCTATTTATTTTAATCTTTATTTTCTTACTTCATCTAAATTTGTGCTTATTTTGTTCTTCTTTTTCTAGTGTCTTCGGCTACAAAGGTAGGTTGTTTGTTGAAGATGAAAAATCATCATCACAATAAACTTCCCTCTTAGAATTCTTCTACTGCATCCATATTTTTTTCTTTTTTCTTTTTGTTTTGAGACAGACTGGCAGACGATCCCTCACTAAGTTGCTAGGCCTCACTAAGTTGCTGAGGCTGGCATTGAACTTGCAATCCTCTTGCCTCAGCCTCCAGAGTTACGTGGATTATAGGCATGCACCACTGTGCCCAGCCTAATATGTTTTTCTATGTTATTCTTCCATTTCATTTGTTTCAAAGTGCAATTTGATTTAACTGTTGATTTTTAAATTGGTTGTCTAGAAGTGTTTTTTTAAATTTTCATGAATATGTTAGCTACTTCATTACCAGTTATATACTTCATTCTCTTGTCTAAATATATGACCTACTCTGGATAATATCCTGATCTATCTTGAGTGCACTTGAAAAGAAAGTACTTTGCATATACATCCTTTAGATCCTTTTGATACAATGTGAAGTTCAGGTACTTATTTTTCTTGTGGATGATGGATCCATTTTTGAAAGTGGGGTATTAAATTCCTTTATTTTTGTTGTGTTGCTGTTTTGTCCTTCCAAACTGTTAATATATGTATTAAGTTTTTAGGTAATGAACATATTTACTCCTCTAGTTTTCAAACTTCTTTTTGGTTTTTGACAATGTGATAATAATATATCTTAGAGAAGTTCTCCTTCTGGCCTTTTGAGCCTCATGTATCTTCATGTACCTTTTCTCCCAGGATTTGGGAACTATACAGCCACTATTTCTTTGAATAAGCTCTTTGTCCCTTCCTCTTTCCTCTTCTTCTTGGACCTCCAAGACCCTCATATTATTTTTCTTCAGAGTTTCCCATAAACCCCATAGGTTTTTTTCATTATTTTTCATTTTTTCCTTTTCTTTACTCTTAATGGATAGCTTCAAGGATATTGTCAATTAATTACCAACTCTTTCTTGATGAAATCTTGCTGTTGAAACTCTCAATTGCCCTTGTATTTCAGTTATTGTATTTTTTTAATGCTAAAATTTCTGGGTTTTAAAAAAATGATTTCTTTATCTATTTATGAACCTCATTTTGTTTCTGTGCTTTTTTTTAAAAAAAAATCACTACATGTTCTATGTTCTCGTGTTGATTTAAGAAAGTGCTCAATGCTTTCTTAAAATAATTATTTCAAATTCAGTTTCAGCGTGTCTGCTGCTGAGAAATCTCAAGCACTTAGTGGGCAGACATCTTAATGTAGTCTGGAAATAAGTTAGTAAGAACTGTTGTCCTTTGTTGAATTTCCAATCCTGGTTGCTCAGTCTCCACCTCACTTCCTTTCTCCCAGTCATGCAAATGGGCTGATGCCCAGTATGGTGTGAAACCAAAAACACACGGGTGCTTGCACAGTGTCTTGCAGACATAAGGCAATTGCACCTTCACTCATATACTTTGTCAGAATTGCATGCTGAATTGCACTGAGCTGAACTGCCTTGGGAGAGGAGTGATAAGGTGCAGGGACACCATTCTGCTTTCTTTCTTTAATGTTCTTAGATGTTTTGCTTCACTGTTGGTACAGAACTTTACCCTGCACTTAGAGAGGCCCTTCCATTAATGATTGTCAAAACCAGGACATTATTGAGAGATGAAAATATAAAACTCCCATTCTACTATCTTGCAGAAATCCCTATCTGAAGATGCTATTTATATGAATATTCTTACAAGCCACTGCTCCACATCCCACTGCACAATCACATAATGTATGCCCCTTACACAAAATTAACTTTTTTAAAATGAAAAAAGTATTATTCTCCAAAAGACATATTGCACCAATTGTTTCAGCTAAGAAATTATGCTTGCAATAGCTGCATATAGGTTGGACATGACTGAGGAAATAGTTGTCTCCTTTGCTTTTTGTCTAACCCATCCAGTACCTTCTCTTTGGCATATTCTTGCTCTCAGTATTGTTTGAGTCAGAGATTTTCACAATTTTACAGTGAATGGACAGCAGTTTTCTCTACATTCCTATCCATTTTAAACTGGAAGGAAGCTGATAGGGATTTGAGTTAGTGGAGCCCTGCCTGGACACCACCAACTTTAAATCTACGCATTCAGTTATCCAAGTAAGCAGTGGTTCCAATGAGCTACATAGACATTGATTTCTGTGTTTGACATGACTGGAAAAGTATTTGAATGCATTGTCTTAAGTATTTGATTTTTCTGTACCCTCTGTTAATAACAGTTACTGCACAGAAAGACAAAAACCTTATTTCTTTACTAATATGGAAGCTTAAAAAGTTATGCCATAGACAAGGACAGAACAGTGATTATCAGAGTCATAAATGAAGAAAGGGTGGTTAGAATTTCTATGCCAAAATATAGTTAGGAGGAATAAGACCTAGTATTCTGTAGCACAGTGTGCTGACTATAGTCTGCACCAACTTATTATATATATTATAAAGAACTAGAAGAAAGGAATCTGTAGGACCCAACAAAAAATGATAAATGCTTAAGGAGCTGGAAATTGCAATTATCCTGATGAATGCTGAATGTATAGAATACTTCCATTCTTATTACTGTTTTTATTTATAGTATAAGAACACCAAGTACTCATTTCAGGTTACCAAAGTATCAGAAATCAAATTGTAGATGGCTTAGTGAAAATGTTGTCATCCTAATATAGATTGGAATATTTCTAAGACAGATTCTAAAGACAAGACCCATTTAAGTACAAGAAATATAGAGCTCCAATATTGTTTATTTTTTAACAAAATCTTATGTTAATGGTGGAAAATCTACAGCGACATAGGTTTTAAAGGTGATCTACTATCAATCAGAAATTGATAAAAGCCTAACATTCCTGGAATTTATAATGATCCTTTCTGAAAACAAATGTAGAATGAAACATTTTAAGAGAATATCTTAGCTATCCAAGTTTTACCACAGAGAATAAAAGTTTTATTTATAGATAATGGTTTTAGTTTAAATTGTTAAAAAGACATATTAGGTTGTTTTACCCTGAATCAAATCATGTTAATTAAACACTGCAAACTGCTGCCCAAATTGTGTTTTTAGTCTATATGTGATATAGTGATAATTTTTTAAAAACCCAAATGATAATTCTGCTTATAGGCAATAAAATCAGCTGAATTCTTAGTGAACTCAGACTTTGCTATGATATTCTGTAGCTATATACAAGAAAATTTTAGAAAGATTTAAAGATTTTGTAGAAATTTCCAAACTGCGAGAAAGACAGTACACATTAGGAAAAGTTTGATGGATAAAGAAATTCAGAGATCTAGAGAAGATAGAGTAAAAACTTTGAGCATATTTTATAAATAATTATTGGAGAAATTACAAGTATTTTCTAAGATACCTGTAAGTGAAAAGAAAGAAGGAATAATATAGCATTAAATAAATCATATTATTCATAATGGATAAATGGCCTGTTTATCCGTACAATGTTGAACGATCTTGGGCAATGTGCTGCATTTTTCCTTTCCACATTAATTAAATTATTAATATATTTTCATTAGATGCTGCTATGATATTGACATGGAAAGACATTGTATTTGATTGGAAAGAGACAAAAATAGGCATTAAAACCCACTTTACCATACTGTAATAGAAAATCAGAACTATCAGAGGATGTAGTTTGCTTCTGACTGCCATCATTAAAGAACATTCTCTGGGTATGATGTATAATGCTCTCTGAAGTCTAAATTTCTTAGATAAATTAAGGTTTTCTAAAATTTCATCATAGTCTGATTTTATATTCATATGGCACATATTCCAAAAAAATAAATTTTCTTTCCAGTGTGCTTGAAGAAAAGCACAAAACTAACATTACATTAGACAATGAATATTCTTTGTCTTAGAGGAGGTTACGTTGTTTGGAGAAATTTCAAGAACTGGTAGTTGGAATGAACTGGAAGGTAAATGATTGAAGAGGGGAAGTACAGTTCAATAGTAAAGCCCACAAATACAAAGACAAAATGAGAAAACAGGAAAGGAAGAAAGTCCTTGTATCCAGGGCATAAGGGAAAGAGATAAGTTGGAAAATTCTGCTAGTGTTTTCAATCTTTGAGTAGTCTGGAATATGGTTCCATTGACGAATTTGGAGATTGATCATTGGAACTTAATTGAAGATAAAGTAGAATAAAAGATTCATACTTTTGATTACCATTTCTTTCAATGTTTAGTTTTTCCTTGTAATTAATGGTGCTTTCCAAATATTGCTAGGACAGGATAGAATTGCCCTGCTTAAACCCCATGGTACTTTGGATTCTTGTGATCTGTCTGGTTGAAGAGTTACAAACCTAAGTCATGAAAGGTAATATCATTGCCCCAGAGATTTTATGTAGAGTGTCTTTTTCTCTCTTTTCGTGCTAGGAGATGTTCAAGGTGGTAACTGCTTCATATACCTTGACTTGAGAGAGGACGACAAGGCAGAACTGAGCTTCGGTTAAGTTTAACTTGTTATATATCATAGCATTAAGGAAATTTGTTGCATAATTTGGGTATAATTATTACCATTTCATAATTTAGTCTCTCCTGCTGAGTGTACCACCTGAGTAATAATTGAAGAAAATAAGAAAGGAGATGTGGAAGGGAATGGAGAGAAGGGAAAAAACTAAAGCAAGAAAAGAAAATAATAGCACATCTCATAAAAGCAAAAACTCAAGGGACTGAAAATTATGGCAATTTCTGATTCTATATACACTTAAAGGAAGTAGAAAGAATATGCTAATTGGCTGTAATTGGCTTTTTCTTTCATTTGTGAGTTTGTTTTTTGCAGTGGTGGGGTTAGAACCCAGGCCCTCACACAGGCCAGACACTCTACTGCAGAGCCACCTTCCCATTTTTTAGAGGATTCAGACAATGTTATAAATCAACAGAAGATAAAATGAATTGAGGAAAATAATTAAAAATTAGAAATAATATCATTGTTTAAAAGAGACAAATGTGTGAGGAATAATGAAGAGCAGGAGTAAAAAAACTTTCTGTAAAAGGTCAGATATTGTCAATCTTCTCACAGCCATTCCTAGAGGAGGTCACTAAATAACAATCAGAAGGAGATTCTCCAAACAATGGTGGCACTCATTTTATATGCAATGAGAAAAGTCATGTCATAACAAATGATAGGCATATTCAGGGAAGTTAAGGCGGGAGGAATGGATTGGCAAAAAGTAAGCTCTTTGCATACCAATTTCATTGGTCTTGGATACCCAAAGTAAGAACTGGTGTTAGCTCAGTGGTGGAGCTGCCTTTGCCGGGCAAGTACACAAGAGAAAATCTAGTCTGAATTTGGAATCTTAAAGAATATTAAAGATAAACTCTCAGTAGAAATTTATACACATGTGGGGTGGTGCCAAGCTTGAAAGCATGGGGAGTCTCTTGTGTGACTTTCTAAAACCTTGAAAAAGGATTGATCTCAAGTATTCAGGTCCAAGTGCACATGCTTCAGTATATCCCAGCTCCAATTTTGTCAGAATCTGACAGGAATGATGTCATCTCGGTATCATAAACTTCACAAAGAGTGTACAGTGTAATTATAGCATGGCATTAATTTGTATTTTCTTCTTCAATGAATATATGAGCATATTTTAGGAGTTCATTGCATTTTTATATGTATAATTTCAGAAATTATTTGTTAAAATATTTCCAGTATTGACTGGATGCTACTATTATTTTTAATATTATTGTGTTTTATTTTATATTACTATCAATAGGAAATTCTTTGTCACACGTATATCTCTATATTTATACATGCATATGTGTGTATAAATATGTGTGTATATATTGAATATAAATTCTTAGGATGTGACTTGCATTCAAATTTTTAATATTAAATGGTTTTTTGTAGAGCAATGTTTACATTAACATTGTTCAATATGACCTTTTGTCTTTTCTGTTATGATTTACATCCCATTTATGAAATCTTGCGTTATTCCGACTACTCATAGTCTTTCTTCCGTGCATTCTCCAAGAAGTTTTATAGGTTTAGCTTTTGTTTTAGATCTATGATTCATTTTAATTTTATTTACTTCATTTTAAAAATTTTAAAAATTTTAAATAGGCTTTTTTTTTTAAAAAAAAAAGCAGTTTTAGGTTAACAGCAAAATTAAGAAGTGTGTACATGAATTTCCCACATATACACAGACTCCTCTACTACAAATACTGTACCTACATGATATAGTTGCTATAACTGATGAACTTACGTGGACACATCATCATCACTGCAAGTCAAAGCTTGTGGTAACATTTGGTTCAACCTGTTCAAATTTAGCCATTTTAGAGGATGTCACTAAAAAACAATCAGAAGGAGATTCTGTGTTCTAGGGAATGGTAATGATATATATCTGCCATTATAGTTTTAGAGTTGTTCACAACCCTAAAAATCCTCTGTTCTGCTCCTACTCATAACTCCCTCCTTCCAACTCCTGACAGTCACTGATCCTTTTTTTATCTCCATAGTTTTGCTTTTGCACAATTACCACAATTGCATTTTATCAGTTTCATACAGTATTTATTTAGTGGGTTTCTTCCAATTAGTAATATGCTTTTAAGTTCCCTTCATGTCTTTTCGTGAGCTATACTTTATTTCCTTTTAGTGCTGCATAATATTACATTGTCTGGATATAACAAGTAAACATGTGGAACATTTTCAACTTACAATGAAATATTTTAATTGAAACACTAACATTGTTTTTAACACCAGCCAAATTTGGAGGAAAAGGTCTTTAAAGACCAATGAGATCAAAGATGTGAAAAATCACTGGCAAAAATTACTAGTTATTACACTTTAGGAGAAAAATTTTTTGATCCCCCCCAAAATATCAGATATGGTTCTCTAACATAACTTATGGAAATTTTTATCAGAAAATGAATTATCATTTATAACAGTATAAATCATTATTCTTAATTATAGAAATTAGAAAAGTTAGTGTGTTGGGGAAGATGAGAATGATTACAAAAATTTGGTTATATCCACTTGAGGAACTATTTAATGACTCATCAATCCTAGGGTTAAGAACTTGAACTTTGGCATTAGAGTTCTGTTAACTGAATGAAACAATTGAAACATGTAGCTATCACTCTGATTTTACACACACACATACAGACATGTGTATACACAAACATACATCCATATATATGTGTATTTATTCATTTATTTTTGTGGCGTGGGGATGGAACTCACGGCCTCATACATATTAGGCAAATGATCTACAAACCCAGGCTGATTTTATACATTTTTGAAAGTTTCTGGGGCTAAATTTATTCTCTTAAAAAATTGAATACATATATTCATAAATGTATTTTATATAAATATGTACATACATTTTATATATATTGATCCACATACTTGTACAAATTTGTGGATTGCAAGTTGAGTGTCTCTAAATTAATCTTCATAATATTTTGACCAACAAATATCTTTTATACTTTGATTTTATACCAGATGCTCAGGATTCAGTGATGAATAAGAATCTGTCTTTTTCCTTAAGGGAAAGGCTATTTGAAAGAATACATTCAATGTAGCAGTCTTAGCAAGATTTGGCAGAAAAAGTGGGAGGGAAGGTAGGGTCAATTTTATTTGAGTTGCAATTACTCTTTTATCAATGTGGATGGAAATTTTTTCTCCCTTAACCTATGTATTCTTAATTTTCACATCCTGTTAAAAAGAATATCTATTCTTAATTAGTTTAGGAGTTATGGTAGATTATCTACTGAAAGATTAATTACATGCTTTCCACTGAAGTATTATAAACCATAAGTTTAAAGTTGGACCAGATGCATTTAAGCCCTGAAAACTCATTAACCATCTGACCATGTTGCACATATGGTAACAAAGTGAAGAATGTATCCAGTCAAACACACATAAACACTTCTTTATCATTATAGGACAACCACATCTTACAATGTGCCAGTGATCTTTCTATATCTAATACCTACATCAGAGAAGCTAGAAGGGAACATTTTCAAATGGTGAATTTGTAATTCTATACTGAAGATGTTATGGTCAGGACTGCTAGTCCAGTGTGACTTTGCTATAAAATTTAACATTCATTGTAAGCTCACAATTTTGTAATGACTTTGGGTTGGAAATACAAAATGTTATGTTGAGGGTTCACATTTTCTCTACTGGAAAGATCCTATGCAAAGATTTATATAAGCAAAACATTGTATTAGCTAAAAAAATTTTGCTATTGGTATATTTATAAGGAACATCCCTCTCTTTTTCCTCCAGCAAATATCAAATTTTAGGCATATTTCAAATACCCTTCATTATTTCTTTTCTCTACACAGTGTGACCACTGTCAAAGCTTTTACTCAATCAAAGATGGCAGCTAGTAATAGTAGTCTGAACCCATAATAGATGAGGTAGCTTCAAAAGAGTATTTAATAATTCTATGTATACAGTGGGAATATATCTGTCCATGTTTGAAACTGTGATACTGTGCTTTAAAAAGCACATAATATTTTCAGGGTGAGATTCTCAGTCCATCACAGTGGTATCATTATTATTAATATACTAGTCAAAATAGTTTAATTTTTTATTACTTTTTGATATTTTAATTAAATTTTGATAAATATAATCTTGCTTGATATTTATGCATGTAAAACAAACAGTATTAATTTTGATCTTATTTGATCAAAATATATTAATATATTAATAAATAAAATAATTGATTCACTTCTTTCTTTGAATGTGGCTAATCTTTATAAATTTGTCAACAATAGCTAGGATAGTTTATAATGTTATAACGTTTCCATTAATCCATTTTGCCAAAAGAAGATTCTACTCTATGATTTTTTTAAACTGTGGCCATTTTTCATTGACTTTTCAGTTTTAATAAAACGGCAGGATGGTTAGCACTGGGGATATAACTCAGTTGGTAGAGTGTTTGCCTTGAAAACACAAGGTCCTGGGTTCAATCCCCAGTACCGCCAAAAAAAAAAAAAAAAAAAAAAAAAAAAAGGAAAGAAGAAAAAAAAAGGCAGGATGGTAAAGGAACTGTCCTCAGTGTGAATAGATAGTTTCATGGTGACATGCGTGACCTAAAGTGATGGTCAGAGCTTGTCATGCAAATAACTTACTACACTCCTTTCTGTCAAAATGAACTTTAAAATGGTTAATTTGAGATGGGCGCAGTGATGCACACCTGTAATCCCAGTGGCTCAGGAGGCTGAAGCAGGAGAATCTAGAGTTCAAAGCCAGCCTCAGTAAAAGTAAGGCACAACTCAGTGAGACCCTGTCTCTAAATAAAATACAAAATAGGGCTGGAGATGTGGCTCAGTCATCCAGTACCCCTGAGTTCAATCCCCAGTATCCCCCATCTCCAAAAAAAAAAAAAAAAAAAAAAAAAAAAAATATCAAAGTTTACCAAATATTCAAGGATTGAAGGAACCATAGTAATAGGATTGGGTAAGATGTAGCACCAATGAACTGTTTTAAGACATTCTGAGTATAACTTATTTTTATGCTGCAGACAGTGTATTTAAGTTTTATGTCACAAACGTGGACTTGTTTGTACATAGGAATAAAATTGGCCCATAGAAGTCATAAATATTTAAACAGTAAGTGAAAAAAACAAGAAAATATAGAAGCAAATAAATAATTACTATAAAAGAAAATCATCTGGCATAAAGTATACTGAGTTTGGACAGAAATGATAAGGGTCTGTAATTTAATATTTCTATTTTAAACATCTTATTTAAATTTTAGAAAAAGTTCAAATATCTCTGCTCAGTCAAAAGAGTTTCTTTTTATAACTACCATGTTCTTGAAAATGTTATGTACCAACCACCAATTTCAAAAAAGTCAATAAAAATGAAAGAAAGAAAGAAAGGATAGAAAAATATTCATAATAAAATCACAGTTAAGTGCCATTTTACATTCATTGTTAGCTTGGGGGCTGCATATTTGAGCACAGGTATTTTTGTAGCTTTTTTAAGCTGAAACAAAATCAGTTGTTTTGTTTTAAGCAACAAAAATACTTGTAAAGAAATCAGAGTAGTCGCTCAGCACAGTATTAAAAATAACAACTCTGTAGATAAAGGGATGACTAATAGTAATTTTGCTAATAAAATCTCACAAAGTACTACAAGTTCTATTTGCAAGGATAGATGTTCTTTTTTGTTTTACCCATTTTATTATATTTGTAAAAAATTGAGGGACTCATTGTTACATATTCGTGCATGCACACAATATAACTATATAATTTGACCAATGTCATCCCCCAGTATTTCCCTCTGCTTATCCCTCCCTCTGTTCCCTTTCCTCTAGTCTACTCCTTTACCATCAATTTTCTCAAGAACCATCCCCCGTCTTGTCCTTTTCCCTCTCCAGCTTTCACATAAGAGGGAAAACATACACCCCTTGACCTTCTGAGTTTCACTTATTTCACTTAACATAATGTTCTCAAGTTCTATCCATTTTCCTTCAAAGGACATAATTTTATTTTTCTTTATGGTTGATTAAAACTCGATTGTTTAGTTACACCACATTCTCTTTATCCATTCATTCATTGACAGTCACCTCGACTGGTTCCATAGTTAGGCTATCATGAATTGTGCAACAATAAACATGGGTACACATGTATAACTATGGTAAGTTGACTTTAAGTTTTCACGGTAAATACAGAGCAGTGGTATATTTTTATCATATGGTGGTTCCATTCCTAGTCTTTGAAAAACGTCCATACTGATTTCCATAGTGGTTGTATTAATTTAAAACCTCACCAACAGTGTAAAATTATTCCTTTTCTCCACATTCTCCCCAGCATTTATTATTTTTATTCTCCATGGCTGCCATTCTGACTGAAATGAGATGAAATCTCAGTATAGTTTTGATTTGCATTTCCTTAATTGCTAAGGTTGTTGAAATTTTCTTTCAAATATTTGTTGGTTATTTGTGCTCTTTCTTTTGAAAAGTGAAGAAAGAGCACAAATAAAAGAAATAATAATTTCTTTTTCTTTTCTAGTTAGTTCATTTCACATTTATAAATTGGGTCATTTGTTTTTTCCATGTTGTTTTTGAGTTCTATATATATATTCTAAATATTAATTCTCAGTCCAAAGAGTAAATAGCAAAGATTTTTCTCCCATTCTGTAGGGTATCTCTTCACCTGGCAAGGGAAAATTCCTGTTTCCCTTACTAAGCAGAAGCTCTTGAGTTTGATGTCATCCCATTTACTAACTCTTGGCATTATTTCCTGAGCTTTAGGGGTCTTACTGAGAAAGCCATTACCTGTGCCTGTATGTTGAAGTGTTTACCCTTTGTTTTCTTTAGGAGTTACATGGCTTCTGATCTAATTTCTAAATCTTTGATCCATTTGAGTTGACTTTGATGCAGTGTCCATTGGAGCTGACTTTTATGCAGATGAGGGATAAGGATCTAGTCTCATTCCTCTACATGTGGATAGCCAGTTTTCCCAGCACCATTTATACAAAAGGCTGCCTGTTCTCCATTGTATTTTTGGCACCTTTGTCAAGGATGAGAAACTGTTCTGGGTGGATTTTTCTCTGTGTGTTCTATTCTTTTTCATTGGTCTATGTGTCTGTTTTTTGCCCATTCAAAGCAGTTTCTGTTGTTATAACACTGTAGTATTATTTGAAATCAGGTATTGTGATGCCTCCAACATTGCTTATTTGGCATAGAATTGCTTTTACTTTTCTGGGTCTTTTATTCTTAGATATGAAATTGAGAACTGTTTTTTATAGTTCTATGAAGAATGTCTTTTTGTTTTGATGGGATTGCTTTGAATCTGTATTTTTTTTTTTTTTTGGTAGTATTGCTATTTTAACAATATTGATTGTCCCTATACATGAACATAGTAGTCTTTATATTTTTTTTTCTTTCTTCTTCATGTAGTTTTTTCAATTTCCTATAGTTTTCTAGTTTTTATTGTAGAGATCTTTCACCTTCTTCTTGGGTTTATGCCTAGCATTTTTTAAGGCTATTATGAATAGGATTATTAATCTCTTTCTCAGCAGATTAATTGTAGATGTATAGGAAAGTTATTGATTTTTCTGTGTTGATTTTGTATCCTGCAAATTTACTGAATTTGTTTCTAAACCCTAGATGTCTTCTGTGGAGTGTTTGAATCTCATAAGCACAGGGTCAACTTATCTGCAAAGAGGTAATTTGACTTCTTCCTTTCCTATTTGTATCCCTTTCATTTCCTTCTCTTGACTGATGGCTCTGGTTAGAGTTTTAGGAAATATATTGACTAGGAATAATGAGAGTGGACAGTCTTCTCTCATACTGGATTTTGAAGGAAATACATTTAATTTTTCCCCATTCATTTTGATGCTGCCTTTGGATTTGCCGTATGTCACCTTTATGATATTGAGAAAGGTTCCTTCTATTCCTAGTTTCTCCAGATTTTTTAACATGTATGAGTTCTGAATTTTGTTGAAGAATTTCTCTGCATCTATTGAGATAACTATCATTTTTGTCTTTAATTCTGTTTATCTGGTGAATTATATTTATTAATCTGTGTATGTTCAACCATCCTTGTATTTGTGGGATATAACCAATGTGGTCATAATACACAATCTTCTTACTGTGTTGTTGAATATTATTTGCTAATATTTTATTAAATTTATCAGTGACATTGATCTATAGATTTCCTTCCTTGATATATCCTTACCTGGTTTAGTAAGAGGGTGATACTGTCTTCATAAAATTAATTTGGAAGTGTTCCATCCCTTTCTATTTCATGGAAGAAAAGAGGGGCACTGAGATTTGTTCTTTAAAGGTCTGGTAGAATTCTGCTGAGAATACATCTGGTCCAGGGCTTTTCTTTATTTGAAGACTCCTTATTACTGATTCTATCCCATTGCTAGTTATTTGTCTGCTTATATTTTTTATGTCCTCTTGATTCAATTTTGGCAGATCATTTGTATCTAGCAATGTATATATTCTTCAAGGTTTTTCAGTTTATAGAAGTACACATTTCAAAATAATCCTTAATGATTATCTGGATTTATGTAATGTCTATGCTGATTTCTCCTTTTTCATCTCCAATTTTATTAATTAGGGTCTTCTCTTTTCCTTTTGGTTAGTTTGGCTAAGAGCTTATCAATGATGTTCGCTTTACAAAGAACCTATTCTTCAGTTCAGTGATTTTTTTTTTTTTATATTGGTTGTTTCTCAATTTCATTGACTTTGACTCTAATCCTAATTATTTCCTTCCTTCTATTGATTTTTTATTTGTTTTGTGTTTCTTTTTCAAGGGCCTTGAGATGCACCATTATATTGTTAGGTCATTTATTAATAAGGGATCTTTCTGATTTTCTTATATTCCCACTCATGGCTATCAACTTTTTTCTTATAATCGCTTTCAAAGTGTCCCAGAAGATCTAATATTTTGTATCATTATCATCATTTTCTTTGAATAATTTTAAATTTCTCTCCTGATTTCTTCTGTCACGCATTCATTATTCGAAAGTCTATTGTTCAATATCCATGTGTTTATATAGTTTCTGTAGAGTTTTTGATGTTGCTTTTGAATTTCAATCCTTTATGACTAGATAGGATGGCATATGAGTTTCCATCCTTTTACTTTCACCTTAGGCTTTCATTGTCTGTAAGATGAGTCTCTTTCAAATTACATATACTTGGTTCTTGTTTCTTAACCCATTCTGCCAGTCTGTCTTTCAATTGGAGACCTGAAACCATTTATATTCAATGCTATTACAGGGAAGTATTTATCAGTTTCCACCATTTTGATTTATTTTTAATGTTAATTTGGTCCTGTTTCTCTGTCTCTTTCTGTTTCTCCTTTTTGTCTGTGTCTCTTTTTTTTAATGGTTATGTTACCATGGACAAATTATTAAACTTTCCTGAGAAATTTTTATATATAAAATGAGATGATTAAATTTGTTTTTTTGTTTTTTTTTTTGCTTAACTCACAGGTTTTTTTTTTCTTTTTTTTCTTTTTTAGAGTTTTATAGATATACACAGTAGTTGGTTCATCCCAACAAATTCATGCATATATGGAAACTGACTTCAGTTCATGTTTGCCCTTTTACCTTCCTCTTTTTCCCTTCCATTGTCCCTCTCCCCCATCCCTCTCTTTCCTCTACTAGACTTCATCTTGCTCACTATTAATTTGTATTTGATTGGTTCTTTATGTAATCTTATCTTTCCCTCCCCCTTTATTTTACTCTGGTTCCACATAGAAAACCTTTGAGTTTCTGAGTTTGGCTAATTTCACTCAGCATGATATTCTTAAATAAGTTCTGCAGTGCCATCTTCGTAGTAATAAATTGTGTTAGTTTCTGCTTATCTTGTAGGGTTTTTATTTATTCTTCAATTCTGAAGGATAATTTTGCTGAATATAATAATTTTACTTGATAGTTATTTTCTTTCAGGACCTTGAACACATCATTTTAAGCCCTCTGGATTATAGAGTTTATGTTGAGAAATCAGAAGTAGTTCTGATTGGCTTGCCTCTAAATGTGACCTGAGGTTTTTCTCTTTAGGCCTTTGAAATTCTATCCTTGTTTTGTATGATATGTATTTTAACCATAATGCATTGTGAAGAAGTTCTTTCTTAATGTTTTCTATTTGGAGTTCTTCTGAATGAAGAATCTGGATGTTCATCTCATTTTCAAGGTTTAGAAAGTTTCCCTATTATTTCCCTGAAAAGATTATCCATTCCATTATACTGCACCCCACAACCCCCTTGAATTTCAATGATTCTTAAATTTGGTCTCCTAATGTTGTCTTAGAGTTTTTGTATATACTGATCATGATGACTTATTTTCTTTTATTTGATGCTGTCTGAATGTTCAAAGCCAATCACTTAGTTGTACAGCTCTGAGAGTCTATCTTCAGCATGGCTTAGTCTATTAGAAAGACTTTCAACTAAACATTTTATTTTAATTATTGTCACTCTCATTTCCAAGAGTTCTGTCTGGTTCATTTTTAACATCTCTATCTCCTTATTGAATTTCTCATTCATATCTGATTTCCTTAATTAATTCAGTTATTTATCTGTATTTTTATAATTAATTGGTCATTTTTATAATCATTCTTTAAAATTCTTTATCTGATATTTAATCTATTTCAATATCTTTGGAATCAGTTGTGGGCAAATTATGAAATTTAGTAGCTATGGTAGTTTTGCTTTTCATATTGCATTTCTAGGTTGGGTTTTATGCATTTGTTGAGATGCATGTCTCTTCCACTTTGCATGTGGCCATTTTTTGTGCACAGGTTTTCCTGGCCAAAACCTCCTAGAGTGATCTAGATGGAAACCACTCATACCTGTGGTACATAAAGCCTTTTTTAAAAATCTTGCTTTCGACGTAGCAATGGATGTCAATGACTGGGACCTGAGCATCCCCATAGCCATTCCTATTTAGGTCCTGGATGTTTGCTTGGAGTTTTTGGTTTTTATCTTCTTTCTATTAATGCATTGATGAAGATTGAGTGTGGTTGTGTGTGGAGCTAGGTACAGTGTCTCTTGACTGGGTTTAGTTCATTAGCAGAGTCTCTTGTATATGAACTTGTAGATTCTCAGCACCTCAGAGAAAAGGGGAAACAAACAATAACGACAAGCACAGCTAACAATATACAGCATGAAAATAAATACCTGGTACCATTTACCACATCTAAAACACTGATTACCACAAAATAGAAATAGTGGGGTCTGCAATTGCCAACAACAAAACAACAACAAAAATAGTTGCCAACTAGATCTGGCATAAAAGTAGACCACAGGAATTGATTATGTTATTCACAATAGTAAAAACTGAAACAACCTAAATAGTGAATGTAGGAGCTATAGTAACCTAATTGGTCTACAAGATGAAAAAAATTCAGTTCATTCAAAGAAAAACAAATAATGAAAAGGTAAAAGAAAGTTTAGACTATTCAAAATGTGAATGCAGATGAAGGAATTTATGACTCTAAAGAAGGAGGAAAAAAAGTAGAAGAAACAAAATAAAGGGCAAGAAAGAGAAGAAGAGATTTATTAGTCCAAAACAAAATAAAAACAAAAATTAACAAAAACACTTCACCCTCAAATGTTGAGACTAGAAAAAATAACTATCATTTTAAAATGCTAAGCCAGGCATGGTGGCATATGCTTGCAATCCCCAACACTCAGGAGGCTGAGGCCAGCAAATACCAAGCTTATGACCAGCCTCAGCAACCTATAGAGGTCCTGAGCAACTTAATGAGACTCTGTCTCAAAAGGAAAAATAAAAAGTACGAGGGATATAACTCAGTGGCAAAGCAACCCTGGGTTCAAAAAAAAAAGAAAGCTAAAAATGAGGAAAAACAATAAACAAATATGCATATGTCACTATACCTATAAGCCAAGAAGCAAAGCATAAGTACCCCTCCTAAAAAAAAAGAAAAAGGATAAAAGTTTTTATTTATTTTTATGCATTTATTTATTTTGGTATCAGGGATTTAAGCCAGGAGTGCTTAACCACTGAGCCCCAGTCCCAGCCCCTTTTTTATTTTGAGACAGAGTCTTGCTAAGTTGTTGAGGGTCTTGCTAAATTGCCTGGAACTTGCAATCCTCCTGCCTCAGCTTTCCCAGCTACTGGGATTACAGGTGTACACCACCACACCCCCAGCAAGATTCTTAATATTCTTAATGAAAAATGAAAATGTTGTTTCCACTGAGGTGATCAAAGCTTTCAATGAGGATGATTGGTCACGGCCTATGCCCAATTGTCCTTACTTCCATTTCTTCTTGGGCAATGTATTGATCACAGGGAGAGAACAAGTGCTTGCACTTGTGTGCAACATGAATATACAGCCCTGGATTTATTCTTCTTTTTGTCTTGCTCACTGAGCTGCCAGCTAGACTGGCCTAAAACTGAAACTGGTTGAAATAGCTCTGAACTTGCATTTTCACCATTACAGAATGAGAAGTAATGTTGAGTGGATTTTTGTATGGACAGACCAGATTAATGCATTTCTATTAGAGCTGCTGCAAAGTTCTAAGAGTTCTGGCAGCTGGGGATTAGGTCAAATTAAGTGTTTGAGACTTTGTTAGATGGTATCTGCTCTGGATAGATGAGATCAACATACCCCTAGGGCCAGATAGATGCTAATCTCTGCTAGAAGTCTGGATCTCATAAGATTTCCAAGAATTCTACTGGAGGGGTGGGGCGGGGGAACCCTCCTCAGCTCTCACACACTCTGCTGCCTATGATTATGACCTTTCCAGGCCTTGAGTATAATCTCCCTAGCCTGTTCAGCTTTCCAACCATTAGGTGGTCACATGAGCCACCAGACTCAAAAAAGCAATTGCACTGTCCTCTATATTTCTGACTTGAATTTCCTTGAGTGCAATCTTGAAATCTTCTCTTTGCCTGTTTCACTTGTACTGCCAGGTACACCAAAGCCACACAGTAGGTGCTTTCTGGGACTGCATGACAATGTTTGCTGGGATTTCCCAGGCTCCGGCAGGAGCAAGCTGCAGTATGACCTTGTCAATATGGCTCTTGTCTCAGCTCTCCACTTACCAGCGTACATTTTAAACATCAGGTCACTGTGCAGCCTCTGGATCAGCTAAGTTCAGCTTGAGTTTTGTTTCTATAAGTTTTTCCATGCCAAATTTGTCTGTTGTGTTTCTCTCTGTCTTATTTTTCCCCTCTGAGGTGAACCAGTACTCCTGCTGTTGCCCCAAGTGACTGAGCTCCAATGCATTCTTTCTTGTTCTTTGTTCATGTGCCCAAATTTCTGAGTCTAAGAAACACTATCTGACTCTGAATTTCTGTGAATTCCCTTTTCATCCTTTTTCCAGTGGTTTGATTTCTCAAAAATGGTAGATTCATTTTGGGGACAGTTTTCTTGAACACTAACATAATTTATTGACTCCTTATGGTTGAATTTCAATGATGGTAAGGATTCTCCCATTGAAATATCTCAGCCTTCTTACCACCTGTTCATCATAAGCTTCTTGCTACATTTAGCAGTGTTGTTTCCTCTTTCCTTCTGTGGTTCTATTGATAATGGTAAGCATGTCCACTGGGGACATGCTTGGTCACTGAAGGGTCATTGAAGAAATACTGGGTAATAGCCTGGGTGATATAGGATTCTAATAGTCATTAAATTAAAAAAAATGAGAAGCAATCTGATTTGATGTAACTGATATTATCTGAGAAATTAAAGAAAAATGATGCCCTTCATTAAAAACTACTATTGGAATATTAGGTTTCATCAGAAATCCTAGTATATTAGTTAATTTAGCTTTCTTCTTCATTATTGCACAATGTACTATGTTAGTAATACCTTAATTAGTTATTTCAAAGAAATGCTTTATGGAAAATTATATTTAGTAGAAGTGTTAATGTATTTTAAAAGACATCAAAGAGTTGAAGTTCACTTTTTATTTCTCTATTATACAACTTAAAATTGATTTAATTCCATTGAATTAAAATATACTAAGTTAATATGTATATATCTAATGAGGTCTTTTCTCAATGCTTTTTAACCTTCTCATTTCTTTAAAATTGTGTCAATTTTACTTGCACAAAATATACTCTTTTCTTCCTCTTTAACTGTTGCTCTGTTTGTATTCTTGTAACATTTCTTAGTGAATCCATCTTTGTATTTTGGTAGATTTTTGTAATGTTTCACAATGTCCTTCCTGAAATACATTAATTTTAGGTAATAGTCTGTTTTTAACTTCTTTACCCATTACTGTATTTTCTTTGCAGGAATGGAACTCTTATTTTAGGATCTTCCTATATACTATTAATTGTTTTCAAAATTTATGGTTGTCTTAAATTGCTGAGCTTATTTATTTCCTTTTGCTATCTAAAAGGCTTCAAGTTTGGATTCCTGGTCTAAGTTAAGTAGGTGGTATTTTATATCTGATTAATACTGTGAATCAGGTAAATAATATTAAATTTGATTCTCTATGCATGTTTTCCTATACCTTAAGAAGTTCACCTTAAGCTGGTTGTGGTGATGTAGATCTGAAATTTCAGTTACTTAGGAGGCTGAGGCAGGAGGACTGCTCTCCACTTAACAGTACACCTTTTAAACACCAGTCTGGGCAACTTGGTGAGACTCTGTCTCAAAGTTAAAAATAAAAAGGGCTGGGATATATGAACTCAGTGATATAGTGCCTCTGGGTTCAATCTCTAGTAACCCCTCCTGCAAATTCACTTTTGATATGTTTGGCAACTACAGCATAGTATAATATTCCAACAGATCACTCAATTTCTTTGATAAATTATTGCATTTTTCCTAATATATGGGTAATTAATTACTTGCATAAGAGTAAAAAGATTTTCCTTTTTAGCATAGATCTTGTTTTGCTGTGCATATGATTTAAACTTTCATAAATATTATCATTACTTAGCTGTTTTACAAGCTGCATTAAGTTTTCTAGGTATGTATTTCCATCAATATGACACTAAGGAACAAACACATTCTATTTAAAAAGTAAATTTGTTATTATTTGATCTGAATTGTAGTTCATTTTTATCGTAACTTCCATTGGAAAATAAATGTCTAAAATGTAATTTTCTACTTGAAATACAAAAACTTAAGCTAAGAAATAAGTGTAACAACAGATTCATCAAGAATGTCTTCACTTGGGGGTACATGTTTACTTTATTAGTTCTGTTGTGCTTAAAAATACAACTTTAAAAACTCCTGCAACCTAGAAATAGCACAGCATGCAGAAAGTACAAAAATAAAAGTAACACAGGCAGAATCCATTAAAGCCAATTCCCTAATGGTACCCTGAATTAATGGTGCAGCATCCACTCTTTCTTCAAAATGAAAAAATGGAAATTCAAAATAGGTTACAAAATTCTCTGGCAAGATTTCCTGTCTGTTCATAGAAATAAATGATCTTGATGATGTAATGATATATGAAGAGAATTACTAACTTTTATTGCTCTAATGAAAATTAGATCTACAAAATGTTATCTTAAGAATTGACTATATGGCAGCAACATGTTTGTCAAATTCATTGCTAAAATAGCTATGATTTGCCTTCTGATTTCTGTTTAGAAGTTTTCCCATTTGAAATCACTTTATATGTAAATATAGTTTGAATATTCCTTTTGTATTGTAATGATACTATGAAAAATAACACTATCTAAGGGCATTCAAGATTGACTGAAGGCAAGGGTTCTGTCTTGATGGTTGTCAGGTGCTAGATAAATATTAGTAGATTAATTAATGAATCATACAAAAATAATAAATTGACACAAGCAATTCCCTAAACATATAAAGCCAAATTAATTAGACAATTTTGTGAAAATGGACTAATATGAAACTGCTGTGTAGTCAGTATAAATTAGTGATGGGCAATGGGCTGTCTACTGGCCACCTGCCTCCTATGTAATGCTGGAATCTGTCTGTAATCTCAATTCAAATAGCACTTCTGAGTTTCTAAAAGAAGAGGAAGAGAAACTAAGTGAAAAACAAAGATTAAAATGACAAAAAAAAGAAAGAAATTGGAATTCATAACAACTACATCTGACCCAAAGAGAAGACCATGAAAAGTTTCTTATCTTTTTAAAAGTACTAACAGGATAAGAAGTTAAATAGTATAGAAGGCTGGGAGTTGTCCAGAAAAATGACACTTGGAAGAAATAATACCAAAGACACTTAGCTGCAGTCCATCCTAGTCCATAACCCTTGAAATATCTATCCTTTTTCAGAAATGGCTGTGACAATGCTGTCATCACTTGTACAAGTTCTCCTGTTTCCTTAAACAACAACAATCCCTCATCTGCTTTATTTTTTCATTACTCCCAGTATTACAAGCAATGCTTTCCACATGTTAAATACTCAGCATGTGAGTTATGAATAGAAATGTAAAACTTCTAGCAGATCTACCAAATCTCATCATGATAATTAAGTAACTCTCCAAGTCTCTTGATACATCTGAATATATTTATCTACATGCAAATTGAGGAAGGTGACACTCATAACAGTGTTTCATGGACATCAAAAGACAAAGAAGGTGAGTGCACATAATGCATTCTAATGTAGAATGGAAACACAATGTTTGAAAACTATGGAAGCTATCTCCATTTCAAATACATCCATTCATTTATACTTTATGAGTTAACTTCTTTATTGAGAAATAATTAACATCCAATGTACTCCAAATAAAACTTAGTAAATCTTAATGCATGCATATGCTCGGAAAACGTTACCACAATCAAGATAATTGACATATTTATAATGAAAAATATTTTTTCTTTCTTCTATTCCCTTTTCCCAATCATCTTCCTTTCTCCCAAACACCAGTTTTCTAGAATTCTATATAAATGAAATACTGTGCAATCCTTTTAAATTTTTTTTTGCTCTGACTTCTTTCAGTTGGTATGATTATTTTGAAATTAAATCACATCTTAATATGCATTAATAGTTCATTACTTTTCATTGCTGAAGATATTCCATTGTCTGTATATATCAAAAATTTTAATATATTTAATTACCAATGGGTATTTGGATTATTTCCATTTGGAGTAATAAATAAATATTATTATAGGTAAAAGAGCTACAAAGACATACATGTTTTTGTTGACGTGCTTGTGTTTGTGGTTAATACCTGCAATGACATGCATGCAAAATGGTAGGTGTGTGTTTACCTTTACAGAAATGAGTGAGATATTTTCAAGTTGTACCATTTTCTATTTCTACTAGCAATAGATGAGAGTTTCAGTGCCCCTACTTTCATAACAACATTGGTTTTAAAAACATCAGTGTTTTAATTTTAGCCATTCTAACATCTATGTAGTGTTTTCTCATAGTTTCAGTTTACATTTATTAATGAGTAATAATTAGTATCTTTCATTGTCCTTTGCTAGATGCAATTTTTTTTGGTAAAGTGAGGTTAAATTGTTCCCACATTTTGTTTCCCCATTTCTAATTTGGCTATTTATTTCTTACTATTGAGCTTTAACAATTCTTTATGAATTCTCAAAGCAAATCCTTCCTTCTTTATGTTTTTGCAAATATTTTCTTTCAATCCTGTGGTAAGCCTTTATATTTTTTAATATATATCTAAAGAGATCAAATTTTTAAATCAAAACATTTAGTCATGATCAGAGTAGTTTGTTTCATGGTAATTCATAAACTGATTCCGTAATTCATAGAGGAATGAACAGGTCCTAAAAGAGATTAAACAGTTTTTTTAAAAGAAACAAGTTGTACTATAAGCACTCTATGGTGTCATGATTTATTTTTGAGCTACCATATTCAAAATAGTGTATGATTTTCATAAAGATAGAAAAATAGATGAATGGAACAAAGAAGAGTGCCCATAATTTCAGTCACAAGATTTAATCTGTTGGTTACTAACAAAGTTGCAATGAAATGTAATGAAGGAATGCTTTTCCACAATTGATACTGGAAAACATTGGATTTTTAAATTTTATTTATAGAATAATTCTAACTCATACTTAGTAGTGTAAGCAAAATTAGTTCAAAAGTATGAAATTTTATTAAGAATAGGAAGAAGAAAAGCTTTATGACCTTGGGTTAACAAACATTTCTTAAACTCAATCCAAAAGTACAATTCACAAAAGAAGGAAGAGATACAATGTATTTCCTTCCTGTGACTTAAAACCTTAGGTAGTTCAAATTAGTGGTGATTTGCTCAGGGATATTCTCCTGTTCAACAAATTAAGTATTTTCATACATCAAAAGAAAAGAAAACACAAATAATTATTATTTTCCCAAAAGAATTTATAGGAAAGTTATGTTTACTTTGAACAAAATAGAACTCCACAAACTATAGATACATTTTTTTTTATTAGAAATGAAATCTTATAGAGCTACTTACATAGTACTGCAATTATTTCTTCCTTAAGTATTTGTCATATTCACCAGTGATGTCTTCTGTGCTGGAATTGTTTTTGTGGAAAGGTCATAAGTCTTGAATTCAATTTCTTTCTTCCCTGTAGAAATATTCAGAATTTTTCCTTTTTTTTCTTGCATCATTTGTTACAGTAACTTGCGTGCTTTTTCCTAGACTGCGTCTAGTCTAGATATTCAAGTTCAATAACATGAAATTATTCATAAAACACTCTTGTCTTAATATTTGTGTAATTAGTAGCAATGTCCTCTTTTTTATTCTCAAATTTGATAATATGACTTTTTGTATCAGCGTTTTTTAGGTATTTATTATTTTAATTTAATGTATTTTGCATGTGGTACTGGGAATTGAACTCAGGGACATTCTGAGCTACATTCCCCAGGCATTTTTTAATTTTTAATTTTTTGACAGTACTGGGGATTGAACTCAGGGGTACTTTACTGCTGTAGGTACACCTCCAGCCCTTTAAATGTTTTTATTGTGATATAGGGTCTCAGTAAGTTGCTAAGGCTGGCCGGGAAACTTGTGATTCCATTGCCTTAGACTCCTGAGTTGTTGGAATGAAAGATACCACTGCACCCTGGTATTAATTTATTTTATTTTCAAAAGAAGTTTGCTAATATCTGTCATTATGATTCCAGATTTTTCTATTTTAAAATAATTGTTAATTTTTGCTTTATATATTTTAGGCTATGTGTCTTCAGTTATATGCCAATAAGAATAGCAATGTATTTGTAATTTATTGATCTTTCTATAATTATGCATTTTTTCTAGTAATACTTTCATTGTTTGATATTAACATGGCTACCTCAATTTTATATCTATTTTAATGACAGACTAGATGGTGTCTATATTTTATTTTCAGTCTTTTTCAATTCCTAATTCAAAATGGTTTATAGCCTGATGTTGTTTTTCAATACAGTCTACAAACTTTTTTAAAACTGAAGTATGAATTATACTCATATTTAGTGCAGTTTTGAATATCTTTGAGCTAAAATCTACCTGATTATTCCTTGATTCAATAATTCCTGTCTGTTCTTTTCCTTTTTTCTTCTCATTCTTGCCTTAATTGCTTTGGAAATGTTATTTTTTTCAAGCTCCATTTCTTTCCCCCTTAACTGGTTAGTTACATATCATTTTATTATGCTTTCATGATTATCTCAAAATTGGTTTTCAATCATTTTTCCTCAAGATCTCTGTATAATCTTGTTGTTCTTCATATACAAATAGATCTTCCCTTTATGTTAGCTACATATACATTTGATAACATAATAGAAATTGAAGCTGAGAAAAATTAAATTTTAAATAATAATAAAAAATAATTGTATATAAACGTAAATAGTATTTTATAAAAAGAGTAATATTTCCAAAAGAAAGATATTAGTTAAATGGCATTGTTTTGCATTTTTGCTAATCTCCTTGTCATTTGATTAAAAGAGAGGCAGCTGCATTCTTATATATGCTTCTCCACTAACAGACAATTGTATTTTTTTATTAAAGTGCATAAAGAAAATCTGGGCATGTAGAGATAAGTAATTGGAAAAGGGAGTATATTAGAAGGCAATTTTAGGTAATTGCAGATATTGTTATTTGATACTATAACAAATATAAATAGAAGGTATTTTCTTGGAGATTAGCTATAATGTGAGATCTTAAACTATCAATATATTTTTCATATACTATTGCTTTAGAGTCATTGGTCTATTTGAACTTTGAAGGGATTAGATTTATCATCTTGTTTTAATAACATACTTTAGTCTTTTGTAAAATGTTTACTGTTTTGTACAAATTCTCAAATGTTGATATGTTTCAATAGTATATTAATATCATACTTCTGATTATCATTACCAATATCATCAGAAAGTGTGTAAGTATTGGAGAATCATAAAGTTCATGCTAGTAAAAATTTGATTGGCAACCCATATTATTAATTGTTTCCTATGAAATGACAGGCTCCCTTTGTTTATTCTTAAGAAAATATCTCTCATAATGCCAGATTTGAATTTCCATATTTTCCCTGTCAGTCATTCTTTTAACTAAAAATAATGCTTCATGAAAAGAGCAGCTAGTTCAGCCTGCAACTCAAGTAACTGCTTATGCCTTTTTCTTGACATGGCCATCATATTTTAGTATGCAGAATAATAACTTTGTAAGGGCTTCCCATGTGTAATAATGATATGTACACAAGATCATTCTTGAGTGAGATGTATTTTTTCCTTTGATGGCATGAGAATAGAGTGATGAGTCATAGCATTTGGTATCACTGACTTGACTCAGATGAAAATGCAGCAGTTTTACCCACTGTTACATTTGCACAGAATAAAATTCATTTTATTGAAAATAAATAATGTCTCAGAGTTCAGAAAATGGTTTTGAGCTTGTGGATCTCCAGAAGGCTTCTAGAAGAGACCAGAAGTTCATGCATCACACATTGAAAATGGCTGTCACAGAGCTCACAACATTCATATTTGATATATTGGAATCAACTAGCAATAGAACTTTTACCAAATTCCAGAAAATTCAAGAGCTTTAGAATAATTTGATTCAATTTACCCTTCTAATTTCTTTCATGCTATTATTATCAGATATCTGAATATATATATTTATTTTCATAACCTACAAGAGGTTATTACTTTGTAAATTAGTATTTATATAGATTTATCCACTTATTTTCCATTTCCATTGCTCTTTACTCTTTTTTGTTGCATATTTGTTCTTCCATATGGAATTTTTTTTTTATGTGGAATATTTAAAGATATAAAGTTTAAGGATATAATTCCAATGTCTTATGGTTTCTACCATTTCTTATTTTTACCTAGTGTTCTCTATTGTTCTATCATTTCAAATACAAGTAAGTAAATGCTAGCTTGTTTTGTGTTTTGTCCAGTTTTTCTAATTAATCTTAGCTAAGCTTTTCTTTTTCTGATACAAGCTACTCTAACTGGAAGTAGAATTCTTTTCTAATTCATTTTGAATCATAAACTGAAATAATTAAAGAAAGCTTGTATTCCACTTTAATTGCATTGAATTGTTTCAAGTATTCAGGTAACTTAACATTTGTTTAACCTTTACAAGGTTTGAGGGACTCCAAGATTCCTGGAAAAAAAATCACCATATTTAATCTGTCAACACATTGATTCCTGTGGCTTTGACACTGAAATCTAGTATGTCTTTGTGTCAGACTCTTGTACATCAGAATATACCATTTTGATAAACCCTCTTAGTCATGAATATGTCAGTCCAAGTAGCTTCACACTGTTTTAGCAGCAGGCCTAAATATTTGAGTAATAAAAAAGTCAATACTTTTGTGTGTGTGTGTGTGTGTGTGTGTGCGCGCTACTGTAAATTGAACACAGGGGTGATCTACCACTCTCCAGTCTTTCTTATTTTTATTTATTTATTTATTTATTTATTTATTTATTTATTTATTTAGAGATGAGGTTTTGTCAAGTTGCCCTTGAGCTTGTGATTCTCCTGCCTCAGCCTTCCAAGTTCTTGGAATTATAAGCATGAGCAACTGCACCCAGCTAAAAGGTCAATTCTGTATAAGAGATTAACAAACGTTTTCTTTACAAAAGGTTACATCAGCTGAATAGTGTAAAATGTACACCTCATCACAGTACACTGTTTGTGTTTTAGAGAAAAAAGTCTTCTGCCTTCTGTGGGAAGGAAGCCAAATGAAAGTGGAGAGGCTTATGGATGACATTAAATAGCAGAAAAGGAATAAAGAGGGAAATAGCCAACAAGGATCTACTGAATGTAAGAGAATAATAATAAATGTCAGGATAGTTTGTTCAGCATTCCATTTCTTCATTTCAGTTTCTTGTATAATGACATATTCTGAAGGATCAATCCTGTTGATCTTCAGAACATGTCACAATGCTGACATTTGAAGTGACAGAAAGGAGCAAGTCCATTGAATGTTGCCTGAGAGAGACAATTTATAGCCAGAGATGAAAAGGAACCTCAGCTGTCTACACTACCTAGAGATTCTAGGAGCTACCTGAGGAAGTTAATGGGTTTATGCTATTTTAAGAGGAAAATTATTTTATTCTGTTACAAAAAGTAAAATAAACTCAAAAGAAAAGAAAAATTTGAATAAGGACCAATGTAGGGAATTTAAGTAGGAAAGTTTTCATTGAAGGAAATCTTATATTTAAAGGAATTTAGAAAACTATCCTTGTTTGTAAGTAAAATACTAAAATATGCATTCACATAATGAATAGTGAATGTGCCTGAATTTAGTTCAATATTCATTTTTTTCTATTTGTAGATTTACCACCTATGAGAGATCTTTGATGACATGCTGTAACTCTGAGAAAAGTAGTTCATGCTGATAAAAAGTTCCAGCTGTTAACCCAGAAAGTTGCCTAGAATGAACAGGCCTCTGGTTATGGCTTCTAATATATAAGTTAAGTAGATTTTTAGTTATGCTCTTTTCTGTGGAACCAAAAAATGGCAAATCTCTAAAATTCGAAAACTTCAAAGCATTGTTGGAAATTGATTTGTACTGTAAAACTACATACTATTAGGAGGGAAGGTAAATTTTATTCTCTTTCATTCATTCTCCTTAAAAATGTCTGCAAATGTTAGTTTTTTTTTTTCAGTTGGCAGAAACCAAATAAAGCACAACAATAGTAGTACTTTTTCTCAGATTTTTTTAGTACTTTCTTAATGTTATATACATATATTATATGAGATCAATGGAGGAAACATTTTTAAGAAACTGTCAATAAGCTAATCTTCACAATCCCATATATATTATTTTATAATGAATACAGTAAAGTAGATAATAAATGAACTAAAATGATGGTTTATGTGGCATTATATCTTAGTGTTAAAATATGATTATTTTATATAGTTATATTTTTCAAATTTAGAGGATTCTACCTTTCTCATTTTCTCTTTCTCTCTTCTCAACAAATATATATTTATATATGTTTGCATTTGATTTTCATTAATCTAAGTTTATTTATAAATCTACACTATATATTAATATATAGATAAAATAGATACAAAAAGCTTCTATAGGGTCTTTAATTTCTATAGCTTTATTTTCATTTTCCAGCCCAAGTTCAATTCAATACACTTATTAATCAACCATTAGAAATGTGTTAGGATGTTGAAGCAGCCATGGCCTTTGTTCCATGTCAGTAGTGTTGGTTTAAGCTGACACATAGCTGCAAGGCATGACGGATCAAAGTAATTAAAGTTCCAATCACTTACCTTTCTATGTTCAATGTCAACTCAGCTGGACTTCACCCTGAGTTCCTAGTATTTTAATATTGTCAGCTGCATGTGTGTGTGTGTGCATGTGCACATGTGTGTGTGCTTGTAAATAATATAGAAGTGTCATTACATTTGCTTTATTAAAAGAATTTGTCCATATTTTCATTCTAAAGTTTGCATATGTATTATTAAATTCCCGCAGCATTAAGATACTTTAAAAAATAAGCCTCACTTTTCAATGTATTTACATTCAAATTTGAGAGTATCTGATTGCCTTTGTGTTTAAACTAAAATCATCAGGAGGTAGAATCATGCAATATACAGAATTACAAAAGGTAGAAGAAAGTTTGCATGGTCTTCTGACCAATCATTTTGCATTAAACCAGATAAATATGATTCCAGGTATGAAAGTTGCTAGTATGATCAACTTCTTACAAATTTCTCCATTGAAGACATTAAATTTCTACCTCGAAGAAGAATTTTTTGTCTAATTCAAGAATGTAAATATAAAATAACTTATTTAAATTGAAAGTTTGAGTTTTCAAAAGAAACTCAAACCCGTCACATTATGCTCAATTCTGAGTACTAATTGCTTTGTTGATTTATTCCATCAAGTATTCCCATTGCCTTTCAGTAGTTGCTGTTTTCTGGATGTTGGAACCTAGCACTAAAGTCAGAGTTCCTTTTCAATGGTTACAATCACCATCACAATTAACACTCAGTGTAGAAATCTATTCAATGACACTAATTAACCATCTCCAATCCTATCCTTTGACTTTACATATTGACTTAATTTTATAATCTCTACCTAACATTTTTAGTTTACCATGTTAAAATGAAATGATATTTAATTTCTTGGTTATACTACACTTTAATATTTGTACATATTCAGTTAGATG